>BQKN01000922.1:4959-48442 GCA_022839385.1 Asparagus kiusianus | reverse complement strand
TTTTTATTTCCGCAGCTCAAACATTAATGGTTGGTTCGCTTATCTTCTTTTTCCTGGTTTTAGGAACTGAAACCCTCTCTTGCATTTGGGTGAGTTCTCTTTTGCTTCTCCCCAAATGTTTTTCTTTTTCTTTTTTTTTCTTTTTGGACTAATTTTGCATAATTTTGATGGTTCTAACTCTGTGATCGCCTGATCCATGCAGTTTATTATTGTTATTACTATTATTATTCATACTTTTCTTCTTCCTGGCAACAAAATGCTAATATCTTTTTGTTGTTAAAGTGATTAAGTAAATAGAAAGGAACCCATTAATTACTTAGCGTTTGAAACCCGAAAACCCAATTGCATGCTGTTTCTCTTAGTTGGTGTGAATTTTTCCCGTCTGTGTATTACTCTGATTATTCTGTAGAAACAATATTTGCTAGTAAGAAGCCCCAGATCTCATCAGTTATTCTCCTCTGCTTGATGTATTTTCTGGCCTCATACTATTTCATATTCAGCTCAATCACAATTATTCGAGCTCTACTATTCTTCTGCATGTAGTGGTAGGTTCATTATAATAAAAAAAGGAGAACTTTTCAAAACAGACCCGTTTATGAGTTTATTCACCATAAGCGACCCATTTCAAACATATTCACAAAAACCGACCGAGTTTTAACTAGGTCAAAATATTCTTTCTAATTAGTCGGGATTGCCAACCCCACTAATTAGTAACCTGGTTAATTAACCTTCTAAATAGTTGGGGTTGACAACCATAACTATTTTGGACTACAGTTTCAACCCCACTACTACCCAGTGTAATTAAAATAGTGTCTAATTAGTCGGGGTTGGCAACCCCAACTAATTAAAAAGAAACACTTTTTTAAAATCGACCCAGTTTTAGGCCGCGCTTCTGTTGTGGCCAAAACTTGGTCGATTTTTGTAAATAAATCTAAAATGAGCCGATTTTGGAGAATAAAATTGTAAATGGGTCTATTTTGAAATTTTCTCCTAAATAAAATCAGGAGGATAAGAGAAGGAAGATAAGTATGATTCAGGGGTATGGGCTTTTCTCTTAGTAATTCTTCACTAAAGTATTCATTGGTTGAAGCTACAAGACTCTTGGATATTGCATGTTGTAGGCAAGTGTTCAAAATAACACTTGTGACGTGTGGACTTGAGAACACATCCAAGGCTAATTAGTTAGGTCAGTCAACAATTTCCAATTGGTCTTCCAGCGATTTACTGCAAGTTGCTATCCTCTTCATAGATATTTTGTCAAAGAATATTGGACCGACTTGCTACTTGCTTTATAGCTCGATCCTTTTTTTTGGGTGCTTTCTAGACTAATATTTTGCTCTATAGCTCCAACCATTTGATGGAAGAGCACATAATCATGAAGTATGACAATGGATGACAAACTAGATGATGGCAGTAATGAAACAATGTAGATGACTTTATTGGTACTAGCCGACCATTTGTTGACTTAGAAGATTAGCACAGCCTTTCTTTAATGTGTTGGACATCTGTTAGGTCATCACAACCCTAATGAAGGCTCCAGCTATTATCATTATGCCTTGTCGTTTGATATTATTGTTGTGTTTGTTGTCAAACTTGAGATAAAACCTGGCTATCTTAAGTTTCTTTTTTCCATTAATATAATATATAATGCAAGTTGAATGCAAAATGTATACCTTCTTTTTTCATGGGTTACATTGAGGTGATTTCCTCATGTTTCTTGTCCTTTTATATGATATACCTTTTCTTATTGTCTCATTGCTTTATTCTTCATATTCATTAATTTGGTCTCAGGCGAATAATGTCTTCTTCAGTCAATGATGATGAGCGTTTGCCGAAGTTGGTCACAGATTACTATTTTGTTGACGATAAAGGGACACCCATCTCATTTACTGCTTTGCCTTTCTATTTAGAGGAGACTGAGAAATCTAATGCTACTAAGACACGAATTTTTGTACGTGGCCTTGCTGATGGTGGTCTTCAGAAAGTGTATGAGCAGGTTACTTCCTGGGGACTGAGACTTGAAGAAGACCAACCTGAAGTTTTGGTTCTTTTAAGGGGAAACAAATGGTCAAAGTTGCAGGAGCCAAGGAAGAGCTACAGGGGCATAATCGGATCGATACTGATCACTATAAATTGGCTTCACTGCTTAAAAAGGAAACCTGAAGGATCAAGAAAAGAGCTCTGGGACCATCTGCATAAAGTTTTCAGGTTGGTTATAGCTTAGGCTTCCATATGTGTAAATTTAACTTTGAGGTTTTTAATGTTTATGTATGTGCAGCTCATTGAAAAAAAAGCCCACCGAGGATGATCTTACCCAGCATGTCTCTGTGATCAAAACTATTGCAGAGAGAGATAAGACGGTAGCAAAAGCTGAGGTATGCTTCTCATTTATTCTGTTGTCATGGAAGCCACAAACCCTCTAGATTTTAATATCAGAATCAGTAACGTTGAGGATATATGCATCATTTTTTACACACTCAATGTAAGATGGACAAATAAAAGACTTGTGAGTGTTTGAAAGTACATTTATCTTTCACAAGTTTGCAAGCAATCTTCAGTTATAGTCTTTTATGTTCCATTCATGTAAAACTTGGCTTTTTTCCAATTTACTTATGAAGCACTGATTTCTGATGGTCCTGTTTCATAATTCTTCTGTATATCCACGTTACTGTCAGAAATTGAATGTGTATACATTTTGGTTATTAGGCTTGTTGCATCTGGATCAAAATCTTCAGTTGTGTCAATCCTAGAAGAGGTGAAACTGGACCCTTCTTTACAAGATTATTCTGCACATGCTTTAGGCCCATTAATCACAATACTTTTGTTCTAAGTTCTTGCACGTGGAAAAGCTGAATAATGTCTACCTAGTCTCTCAATATAATATTAATTCTAGCATGCTTTTTTCCTCCATAACTGCTCAATTTGCTGGGTCTCCTTTTTCCATATTCAGATGTTTATTAAAAAAAGCCAAAAAAAGGAAAGGAAAAAAAGATAGCCCAACATGAGAACGAATGTCTTTGCCAATTTTACCTTGCACCATGTACTGGTATTCTTATCCAACATGTGCGCTTTGAAAAATATAAGTGTCCTGAATCTTCAATGTCATAACCTTATGGTTTTCTTGTAACCAATAAACATGTAGCTCTTGCACTGCCTTTTATGTTAGCTATTTTAAAATTTCAGTACGCTTATTACCATTTTGTCTTCGGGTGACAGTCATAGTCCTTCAACCTTGCATGCATGTATGAACTATACTTTTCCCAGTTATATACTCACATCTCTTTTACTCTTTTCAGTTATTAGTGATGTTCTTGAAGCAGGAGCTTGGAGAAAAAACAAGTTTTCATGGGGTTAGTTAATTTATTTTTCTGTTGTTTTAAATTTGGAATTTGATCTTTTCCAGTCCCTGGCTTTTTTTGTGCCTAAAGAATGTGCAAGATCCTCTATATTAAATCTCAATGTCTTAAGTGTTTATCTAAATTTTATTGGGAAATTTTCGGGGTTGCTCCTTGGAAGCATGAGCTTAAACGATATGAGCAAAAAGCCAGGACAACTTAATGCCTATTGTCAGTTACAGCTTTGTGGTAGAATCGTTGGTGTCTCAGTTTCTTTGGCTGGTCTTGACGACCAACTAGAGATGAAACCATTAGGATAATAGGCAAATACAACAAAATCTGGATTTTAATCCAAGGGATTGATCTTGGTATTCAAGTCACAGAAGAACGAAATACAATTTGGCATGTTGATATCTGAACATTCCATCATGTCGGACATGTACTACAAACACTTCAAAAGGAGGGGCAGAATTTGTAGAAACTTGCTCAACTCATTTGAAGAGCTTTCTTCAGTTATTGATTTCAATTTTTGCTCTGTAGCCTAATAGCGAGAGTAAAATTCTCAATTTTTTTGATGTTTATTGATTACCTGAGAACAGTCAGAAATAAAAACTCCCGTTAACAAATTAATTATTACTGTAATAGGTTTCTGAAAGTGGTTCAGTTGCGGAAAAGCCACTCATTGCCTATGATAATGCAGTGGATGAGGGGGCTACTGGTGATGGCTTGATGGAAGAGCCTGGACTATTTGATTCTGTCTGTGCAATTTGTGATAATGGCGGTGAAGTTTTGTGGTATACATTGTTTCTCCCTATTGTTACTCTGAGGGTATTTTCCTAGGTATTTAGACAAGTAGAGTGCACATCTCATTGCTTGAAATTTCACACGGATGTATTCTTTTTCATATTTACCTTTTGGCTCATATTTTCTTATCCATCTTTACTATTTTAAAAACAGTCGGGATATGAAAAAACTATTTTTGCTAGGAAGAGTAGAAACATTTTCCAATATTATTGCCTACGCAGTTCCCCATACCCTGTGAATGTTGTTCTCTTATTTCTAGTGTTTTCCTCCGAAAGGTACAAAACTCTTTAATTTTGCACAGTTGTGAAGGGAGATGCCTTAGGTCCTTTCATCCAACCAAAGATGCTGGTGCTGACACAAATTGTGAATCCCTTGGCTACACAATGGCTCAAGTTGAGGTAGCCATCTGGAAATTGATCTCCTATTATCATGTGATATCTTTGCTCAATTTACTGTTTGTTTTCATAGTCATTAGCTGCATCTGAATTTCTTGTATTTTTATTTTAAATTGGATCATGCAGGCACTTCCAAACTTCCTTTGTAAAAATTGTCGATACAAACAACATCAATGTTTTGCATGTGGGAAGTTGGGTTCTTCAGACAAAACAGCTGGTGCTGAGGTACGATGAGCTCGTTTTTTATGGTCTAAACTTTTACTTCAGAAATCGACGCTCTTTCTTATTAGACATGAAAATTTGTCAGAGAAGAAACCACATGTAGTTTTAAACATATCGTCTTTTGATTCTTTTAGGTCTTTCCTTGTGCATCTGCCACATGCGGTCACTTCTATCATCCGAAGTGTGTTGCAAAATTACTGTTTCCAGCCAGTGAACTAGAATCTACAAAGTTTCAGAAGAAAGTTGAAGATGGGGAATCATTTACATGTCCCATCCACAAATGCGCTGTTTGTAATAAAAGAGAAAACAAGGAAATCCATGATTTGCAATTTGCAATTTGCAGACGTTGCCCAACATCATATCACAGAAAATGCTTGCCAAGGTAGTATATGAATTTTTTTCCTCATAATTCTCAGCAGAACAGAAACAACAACAATTATTGTAATAACTTGGGTTGCCTATATGCATTTTTTGGGGACCCTTCATATCTGAGAACGGATATTTTCTGTAAAGCAAATGCTACCACATCTTATTTCTTTTGCTTCAATTGTCATTTTTTTATGTCTATCCCAGTTTCATCGACTCCATCTTATCACTCCTAAATAATCGAAGAAGCTTTGAGGCTGCATTATATAGGCTGCTTCTTGCAACAATATTTCCAAGTCTTCGCAAACAAATCTTTCCATAATTTTTGATAAATGCACTTATCTTTATTAATCTATTTTAAATTGCAATTACCTCATGTTAATTTAGACACTGCCTTTGTATTGCAAATCCTCAGGAAGATTGTCTTTGAAGATTCAGGTCTAGGTGTTTCGCAGAGAGCTTGGGATGATCTTCTTGAGGAGCGCATATTGATATATTGCATGTATGCTCATCTTTTAGTAGTCCTGATGGTTTCAATTTCTCGTTCTATGTTTACTTGATGTACTTATATGAATGTTTATACTGTATTTCCCAGGAAACATAAGATAGACAATTTTCTTAAGACGCCTATTAGAACTCACATAATATTCCCTGCGAACCCTGAAAAGAGGAACAAAATTAAGATTGTAATGAAGAAGAGGAAGATTTATGATGAGTTCTCCATGCAACCACCTTCTGTAAAATCACATAAACTGAATGGTAAGCATTCAAACATAGACAAAAGTTGTTCTGTTGGAAGCGGCAGAGCAGATACTAAGAAAATGAAAAGCACATCGTCTTATTGTTTGAAGGCATCCATGAATGGTAAGAACAAAGATTCAATGTGCTCATCTTCTATGGATCCCATTGAGAAGAAATTTTATAGTTCGTTTCCCGTTGCAGATATTGAAACCGTACAGAGGTAAGATGCTTCAGTTTTATATCTTCTAAGTAGAAATTTTTCTTCTTGTATCTACAATTTTTGGGTTCAAGTGATTTTATGCTTAATTAGTCTAGTCAACATTCTCGCGCACTTACTGGTAATTGTGTGTATATCATATATCTGAACACTCAATTTCTTTTATTTGTTATGCAGTAAAAAACATGTTTTTGTATCTTGGTTAACTCTTACTTTTAGATTTCATTTATCATAGCCAACTTGTGAATTTCATTTAGGATAATCTTTATGTGTGAAAGAGTTCACTTAGTCCTAGTTCTTATTCTTTCAATTCTAGATTGTAACATATGGGTGTTAACAGAAAAAAAGAGATGTTGTCACCTAACAGTTCTAAGTTTACTAGGCTTT
Source organism: Asparagus kiusianus (assembly GCA_022839385.1). Classification (NCBI taxonomy): domain Eukaryota; kingdom Viridiplantae; phylum Streptophyta; class Magnoliopsida; order Asparagales; family Asparagaceae; genus Asparagus; species Asparagus kiusianus. The sequence continues at coordinate 41,975 of BQKN01000922.1, read as the reverse complement.
TGTTTCCTTGCATAACTAATCAACTAGGGTTAAGACTTCCCTCCATGGTAGCGTAGTGATGCCCTGATCAACTCTTCTCTTGTTAAAGACCATTTTCAGTGTTAAACTGAAAAAAAATTTCCCCTATATGTTGCACTGTAGACTGAAAACTCTTATGGATGATGTATCATCTTCATTGACACTTGAAGATGTAAGAAAGAAGCACACAGTTCCGTCTACATATGCTCATTCTGCGAGGCACACTATCAAGGGTGTTACACTGGGGAAGGTGGAGGGTTCTGTTGAGGTACTTTATGTATTGCATAGGTTGAATATTGCTGAATATGATAAAATAAAAACACTAATTTGGTAAATTATGATGTTTGTAGGCTATACGAACGGCTATACAGAAGCTGGAAGCTGGCGGCAGCATTGATGAGGCGAAAATGATCTGTGAACCCAAAATACTCAACCAAATACTTAGGTGGAGGGTATGTATATATAGTACTTTCTAAAACCATATTTGCTGAAGAATATGGTTCTAGTTTATTTTGATACATTATTCTTTCTGGAGAATTTCACAATCAAAATATATAATCAATACATATTTTGTCAATTAACCATTTGGCATATTTTGTAGCCTTTTGAAATCATCATTACTTTGTAATCACAAAGCGTATACACTAGCAAGCAAATGAAGCATATGCGTTTATGAAAAAAATTAGTAATATAAGTTATTGATTACAGAATATAATCATTTATATGGTAAATAGTTACAAAAACAAAATCTGTAAAATATTTGCTAATATTTCTGAGGAATTATATGTTGGAACTGCCAGTTACGTCCATGAAAAACAAAGCTATTGGAAGATTGAATAATGGTGAATTATGAAAAATGCTACTTGACACATCATAATTAGACTTCCTACATGAATAAAAGTAGTAGCTGCATAGCTGCTGCTGTTGGTTTTTCATGTCTTTATCTGTTTAAAAAAAGGGTCTGGCACTGGTTATTTATAAATTTGAGATTTATATTTATATCTAGTGTTGAGTGCATGTCGTGCTGTACTAATGGAAGGCACACTGATAAACTTCTTTGTAATTATTACTCGCGATAATTCTCTATGCTAGATAATTTACTAAAATATGATCCTAATTGCAATCTTTACATAATCTTCTGTAGATGTATTGAGACACCGTAACCTGGACCTTGAGGTTAAAATATCCAGTGCTATATGCAAGGAATATAATTTCAATGTTTAAGTTTGTAGTTGCCAACTTATCATTTTTCTCTTATCATTATCTCTTTGTGAATATTATTTTGATATCTCCAACATATTCACTCTAAAACGATGATAAATCAGTTGACATTTCATAATTTAGTTGCCAATCTGTAGTTTAATATCTTACATTGTGGAAACCTTTTCTCTTGCTGTAGAAGAACTTCAAGGTTTATCTCGCACCATTTCTCCATGGCATGCGCTATACATCTTTTGGTCGTCATTTCACAAAGTTGGACAAGCTTAAGGAGGTCAGGGCATAGATTCACAATTTGCTATGAGTAGTTTTTTTTTTTTTTTTTTTTTTACTTGTCTGCTTATTTCTTTTACATTTATTTTGCATATTGGAGGTGGCTACCAACTTTTTGAGCATATTTTAATCTGAAAACGTAGACAAACTGAGCTCCTATTTCAAATTCATGTTGACATATTGCTTGCACTATATTACCAAGGAAACTGATGGTATCATCCCACTGGATGTGTGTGTGTGTGTATGGGCTGGTGTGGGTGGGTGTGTATGTTAAATTGATGATATTGAATACTTAAGCCCTTAGTTAATTACTTTTTAATTGTTCATTATTTATATCTCTGGCACAATTTTTATTTCTTGCTAGTTATAATCATACAAAAAAGATGTTTTTGAAGTTTATGTAAGATAATCATGTGGTAGATGTATATACAAGCTTTACAGAATTATAGAAGGATGACTATCTTAAGGTGTTCCTGAATATTCATGACACTGATGAATGATATTTTTATGCAGATTGTAGATAAGCTTCAGTGGTACGTACAAAGTGGTGACGTGGTAAGGATAAGTATATGATTCTTTTTTTATTTCAATCTTTTATTTACTTTTCAGATTTGCTTAATTGTGGTAAGAAATGATAAGGATCTGATTTCTTGACATTCAGATTTTTTTATGGTCCAGACTCAATTTCCGTTTTGTCAACATTTCCTTTTCTATATTTCTTGTTTTCTATGATAAATCTTCAGATAAACATTTGAAGCTTATGAATTAGTCAAAGAATCTTGCTAGGAATATTGTGTAAGAAATCTAGTCAAGAGCCCATAGAGCCAATGGTCTATTATGCTGTCAGGATGAATGTCACCGTCTGAGTGGCAGATTCTCAACCAGTGTAGAATATTCACGTATGTTGTGCACAAATATACATATCTGGGTAGACACATGAATACAGAAATACTTACACTTCATATTTTCCTTAACATTTCCCTAAATTGAAACTGAAATGTGATGTAAAGCATATAATTTATTAATATAAGAAGACAATCTAATACTGATTCCCTTACTACCTGTTGAAAGAATATTTATTACCTTTGCATTTTCATAACCTACTAGCAAAAGGAAGTATTGCAATTATTACATCTTAATGTCCTAATATACTTCTTACTTCAAATTACAATAAAGCTACGCATATTATGTAGTAGTTTCACTTGAAAGGAGAACGCACCCATATCAGATACATATCTGAACTTGGAAGGTCTTTTGCATGATGGGCATGTGTTAGATACTGCTTTCGCTGTATCTTAAACATATTGAGAACTATCGATGTATCTAACTACAAGAGGTTAAAAATTAAACCTTTGAATGAGGGGCTCAAAATGCATGGTTTGAAGATGCATTGTATTTATATAAATTGTCCAGTTTCTTATAAAAACATGATTGTTTATTTAACTGATTAAGATACACATGTTATTTTTATGACTGTTGTATCTACAATGTATCGCACTACCATTATCTTAGAGGATTTGCCATATCTGTGTAGTGTGTAGCCATATCACATGGCATCTCTTTTGATGCATATGCATGTATAGCTATAGGTCAAATTACACTAAAGCCCCAAGAACTTTCAGCATTTTGCAATAGCCTCCTAATAACTTTCAAAATCACACTTACCCCCCAATAACTTTTGAAATTGCTGAAAGTCCAAATAAGTTTCTGCATTTTGCGGATACCCCCCATAAATTAGAACAAAAAAACAACAAAGGCATTTTGGAAGTTAATGGGATTTAGTATAATTTAGCCAAAAGATAGGGGGTTTTCTGTAAAATATATTGGGGGGTTTAGTGTGATTTTAAAAGTTATTGGGGCTTTACTTCAAACTGCTGAAAGCTCTTGGGGGGTTTAGTGTAATTTACCAGTAACTATATTTATAATTTAGCCAAAAGATGGGGGGGGGGGGGTTCTGTAACATTTATTGGGGGGGGGGTTTGTGCGATTTTGAAAGTTATTGGGGCTTTACTGCAAAGTGCTGAAAGCTCTTTGGGGGTTTAGTGTAATTTACCAGTAACTATGTTACATATAACTTTTGACATATCCATGTCATACCTATGTCTTAGTTTACTGTATCACCTTGTATCTTTTTGTTTTTGTTGTTATATCCACATTGTATCAAGTTGTATGGTTATCGATGTCTCTCTTTATTTTTTTTCCCTTCTTTTTTTTTGATTCATTCATTCTTCATTTGCATAAGTTAAGAGCAGAAAATCATGGACTGTTTTGTAGCTTGATTATTAAATTTCCTATCTTTTGCGATGACAAATGGTCTTAATTTCTGAAGAGTCTTGTACATAATGTTTCCCAAAAAAAAAAATTTCGATTATTTAACTTTTATGCTTTACACAACATGTTAAATTATTTATATCTGGCTTTTAGTAAATTTACTCAATCAATCTCATTCAAGATGTCCATTTTCTTTTTTCCAGATAGTTGACTTCTGTTGCGGTGCAAATGATTTTAGTAAGCTGATGAAGGAAAAACTTGATGCAACTGGTAAAAGATGCTTGTTCAAGAATTATGATATCATTCAACCTAAGGTATTGTTTTTACTTATGACATCATTTTATAAGTTCAAGCGTTCTATTCTTGAATTCTTTAACTGACTATTATAGGGGAAAAAATTCAGAATGGCTTTGTTGGCATCACATGCCTTCAACTTGTTCTTGGAGCTTATGGAAAATTTCCCCTTCTTATAGCAATAAAAAAGTTCTGGGTTAACATTATATGTAAGGGGTATAATATTGGAGGTGGGATAAACGGGCTACTTCTGACTCAAATCAGCAGTTAAAATTTAGTTCCATATCAGAAAAAAAGCTTTTACATGTACATATGTTTAAATATATGTGAACTTTTGACTCAAATCAGATAAATCCTTCAAGCCATTATGGATCCAAGCAAATTAGTCTATCCCTTCGTGGTTCTTTGCAGTTAAGCAGGGATGATGGTTGGTTGAAACTTGGTTTCACTAGCAACTTATTGTAGCAACTTATTGGCTGGACCTCCCCAAAAATGGGATAATTAGAGTGCAAATATCCTTCCTCAAAAATTTTCACTTGTGAGCTGGGATATATATCAGTTCATGCATCCTCATCTGAAGCATATACTCTGAAAATTTGCAACATGAACATCAAATAAGTCGCTCTTCTGTTACAGGCATCTAATAACAGAAGAGTATTGAGGTAGATGCTGGACAGCACTTTATGCATTCTCATGTTAAGAATATACCCCGTTCAAAGTGTTGTGCGTAGCGGAAAGTTCGGCAACACCTCGGCAGCATAACAAGAGAGTTAGATCGCAACAGGAATTCTCATTTCACAAAGGAAACAAGAACCAAAAACAAAATATCTCAACAAAGTGGGATATCAACTCTTCCTCTCATCAGTTCTAGGACTGACCTGTCGAGGGAACCTAAATAAGCTATTACAAACCACACAAACAGCGAGACAATCAATTTTACGTGGTTTGGCAAATTGCCTACGTTCACGGGGCAAGGAGGGGGGAGATCTACTATTAGAGAGAGAATATAAATAGGGTTTACAATCACACAAGTTAAACCCTCACACAAACTCTCAAATCTCTCACAAAGGGAATGCCAAAACCCTCTCAAAAGCCGCTGCTTTTTTCCTTTGCACCCCACCGCGAATTTTCCCCCTGCTCACTTTCACACGCCGCTCCTTGCACATGCCTGCGTACTTCTCCTGCCTTGCTCAAAACCCTGGAACTGGCGGAAGAGATTATATAGCTTCTCAAATATCGGGTGGGCCTGCAATGATGTGTAAGAAACGATAAAAAACATCCAAAACATCCGCTTCTATCTCTTCACGTGGAGAAGTTGCTCAACATTTGTGGCCCCTATGCTTCACAATTCTCCACCTCGGTGAAGTTTTTTTAAAACTGAGCCGACATCAAACAAACCAAATGTCTCACTTGCGTCCAGTACGAAGTGAAAAAATTCACGACAACGGACTCAATCCATAACAAGTGGAGAAGCCAAATAAGAATGTGAACATACTCCAAATGTCGGTATCTACTCATCAAATCGGCTGCATCATAAACATTGTCTACGTATCCTCTTATCCAAGGAATCAAGCCTCACATAGTTCATTAAAATGGTCGTCAACGGCCTCAACAATCACGAATATGCAATAAGTTTTGACAATGATTAAACTTGTTGCTCGGAACCACCTTAGTGAGCATATCCGTCGGATTATCCTTCGTGTGGACTTTCACAATTTTCATATCACCATCTTCAAGAACATCCCGAACGAAGTGATAACGAACATCAATGTGCTTCGTCCTTGCATGAAAAATCTGATTTTTTATCAAATAGATAGCACTCATGCTATCACAATGAATGGTAACAGACCGCTGCGATATACCAAGTTCCTCCAAAAGTCCTCGAAGCCAAATAACCTCATTCACAGCCTTCGTAACCGTCATATACTCTATCTTCATTGTAGACAAAGGTACCATTGACTATAAGGTGCATCTCCAACACACCGGCGCACGAGTTAAAGTGAACACATACCCCGTCGTAGACCGGCGTTTATCCAAATCCCTGGCATAATCTGAATCAACGTAGCCAATACATAACTGCCTAATGACCCACTCCTGGATCGTGCATGTATCTCAAAATCATGCTCACCATTTGTGATAAATTTGGTCTCGCACATACCATCACGTACATCAAGCTCCCAACCGCGCTTGCATATGGAGTTTTCGACATTGACTCTCGATCTTTAACTGTCTTTGGTGAAAGATCAGCTGAAAGCTTCAAATGAGCTCCCAACGGTACATTAATTGGTTTCGTATCCATGCTAACATGAAATCGCTGTAGAACCTTCTTCAAATAAGCCACCTGTGTCAAACAAATTCTACCCTTCTTCTTGTCTCTGTCGATCTCCATCCCTAAAATACGTTTTGCATCACCCAAACCTTTCATCTCAAACTCCTTTGAAAGCTGTGCCTTCAACTCATCTATAGCAGATCTGGAAATAGAAGCAACCAACATGTTATCAACATAAAGTAATAAATAGATGTACGCACATCCTTTCAACTTGTGAAAATATACGCAAGGATCAAACTAGCTTCAAGTGTACGAATGGCTAATCATAAAACCATCAAATTACCTATACCACTGTCGAGGAGACTGTTTCAAACCGTATAGCGATTTCTTCAATCTGCAAACTAATTTTTTTCCTGCAGCTCGGAATCCTAATGACCGAGTCATATATATTTTCTTCATCAAGATCACCATGAAAAAATACCGTCTTTACATCTAACTGATCTAACTCCAAACCATATTGTGCCACTAAAGCTAGCAAAATCCGAATCGAAGAGTGCTTCACCACCGGAGAGAAAACCTCATTATAGTCAATACCTTCCTCCTGTGCATAGTCCTTCGCAACCAACCTAGCTTTGAACCTCAATGGAGTGCCCTCAATGCCCTCCTTCGTGTATACCCACTTGCAATCAATTGCCTACCGTCCCTTTGAAAGCTCAACAAGCTTCCACATATCATTATCGTGAAGAGACTCCATCTCCTCCTGCATAGCTACCCATCACGAATCAGCTTCCGAACTCTGCTCGGCCTCTTTAAATGTAATAAGCATCATCTCATCGATACTCTCTATCGGAAGTGCATACGTAACTGTGTCGGCATACCGTGTTGGCATCCATATGTTTTTTCTCTGTCTCCGAACCGTAATAGAATCCTGAACCTGAGCCGTCGATCCTCGATCCTGCACATCAGTACCCTTATCCTCCGTGTCATCGTCGTGCTTGTCTGACGTCACCTCAGTCGGCACTCTAATGGATACTGCATTATCTGGACATTGTGAAGCTGCATTGATCTCCACCACCTGTGATATCTCCTCTGTCGGGTCGCTCTCCACCTGATGAGAGCTGGAAAGCTTCAAGATAAAAACCTCATAGAACGTGACGTCCCTATTCAGCATAATCTTTCTATCAATTGGATCCCATAGTTTGTATCCTTTGACACCACACTTGAATCCTAAAAATATGACCTTCCTAGCTCGATGTTCCAATTTATCTGTTCTCACATGATAAAATACATGGCAACCAAATATCTTAAACTGGTCATAGTCATATGTTGGCTCTCCCGATCACATTTCCATAGGGGTTTTCCTCTCAATCACAGATGAAGACAGCCTATTAATGAAGTGATTCGCATATGTAAGTGCCTCAGCCCAAAAGATCTTCTTCAAACCACTTTGCGTCAATAAGCATCGAATCTTCTCCAGTAAAGACCGATTCAGCCTCTCTACCACCCAATTCTGCTGCGGTATATGACTAACCGTGAAGTGTCTCTATGCCATCGTCTCGACATAGCTGTAGACCCCTATATTCACCACCGTTGTCGGATTGTAACGACTTGATCTTTCTCCTAGTCTGCAGTTCTAATCTCTTCTTCCACTCCACGAATATATCTAGGACTTCACTCTTTTTTGCCATGATGTACACCCAATATCGTCTAGAATAGTCATCAACGAACGTGACGAACCAATATCAACCATCAAGTGATGCCGTCTTGGTGGGACCCAAAATATCTGTGTGCACGTAATCCAGGATGCTTCTCGTCCTATGAATAGTAGTCCCGAATTTCACCTTCGTTTTCTTGCCAAGAACACAATGCTCACAGAAATACACTTTTCCACTCTTGATTCTTTTCAATAGCCCTTGCTTGCATAAAGCCTGTAGTGACTTCTCTCCTGTGTGTCCCAACCTATAATGCCAAAGCCTACTCATGTCCGTCTCTGAAATAGCCGAAGCAACGTAGCCAATCTCGGTGCTCCCCTTCAGATAATACAAATTCCGACTGCGGACTCCTTCATCACCACTAAAGATCCCTTAGTAACCTTTGCTACAGTGTTCTCAAATATCACCTTGAATCCCTTCGCCTCCAAAGCTCCAACAGAAATAAGATTCTTCTTCAGCTGAGGAACGAATCTTACCTCCTTTAATTTGCGAACTACTCCATCGTGCATCCGGATCCGTATAGTACCTATCCCACATATGTCACAGGAATGATCATTTTCCATGACAACAACACCCCCATCGTGCATCCGGATTCGCACAGTATCTATCCCACATATGTCACAGGATTGATCATTTTCCATGACAATAACACCCCCATCGAGTCTCTTCAATGATGTAAACCAACCTCGCCTAGGGGTGACATGATAAGTTACGTCAGAATCAAGCATCTAATCTGATGCATCTAAATGGTTCACTTCCGGAATAATCAAAAGAGAAAAGCTCGAATCATCGAAATCATCGCTTTTTGTAATATCCACCTCATTGGCCTTCGGGCCATTTTTCTTGCCATTCTCCTTCTCCTTGAGCTTCGGGCAGTTTTTCTTCCAATGTCCATGCTCCTTGCAGAATGCACATTGATTCTTTGCTAATTGGTGGCGGCTTCTTGACTTTGACCTCCCTCTATTATCACCTTTCGGATATGAGCTTCTACTTCTCATCGATGAGACCTCTCCTGAAGTATTAGAGCGGGAAGTCTCCTTATTCTTCCTCCTCAAATCATAATTCGTCAATGCATTAGTAATTTCACTATAGTTGATAGAAGATCTCTCGTTCAACAAAGTGAGCACAAAGTATCATACTCCTCATCTTGTAAGAAGCCCAACAAAATAATAGCCTTGTATTCATCTGATATATTCTCATCAACATTCGCCAAGTCTGACAATAGCTTAGTGTAGTTGTTCACATGAGCCGCTAGCGTGGTGCCTCAGGACATCTGAAATCTGAATAATCTTCGTAGTAAATGCAATCTGTTCTCAACACTCTTCGTAAGGTATTTATTGTTGAGAATTTCCTACATCTTTATTGCAGACGTCACCCCAATCACATCACACTTCAACTCCTGTTCCAAACAGGACCTGATCACCCCACAAGCATTCATATTTATCTTTTCCTATATTGCCTCTTCATATTTTGGTGGTCTCTCATGGACCATGATGGTCTCCTCCAAGTTCCGAGCATTGAGTGCATCATGTACGTCGCTCATCCACAAACCAAAGTTAATTTTACCGTCATGCTTTACCACACTAATTTTAGTGTTCTGAAAACCAATTTGAACTGTACTCGTCATCGATTTACTGCTTTCACCTTCTTCTCCCATTACAAACCAACTACAAGTTGTAGAGAAAAAATCAAAGTTTGATAGAAATTAAGAATTACCCAACTGAACCCTAGATCAGATTCCAAATAGATCTCCTGTCCACACAAGGAAAACGAAATCTCCAACGATAATTCCTAATGCTATCTCCACCGAAGCCTAGAACTCTAAGAACCAAGCTTCACACAAGAATCTTCCTCTACTTAATTCCAAAAATCCTAGATCTGAAAACTGGGCTCTGATACCACTTGTGCGCAGCGAAAATTTCGGCAGCACCTCAGCAGCACAACAAGAGAGTTAGATCGCAACAGGAATTCTCGTTAGCAAATAAGAACCAAAAACAAAATATTTTAACAAAGTGGGATATCAGTTCTTTCTCTCATCAGTTCTAGGACTGACCTGTTGAGGGAACCTAAATAAGACAAATCACATAAACAACGAGACAACCAATTTTACGTAGTTCGACAAATTACCTATATCCACGGGACAAGGAGGGGGAGATCTATTATTAGAGAGAGAATACAAATAGGGTTTACAATCACACAAGTTAAACCCTCACACAAACTCTCAAATCTCTCACAAAAGGATGCCAAAACCCTCTCAAAAGCTGCTGCTTTTTCCTTTGCACCCCACCGCGAATTCCCCCTGCTCACTTTTGCACGCCGCTCCTTGCACAAGCCTGCGTACTTCTCCTGCCTTGCTCAAAACCCTAGAACCGGTGGAAGAGAATATACAGCTTCTCAAATATCGGGTGGGCCTGCAATGACGTGCAAGAAACGAAAAAACATCCAAAACATCCGCTTCTATCTCTTCACGTGGAGAAGCTGTTTAACATTTGTGGCCCCCACCCGTTTCTATCTTTTCACGTGGAGAGGCTGCTCAACATTTGTGGCCCCCATGCTTCACACAAAGATTTGGAGCATGAATATCAAATTTGATCCTCTCCTTTTTATAGGCGTTTAATTGTAGAGTAGGATCCATCAATCATCCTTATGCTACACAGTTGGATCTAGTCTTCTATGTACTATTCTTTTGTGTTTGGCATGAGTATTTATATGACAATGTTTAAAAAGGCGGAAGCATAAGGTGAAGCATTAGACCCTTTAATGAAGCAAAGCGTAAGCTTCAAAGCGAGGCGTAAATCTCATCAGTTTAAGTATTTTAATTTTAAATTTGTAAAAAGTATGAACATATAATAAATAGTGATATAATAATTTATAAATAGATACATTCATGTCCTGATTAGTAAATAAGAATTATGTGTCGCGCAAATCATAATAAACTAAACTTCATGCATAGCTTATATCATATTTACACTGACATGGTCATACTGAAGATACATAGGGACATTTTAATGTTAGTAAAATATCCTTTTATATCCTCATATCTTGTATAAAGCGTGCGCTTCAAAAGAGAAACACTTTATGATACGAGTCGCCGTGCGAGCACCTTTGATCGCGGAATTATCAAAGGTGGGTTGAGAAGAAAATAACAAGAACACAAGAACAATTCAGTGGCGAAGAAAAATACCTTCTATAGATTATGAGAATAAAATAACTTACAATCTCTCACAATCTCACTAGAATTGAAGAACAATTTCTCTCAATTCTCTCAATACAATCTAATTTCTCCTGATTGTTTTAAAACCCTAAAACAATCCCTTTTATATGTGGAACAACGTGGATGACAAAGTCGTAAATAACCAAGTCCAAACCCCACAGAAAATCGTGTAGACAGAAACCCAAACGAACCAGGAAACCATCGATGAGTCGACTCACGTGCATGTATGAGTCGACTCATATCATATGGGTCGACTCATGACAGTCATGAGTCGACTGGTCAGAAACTATGTCAATACCTGCTGGGCTTCGTGAGTTGACTCATGACAGTCATGAGTCGACTCATGACACATGGGTCGACTCATATAGTGATAGTTGACTGGTCAAAGATTTTTGACAAAACGGCTGAGTTTCATGAGTCGACTCATGACAGGCATGAGTCGACTCAACCTGATGAGTCGACTTATGACTGTTATGAGTCGACTCACGGGCTGAAAACTGGATGCTTCGATTCTTCGATTCGCCGTCTCGTTCCACGCTTCAACCTGCGTTTCACTGTGCTGTTTTACACCTCTATTCTCAAGCTACCATGAGAATCATCTATCCTCAAGCTCCCATAAGGATCGTTAAGTTTCGAAGATAAGATACACCCATATCATTTTATGAGGCGCAAATCGCACGCTTCAGTTATGCAGCAATGAGGCTTAAGCTTCAAGGCATAAACAGCTTCACTCTTTAAGTTTCGAAGCCTTTACCCTTTCAAAAGTTCCGAAGTGAGTTTCAAAAAAGCTTTTTCAAACATTGAATATATGCCGGCATAAAATTGTTTTTTTGTCAAATTCTGTAGTTTGTGGAAGAATTATGCAAATTTTAATAACTTATTGTGCAATTTCATATACTATGCTAATTACCAAATGAAATAGTTATACTTAATTAATGGTTTTAGCAATCTGCTACAATAGTATGGACTGTTCTGTATGAGCTACACATTAAAAACCATGTCATGCTCTTATTCATCTTTATATTTCTTCACCAGTAAATTATATAATCACTAATGTTTACAGAATGATATCAACTTTGAAAAGAGAGATTGGATGACGGTGGACCCTAAAGAATTGGCAGATGGGTCTCGGTTGGTATGCAAGCATGCACTTGGCATACTTGTTTCTTGTCTTTATGAGTTCTTTTTCAAAGTCATCTGGAAAAATCAGAACTAATTTGAATTTCTCGTTCCATAGATCATGGGTCTCAACCCTCCTTTTGGAGTCAATGCAGCTTTAGCAAACAAATTCATTGACAAAGCTTTAACATTTCGACCAAAGCTCCTTATCCTTATCGTCCCTGAGGAGACTGAAAGGTATAAATGATTGTTAACCACATATCTTGCTCTTTTTTATTGTCCAAGGGACATTGATATTCTAAAAATACTTTGTTGTGATCAGACTAAATAGGAAAAATCCACCATATGATCTTATCTGGGAGGATCGCGAAAAGCTCTCAGGAAAGGTATGATCAATAATAGTTAACTATCGTAGAGAAAAAATTCATTGTAACATATTTCTCTATGATGCAGTCGTTCTATTTGCCGGGTTCAATTGACACAGAAGAGAAGCAAATGGATAGTTGGAATATGAAGTCACCGTCATTATATTTATGGAGTCGACGTGACTGGACAGGAAAACACAAGGGCATAGCTTTGGAAATGGGCCACATTTCTGGGACTCAAGAATTTGCTTCTTGTCATGACCATCCACCCATTGAACCTACATTTTACGATAGAGACAAGGAAGCTAGTCCAAGAGCTGTTGAGTTGAGGACAAGTGTCGAATGTAGAGAACTAATAGAAGAACGTCTTGATGTATTGAAGGAAGGAGAAATAGGTGAATCTTCAGACATGGATATCTCACCCGCAAATAGAAGTGCCTATGAAAGCTCATTCGAAGTAGTTCCAAATTTCGAGGTGTTTACAGATGAAAGGAGCTACGTATATACTAGTCGCGAAGGCTTTGCTCCAGGGCCACTGCCCCCATATTCACGCCAAGGCTCCGGTGGTTGGATTGAAGACTATACTAGTCCTAAAGGCTTTGCTCCAGGGCCACTGCCTCCATACTTACACCAAGGCTCCAGTGGTTGGATTGAAGACTGAGCTTGAAAGTTTGACCTTCTGTTTAATTGCCTATCTGGTGGTTGGATTGATGATTGAACTTCAACATTGGCCTTCTTCTTTTTCATTTGTGTATCTATTTGGTGTTGCTTCTGTTAATTTCTTTATCGGCCAAACTAACTTAAAAAAGACTTTATGAAAACTATCCAAGAACTGGTCTAGTTAATTGATACTTGCCTACTTATATTCTACTGTGTTGAAATTTTGCCATAATTCTACATTAACATGGAAGTACCTCCCGTCTCTATGTTCTACATTGACATGGAAGTGTTTCATGGAAATTAGAGATTATGAGTGCTATGGATTTGGTGGGTACTAATTGACCATCTTAACATGTTCATGCAATCGGAGGGAAAACATGCACTGTTGTTGTATAAAGCAAAGTTCCTATAAATATGGAGTTGAAAGCAAGGAATATTAAGAAGCAGACCAGGTTCACGTTTGTTTGAGGGGTTTTGCTACAGGGACCCAAAATATGGGACCAACTTGGGACATGTGAGGTGTTCCCCTCATATTGCATAATAGGAGGGGGATACCTCACATGTCCTCCTTGTTGGTCTCATATTTTGGATCATTGGAGAATTTTTCTGCCCTGGATTTTGTAGACCTTGAGGCCCAGTACAAAGCTGAGCTAGAGAGATGTAGTTCTACTTCTACAGAATACAGATCAAGCACAAAAATATTGAAAGTAACGAATAAGTAAAATCGAGGGGGCGCGTAAAAAGATACAGATATAATGGGGTTCAGTTTCCGACCTTCGCAAAGAAACGAGACCTTCACTGATGAAATCGTGAGAACTATCAAAATGGGAGGCTCGCTAAACCAATACCAAGTACATCCTAAATCTTCCATCTCTCAAAGAGGAAAAAGTTTCCAGTGAAACCAAAGAGAGAGTATGTAATAGGAGGCAGAAAATTGATTCTTTTAATAAAATTCAGGGGATGAATCATTTGGAGAAAGATTTCATCCCCAAGTCAGTTGTTTTGGGCTTGGCCCAAATATCGACGAAAGCGGTCACCAAAATCTAGGTCCGTTGTAATTAACGGGTCGAGTCGGGTCGGATCCATATTAAATTAAACCCATCTACTGTTCTTAGCTTTTACCAGAAGGTTCCCAATCGCCGATCAAACAGCAGCCTTGTTCCATTATCCCCATCTTCCCGCTTCGATTTCTAGGGTTTTGAGATCCAATTAATTCAATGGAAGAAACCCTAGGAAAGAGAAAACATCAAGAAGTGCTCGAAGGAGTAGAAGACGGCCATCAAAGGAAAGCACCGAGAGTTGAAGAAGAAGGAGACGAAGAGATCCCTAACAACGATTCTCTCCTCTCGATCGCTCGCTACAGCGACGACGAGGACGAATACGAGAGGAGTAGAGCCCAAGAGAACGGGCACGATGAGGATGATAAGGATCACGTGACAAAAGTGCGCCCGCCGCCGTCGAAGACGCAGAGGATGGTGGAGCTTCGAAGGGATTGCCCCTATCTTGATACAGTTAATCGACAGGTGAGATTTTAGAGTTTCTTCTTGTTTCGATTGATTAAAGTTTTGTATGTTAGGGTTTAACTACATTGGAGCTGCTTGTTATCTGTATAGTTCAATTGTTGATCCTCCCCCCCCCCCTCGATATTGTGTGCTTGTGTAGGTGTTGGACTTTGATTTTGAGAAGTTCTGTTCTATCTCTTTGTCGAATTTGAATGTATATGCATGCTTAGTTTGTGGGAAGTATTTTCAAGGAAGGGGTCTCAGTTCTCATGCATATACTCATAGTCTTGAAGCAGGGCACCATGTGTATATTAACCTTCAAACTGAGAAAGTTTATTGCCTCCCTGATGGTTATGAAATCAATGATCCATCGTTGGATGATATTCGACATGTTCTTAACCCAAGGTATTATTGCTTCCTCATAAAGCATTTTAGTATGCATCTCTTCCTTGTTTGTTAAGCTTGAATGCCTAAATATCATGTTTACATCTCTTTTGGACAAAAAGTTTGAGAGAGTAAAGTCATCCTTTACTAAACATTCTTATGAACTGGCAGACAACAAGAAACATGAAAGAAAGAACTTGCACTTTCACTCATTACCCAATCAGACAACTTAAAAATTTCCTCCCATTGCGCTATATTTTTAGCCCTCCCAAAAGTTAATGTTGTACATGTTTAAGGTTTTTTTTCTGTTTTTTTTTAAATTTTTCATGCAGAAGTTTGTTTTCCAAAATGTTCTTTTGAAGGTAAATAGAAACCTTGTGAATATATAGAGGAGTTTATCCTTTTATTAAAAATGTAGCATAGGTGTAGTGCTACCTCTTCTGTTTCTCATGTAAGCATGCTGCCTTTTCTCTCTCACACAACTTTGCTACTAAAAGAACAGGGATGTAATTGGATAAAAAGAAGATTATAATTTGAATTTTCAGTTAGGGGATATCTTTTGTTTCTTGATTGGACAAATATTTGTGATACATGAAATATTTGTGTTTTTTGGAACTCATTTACCTTCCATTTGCATTATTCTCTCCTACCATTTAATTGAAACTTGAAGCACTATAAGGCTGTTAATTATTTGTATTTGCAGGTTTACCAGGGAACAAGTCCTGCATCTTGATGAAAATAGGCAATGGTCAAGGGCCCTTGATGGTTCCAATTATCTCCCTGGAATGGTAAATATACATCTAGTTATATTGGATATCTAGGAGAGAGTTTTTTTATTTGCATAATAGATTATTCTGCTATGTAGTTCTGTAAATTGTTCTTTTTGCGGTCTGAAAGCAAGTTAAAGGATAATGTTTGCATGCAAGGTACTCATTAGAAGTCGTGTTCATGACCTTTTATCCTTTTCAGGTGGGGCTTAACAACATCAAAGAGACTGATTTTGTTAATGTCACTATTCAGTCATTAATGCGAGTTACACCCTTAAGGAACTTCTTTCTCATCCCTGAAAATTATCAAAACAGCAAGTCTCCACTTGTTCAGCGGTTTGGAGAACTCACACGGAAAATTTGGCATGCACGAAATTTTAAGGGACAGGTTGATTTCCAGATATTTATCCTTGATGAAACTTGTTATACGTTTTGCTGATCTGCATGGAATCAACCTCTTACATCTTTTTCTCACAGGTTAGCCCTCATGAGTTTCTTCAGGCTGTTATGAAAGAAAGTAATAAGAAATTCCAAATAGGTGTACAATCAGATCCAGTAGAATTCATGTCTTGGTTACTGAACACATTACATGCAAAACTCAAGCATTCAAAGAAGAAAAATAAAAGCATCATTCACGACTGCTTTCAGGTATCAGATTTATGCTTCTAGTGTTCTTTTATTTATGTATGGTAGTTTGGTTTAAATTTTTCCTGGTATTCAATCAGCATTGCATTGCAGGGGGAGTTGGAAGTTGTGAAGGAGATCCAGAGGAGGTCTTTACTTGAGAGAACTGGAACTGAAGATGAACAGGCCAACACAGTTGTCGCGGGGGAGGGGCTAAACAATGTTGAGACATCTAGAGTGCCATTCCTAATGCTTGGTCTTGACCTGCCTCCTCCCCCTCTCTTTAAGGATGCAATGGAGAAAAATATCATACCTCAAGTGAGTACACAGTGACCTTGCTATTATTTGTGTGATCTATTATACTGTCTTGTTAGTGCAGAAAATTTCTTTAAGCATCAAACCATTAAACATGCTATCACGAACAGATATTTGACATCGAATATGTAGCAAATGGCAAATGAATATTTCACGTCTTGGTACTGCTATTTAAATCTTTGCTAGCTAATAAGCATTTGTTAATTTTAAGGGTTAATTACAGATAGGCAAATTTTGGTCATTTTTCACTTAACTCCTTTATGTTTTTTCTCACGTAACCTCCACCCTCTTCTGTAATTCTTATTTATTCTTGGTTTTGAATTGTTTAGTCTTCGTCAAATGACCCTTCCACTACATCAAAAATCCAAAGTTGTGGTGAGCATTTGAGGGTTATAATTTTCATACTCTAACATGCCCCTGTGGGCTGAACAACCTTTCTATGAGTCAAAATCTGGACTTACGCAAAATATACCTATTTTCTTAATTCCACTTCAAAAAAATCTATTTTTTCTTAATGCTGCTATAAATTTGTGGCATGTGGGATTTGAAACTAGATTGCTTTGATAGCATGTCAAAGGACCTTCCCAACCACGGATGTTTGGTGTAATGAGAAAATAAGGAATAGGACATGTTGGGGGTCTAACATACCCTTAAAAAACTCATTTCTTATAAATGTTTCCTTCTCTTAAGTTTGGATGACCACATTTTTAAGGAAATCATATTCCCAAAAATCAAGTAAAACGTCATCAAAACTAGGAAAGCAATTCTAACATTTTTTTTGCTGAAATTTCTTGGAACACTACTTTAGGGGATTATTTTATTGGGTGGCTGGTGTTGCTTTTTCAACCCAACACTAATTAAGAATATTTTATTGGTTAGAGGTGTTAGGTTTCTTTTTTTTACTTTAAAGCCAAACAATGAAAATGCTTGGAAATCCATGAAACCGATTTCATGGATTTATAGCAAATGAAACAGAGGAAAAACACTTTCCTAAGATGAGTAGGGATATGCAAAGAAACCTTTTCTCAAGCTTGAATTGTTTTTTTTATATTTTTAGCAGTGTTTTCAAAGGCGCACACCTCACTGCGCCTCATGTGCCTTACGATGAGGGGCAGTGGCGAAGCGCCCCACTTTTGATGCAGCAGCGTCTTTTGCGCCTCGCGTACATCCTTACTTTGTGCAGGATGCATGTAGTACATATCCTCATATAGTTTTGTTTGTTAACATTTTCAATCTAGTCTTTATACTTGATATTACATATCCCAAAAAGCAAATTAAATCCATTAGGCCTTTTTAGTAGCCTTCAATTGAGAACCATTATTAATCATTTGCTTGGATATTAGTCTTGATTTAACATTTTATTTGAAAATTTATGAATTTTGCTACTATGTTGGGTGTTAGCATTAGAAATTAAGGTATTATGTTGTGATTTTGTAGTAAGATATTATTTATCATGATATTTTTCATGTGAATTCTAAAAACATGTTCTTTCGCGCTTGATTATATATTTTGAAAAATTATGTGGGCGGTGTGCGCCTCGCATCACTCTGGCACGCGCATCGCGTTGCGCCTCGCGTATGTGCGCGTAAAGATGCTTTGCACCCCGCATTGCGCCTTGTGCATTGATAACACTGATTTTTAGATAAACAAACAAACATCATTCACATCAAATCCAAAGTTGTGTGAGCATTGAGAGTTATAATTTTGTACTCTAATACTCGTATATTTTTCCTCTAAATCCTCTCTGTTCTGATTCATTAGTCATTTCCCAACCCAACCTCAAACTAAAGCATGAAGCCCTTCCGCTTCATCAATACTCTCAAGTTGTGGTGAGCGTTGACGCTATAGCTTTATACTGTAACATCCTTGTATTTTTCCTTTAAATCTTCTTTGTTCTCACTCATTTTCAAACCCTACCTCAAACTAAAGCAAGAAGCCTTCTCTTTTCTTGCTTGCTGGTTCTTCGTAGGCGTAACCAACTATTTACCTTCTTCCTCTATCTTCTTCATCATTTTGCAAATCCCTCCAAACTAAAATCCTAGACTTCTTATCTTCTCCCTTTCCATTCTCGTTCCCAAACCCAAACCTGAATGAAAACCCAAATCGAAACCCCTCACATTCTCTCTCTTTCATTTGTCACCCAATCCGAGCTAAAGCCCAATACTCCTTGTTGACTTCACCTTTGACTATATTTCCATTTGTTTAGTCAAATTAGAGCCAAAGATTTAACTTCACAAATTCACATTTAAGAATATATATTTTTTGTAGGAAACTAACATAATATATATTTGGTAGTGGGACTGATGCTCTTAGCTCTTAAGTGATAGAAAAAAAGCATTAGGTGGTATCACGACAAAGGGCGCTAGTTTAGGGAGGTTTTCTATAATCAACCTTATTCTTAGGGACTTTCCCTTTTTTCGGAAAGAGTGTATTTGGTCACATGCTCTAGCATGCCGCACGTAGGCACACATATATATTTTTTCGGGTGTAATTGGCAAATCTTGGGTTACTTCCTGCTGACATTAATGGAACTTTTCGGAGTCTTGGATACTAGTTCATAATGAAATAGATACACACTGGTTTTGACTGCTGCCATTTTTGTTCGATACATCTTTTTTTGTTATTCAACATAGGTTACATCAGGATTGGGTCTTTTGCTTCAGAAATTTTATGATGTCTAAGAAGAAGAGACTTGTTATTTGCAATATATTCTGAATGAAGGACTCCACACGTTTGTTGGGAAATACAAAAAATAAAGGATCTTATGTTTATAAGTTTTTTCCTTATCATATTATAAATAGTGATATGATCCTTAGGTATTTGTGATCCTATATTTTTCTTAATCCTATATTGGAAGATTATTATAATTGTTGTCTAATTGTTTTACCATAAATATGTTATTCTGTTGATTGTTTTCCTTGTTTGAAACTTTGCATTACATGAGAGATCCTCTCATATTGAGAGTTTGACAAAATTATGTACTTTGAAACTCCATAAGAAACAATAGGTGACAGATTATGTGCAACTTACTGGGAAGTGTAGAATAAGTATGTGTTAAAAAGTCAAAGATGGAGGAGATATCTATCTTGATGGACATAATTAGATAGTTTATGGTAATGTTAGGGCATTGTTTGTGCATTGGTATTATGGATATATTGTTTGTCTTTCATCCATTGTTCTTTCCGTTATTTACTAGTATTGATGTGTTTGGTAGACTAATGTCGCTTTCATAAATCACAAAAGCATATAGGGAAAACTACCCATTCAAGGAACAAAAGCGTCTGGCCTCAACAATCTACATAAACCTCTAATCTGTAAAAAACCATCAGAGCTCTATATGAACATTGAATAAGTCCATCAAAATCTTGTTCCCAACTGAATAAGGTTCCTTTTGTGTTTTGATATATACTAGTATAGTGCACGTGCGTTGCATGTGGATATACTCGTTTTATGTAAATATTTAAAGCAATTCATTTTGAATGTAGTTATAGAAACCTTCGAGGACTTATTGATAATTTCTTATCATCAAAATCTTGGACTACTTATATTCTTTTTGAGGTTTTCTTTTTTGGAAGCTTATAGGGGTTAATCTGTAAATCTTATAAGTTCCATGGTTCTTCCTATAAATATATGAAAATTGGAATACAATTATAGGAAGGTTAAGTAAAATTCTTATTGTAAAGTGTAAATTTACTCAAAAGACGCAATTTTCAAGCTTGTTCTATGTAAACAGTTTGTCATGCTACCCCAGTCGATATCCAATAGATTATTTATCTTTGTTTTTTGCCAATTTGTTGTAAATCTCACTCCCTCTCCCTCTATTGTCTGAGCCATCTTTTCATTTATTCATGCATGGGTGGTACTAAGGAGAAACATGGAAAGGTATACATTTATAGTTGATTGGTGATTTTGGTATTATTGGTATAAAAGAATGAACATGGTCTATTTACAACCAAATTGTTCTAATTAGATATGTCAATGTTCGAAAAAGATTAATAAGTCATTGTTTTTTTAAAGACGATAAGCATTGGCTCAAATCCTTAAATAGCTGGAAATCCCTTCAATATTATGATTATATATGTCATTCCCGTTTGCTTGTTAAGAAATGGGCCTAGTGGGAGGGAGGATTCGTGGTGCAAATAGGATGATTATTAATTAGTAAGTTTTACAATGATACTTACAATAAAGAACCGAATCTACCACGTATAATAAAGAACAAAATAGATCAAGCTCACATCAGCTATCTCAATTACTATATAATTTAGATTTATTAAATCTAGTAGAATCAAAACATTCAAAGGTGCAATAAAGGATTTCATATGAGGTGAAATAACCACTCCTAGAACAGACTGTTTAAGAAAATGACTACCAGGGAAATATATAAGCCAGTAAAAAACGCGAATACAAAACATATGAACTTGATCAAAATGTTATATAAGGATGTCATTTACAAAAAAGGTTTTCAAAAGTTTTGTCAAATAATTAAGATTATGATGAATGAGCTACCATGTGAGTATTAACAAACCAATCTGGCAGATAAATTGTTATCACATCGAGAAGGAACTAAGATCCAACTTCCACCATTTTTTTCCCTTTTAGGCAATTCTTATTGTACTGCAAAATCTTGTACAGGAATGACAGGTCCAAAAACCTCTAATTCCTTATGTACACTATTGAATTGAGATAAATCAAAATAGTCTACGATAATCTAGACCATAAATAGAAACATAGTGACCACATCTCAAGTTGGGGCACATCATGGCGTATTTAACCATGAACTTGAGCAATGTGGCAAAATATCTGCGCTAGTCAAATATTATCGGTTCTTTGCACTTAGAGATTGTGTTTTATTCAAGTGTTGGCAGAATCGGGATCTACGGAGAGGCGGTCAAGGATTTTAAGGAAGCGCGGTGGAGATGGAAGAGGGTGAATAAGATGTGCTTATTTTTGTAAGAGATATTGATTGTAATTTATAGTGTTTAGTAGGAAGATAATGGTTGTAATTTTTTTTTTAATTGTGATAGTGGTAACTAGTGAGAATTGAGAAAGAGAATGTAGGACACTAATGTGTTAATGGGAGGTTATAAAAATATTATCGATTTATCTGATAGTGAAATTATTTGGGGTTATGAATATTAATTTATTTAATTGGGGATATGGTTTGTGCATACGTGTATGTGTATTTTGTATGCATACATGTATTTTATGGATGTATGTGTTTTGGATGACACTTTCAGAAGAAAACGTTACATCCTACACGCTTTTATAATAGTGTATGAGATATAAAGAACCCATCAGATGGAGAAGGCATTGGAAAGTTATCTTTGACTGTTAACTTTTGTGCCTATTCAAATATTCTCCTTGGTATTTGGAGCACAGAAAATTATTAACATCTAGGTTTACCTCTATTGTGTTTATCGGCAACTATGTTAAATGGGTACTTCTAATTTGAAGCCGTACCAGTCCAGACACGTATCCGTACCCATACCTATAGCCGTACCCAAACTCCTTGGTAGTCTTTGCATGTACGCATACATTTATTTGGGCCTGTACTCAATCATAAAGTACGTGTTTTAATTTGAAGTAGTTGTCGTAGAATTTTTGGATGTATATCCTACAATTCAAATTCACTTTGTTGGACATAAATCATGTTTCGAATTATGATTTTGAAAGGTCATTTGGACGTCTAGTTCAAAACTAGTGATTTTCCAATTTATAATCCACGAAATAAAAGAAATATAAAATGTTTTAGGAAATTTAATTCTCATCCTTATTCCCATATATATTATTAATTCTAGTATATACTATATGTGTATATAAATGATTATATAGTTGTGTCTCCGTACCCTACCTTTTATAAATTTGGCGTGTCCCATACTCGTACCCGTACTAGTATTCGTACCTATACCTGTGCCTATGCAACATTGGTATTCATACCTATACCTGTACCTATGCAACATTGATATTCGTACCTGTACCTATACCTATGCAACATAGGTCAGCAACAAATGGTAGTTATGTTTATTTTACTTGTCTTTTGTATGCCGGAAAACTTTTATTTTGTTCACTGTTGGAATTTTTGAGGATTTTCCTTGCAAACTCGTGAACCCCACCTAGAAAGGGGTCTTTTCTAGGAATGCTGAACAAGAAGTATGCTTGCTAACAGTCAATTTCTTTTAAGGTAGAAAATGTTATAAATTTGTTTAGATTATTACAACATCAGGACATTTGATGCTTCAAGGCGTTCTATGATCATATTTCTTGCCCATATTATTAGATGTATTTTTAGTTTGTGTGCTGATTTAAGAAAACCTCTTTGGTTTCTTCATGCATGAACATGATTATTGTGTTGTTTTCCCCCTACCTTGCCATCTCAATTTGGTGTACTGCTTTATTACAATTGTGTTGTTTTGTTATTAATGATGTCCATCTTAGTGTTTCATTTAGGTTTTGCGAGCCAAATTCACTATATGTACCAACTGTTGAGTTTGTTTTGTGATATCTATTCCTTAACCAAGGGCATAAGCAGTGGCGGACCCATGAATTTTTTTTCGGGGGCGGGGGCAAAAAAAATTAATAGTTAAATATGATATTAGGTAAACTTTTTCCATGATTCATCACTATCTAAACATCACATAACAAGATTTTCGACATGAAATTTCAATTTAGAATATAGTGTTTACAACAATATTCTTCTTGCTTATCAATAATCAAAATATATCTTTTTAATATAAGACACTAATCATTCATATTAAAACTCATTTACCATTCTATTTCAAAGGTCCATGTAAATAATTTTCATTGTCAGAAATGCTCTTTCAACATTTGCCATTGTAACCGGCAAGATTTGCGTCAACTTCACCAATTTGGACACCTGAGGATATAAAATCCATCCAACAAATTTCTTAGCAAGTTTATTGATTCCTTGAATTTCAACAAAAATTATTATGAGTAGCTACATAAGAGATAGTTCACAAGTTGATCGAAAGGAAAAACTCAGGAAAGTTCCTGTTCACTAGAAGTAACTTATATGAGAGTTTCACTTTTAGTGCAAAGACTTTACACTTTAGCCCCCATCATCTAAAACTTGTCACGCCCCGGGCCCACGGGCCCATTGGCACGTGCAAGCCCTGGGCCCCACCAAGAGCAACTCGATGTTGGCTTAAATCCCCTGCCAAAATGCTAGCACTAGTTGTCTTGGGTCTTGGACTTTTCTCTATTTAAACACCTAATCTTTCTTCACACTAGTCCATGTGGGACTAAAGTGGGGGTGTCACAAAATATGGTTTAGATAATTGTTAATCCCCCCAGTTCATGCAAAGGCTTTCACTACACCCCTTTTATTTTTGATTGGCCAAGGTCCCCTTGACCCCAACCTGGGTCCGCTGTTGGGCATGAGTGAGGTCAAGCTGTGTTTTTCTGTTTTTGCTTTTACCCTTCCTGATCTCTCTTTTTCCTGTGTGTGTGGTGGCAGGGGCTGTGTTTTTTTTTTGTTTGGTTTTTTTTTGGGGTGGGGGGGGGGGGGGCGGTTGGTAGCTGTTTGTACTTGGGCATTTTTGTGGAGGGATGTATTTGAAGAATTTGTGAGGTTCAAAGCGGTGCTACAATTTTTGGGAAAAGATTGGATTTGGTGGAAGCTGTTATGATAAAATTGCTGGCAAGATGATAATAGATCCCTATTAAGTTGTAGAATAGATTGCAGCGGTGCACAAGGGGAGGATTGAATGGAGTCTTCCATACATGAGCCTACAACTAAATCTTGTTGAGATGGCAGTATGGACTATGTACTCTAATTTAGCTCCAAATATATAATTTTACCTTTTTATCTGCACATCAAGTGACATCTGTCTATTTTCTATTTTCCATATAACTTGCCAGTACAGAGGTATAATGATGGTTGGAATTTTATCAGAAAATTGCCTGCATTTTTCTAGACTAGGAAATATGATCAACTCACATGAGGATTGCTATTAATTTGACGCTTGTAAAAGTTTTGTGAATGTTTTCATTACAGTTTCTTGGTTAGAATCAGGCTGTGTCCTTGAGCCCTTTTAGAGAGAAGGCGTATGTTGATTAACTGCTTGCTTATTTATTAGCTAATACCAGCTATGTAACATTCGTACGTGGTTATGTTACTTAAGGAAATATTGTCACTCTCTTTTCTTGTAACAGTAACTTCTGTAAAATTTTCTGTAGGTCTTGATCAGTGTTAAAGTCACTTGATTATCTTGTTTCATACACTGCTTGCTACTGAGAGCGTTAGGGTTAATGTTGACAACTTTGACATCTCCGTTCAAATGTTGACTACGTGTTTATTCCAATTTTTTTACTCTTCAGATGTCAGTGTTCTTCAAAACCTGAGTGTCTGCAGTTCACTTGCTGTAGAGACGTTTCAGGGTTTTGCTAATACCTTTTAAAAATAAATCATTAGATTTGCTACCAAAATTTCAGTTGCTCTATTGTCACATGGTATTGACAAAATTAGATTACATGATACAAGATATATATTCTACCTAGTTTAGGGTATCAAGGCAAGAATTTGGTACCGATTCAGGTGATCAGCATCACATTGACGACTGAGAGTAATGGTTTGTTAGGGATTCCGCATCCTCGCAGAGGGTTGAGATCATGTGCTAGAAATGGTTGATAATTTTGGACCATGGTTTTAAATATCGGCCGCTAATCCGATATTATCGCCGAGTTATAGGATTTGGGAGCTTTTCGTTAGGATAAGTAGGATTTTTAATCGGTTATCGTTTTTTGGGGTTCATCGGCGAGTTATCGACGATAAAGGTACTTATCGGACGATAATGGAGGCTCTAAATATCGGCTTTATTGGGCCAAATTTGAGTTGAATTTTCGGGTAATGGGCAGTTATTTAGTGAGTTGTTAAACCCGACCCGACTCGCTTTCTACAATTGGTTAGTGATTCTAAGCATGATTATTTATATTTTGGTATGTTTATATTTCATTAAGTATGGTTAGATTATATTTTTTGGTTATTATATCATATATATACACCATTTAGTATATCACTCCGATAAATACTACTTATCTCCGATATATCCCCGATTTCCGCTATCCGATAAGGATTTTGACCGTCCAATTAATCCCCGATAACCGATATTTAAAACCTTGGTTTGGACAACAGGTAGAGGATGAGTACATTAGAGTGGAACTTGGCACAGATGTGTTCGTAGACTTCTGTTTCTTCTGAATCTCGAAGACTGCAACACTTGCTAGTAGTTACACTATAGGTTGTCAGGGATATACTATATTTTAATCATTATTTCAGTAAGCAAATGAAAGATTCAAAGAATTGCCCCAGAACTGAGGCTCTTATGCATACGAAGATCCTATTAGCTGTTTAAGCACGAATTTGACAAATCATCATGTTATTGGATTATTCCTTAGTCATTTCTTGTAATGTTATATTCTCTAGAAATTAACTTATTCATGTATAATTCAAAATTATACAAGTTTGATGATTAATTCATGAATAGTTTGCGAATATATTAGTCTAATCCAACATATACTTCAATATAAGATGTGAATTGCTAGTGACACTGTTTTACTTTGTTGCTCTTAGCTCACTGTTATTATGCTTTCCCATCCTTTTGGTCTTATTGCACTGCAATTCAGTGAACCTTTTATCTTTGAATTTTTTTATTTTTTAACATCTATTTATTTGCTTATCTTTATAATTTTCCCTAACCATTCTTCAAGTTTAACAACTTCTAAATTTCCTGTAGTTATATAAAGTTGGAAAATCCAATAATCCAATCATGACTAAACTAACACCCTCATCCTAAACGTTCTACATTTCTTGTTCTGTGATTCCCTCACTGTTTTTGTTAACTTCATGGAAGAATAACAGTTCATCCAGTGACATTTTATGGTGGTAATATTTTACAGTTGCTGCACAATTACTTTTCTCGAATTATTGACTACAGTCAAATGTGTAATTGCTACCTTTATGAATGTCAAGCTTCTATCTATCATCTTCCTAATTTCATTCGCTTGTTAGGTTCCTCTTTTTAACATCATGAAGAAATTTGACGGCGAGACTGTCACAGAAGTTGTTCGGCCTTGCATCGCAAGGATGAGATATCGTGTCACTAGACTACCCAAGTATTTAATAGTTCACATGCGTCGGTTTACAAAGAACAATTTCTTCATAGAAAAGAATCCTACTCTTGGTTAGTATTTGAAAGTTCCTTGTATAGAAATAATATTTGATGCTATGCTATTAGATTTATCAACTGATCTATGATGTGTTTTCTGTTTCAAATAATATTTGATGCAATGCTATTAGGTTATCCACTGATCTATGATTGTTCTTTGGTTTCAACCAGTTAATTTTCCCGTGAAGAATCTTGAATTGAAGGACTTTATACCCTTACCTGCACCCAAGGAGAATGAGAGGCTTCGCTCAAAGTACGATCTTATTGCAAATATTGTTCATGATGGCAAGCCGGGTGAAGGATATTACAGGGTTTTTGTCCAACGGAAGTCGGAAGAGTTATGGTATGTCAATGGTTCCTTTATTTTTTTTATTATTTCCTTCTATAAATTTCTTATAGATCTCTTGTAACATTCCCATTGCCCCCCCTTTGATCAGGTATGAGATGCAAGATCTCCATGTAACAGAAACTCTTCCCCAGATGGTTGCCCTCTCTGAAGCTTACATGCAGATTTATGAGCAGCAACAATTATGAGAAAATGTTAAAAAGCTTTGATAATTGGTCTTTTATCTCATGAAATCACCGGCTCTGAAGGATTATTAGTATTGTAATAGCAAGTTCTGATGGATAATTGACCTTTTTTTGGTTAATTCTTACTAATCTCACGTTATAGAAATATCTTTTCCAATATGCAGTATCGATTTTGGCCATAATCATCAGTGTATTCATGTACTCGAGTTGCAGTTTTTGGTTACATAATTTATTTTTTTGTTGATTGTAGATAAATCGCCTTTATGAAATAACTTCTGTGGTGCGTTTATTTTTACTGTTTGCCTCCGGCTCTTTAGTAGGAGGAGGAATTGGTGAAACGCGAAGGCATTGGCGTTACTTTGAATTTGTCATGTTCCTTTATGATCCTCCTCGACAAATTTTTCTCAAGTCCAATTCTGTTGTCGGTGCTTGTATTGTTACATTTGTGACCTAGCACGCTCACGTTCTACATTTGACGTTAAAAAAAACCCTGGAGTTTTACGTCATTATCTACCACCTTGCACTGTACAAAGATAGAGAAGCAACAGTCGTCATACAACACCGTAGCTTTAGTTTTTTATAGCAAGTAGGAAGTTTCATGACGTCAGGTAGAGCTATAGCAAGATCCAGGGAACATTAATTTACATGTAAGTTTGTGTATATGTTAGCTATGCACGTCGCACTAATTAGCTCATCTACATGCAACAACCAGCATAAAGGATTTTTATCATTCAGCTCTATGGCATGGTTCTCCATAGAGGGCTTCAGCTTTCTGGCCTTTGATGGCAGGTGACTAGATTGACTTTCGCCTAATATTAGATATAGCTAGCCTTTTAACAAATCAAATGCAAAGGAGTACAGAATCAACAACTTGACATAGTCAAACAGATAATCAGCCATCCTTCTCTGTTTAATGCAAGTTGGTGACAAGCCGTACTCATTTGGATATTATTCTTGATTTCAGCAATCTTTTTGATAAACTTTAGAAAACCAAATTCGAACTATTCACATGAGCAAACTACTTGCTGAATTACAATGGTCAGAACAGGACGTAGAACGCGCGCAAGCAAAAAAAAAAAAAAAAAAAAAAAGAAAAGAAAAGAAAAAGGAGGGAACTGTAAAGGTTGGCAATTGACCAAACCAAGACTCAAAATGTACACACATTACGCTAAAACACTTCCTTTTTTCCCCCTGATTTGTTGGTCGTTCTCCACCGGGATGCAGCTGAACAAAGGCATCAACCACAGTTTAAGTTTCTTTTTTCTTTCTGAAACTCTCACTCTGATCTCCATCTTGACTGTTACTGAGTTTGTTCCCTTGATTTCAACGAGTTCAGTCGTTTCAGTCTCTGATCAAGCTGGGCCATGACTGCTGGTTCCTGCTTTTTCCTCTCCTTGGTTATCGTGTTGGTTGTCATTGAACCAATCTTCTCGAATGCAACCTGACTCACAAGAAAGTTCAAGTTCCTCAAAGTTAGTCACCCAACAAATGAGCTTTGAATGGCTAAAGGGAAAAGAAGAAAAGAAAATAATCTAACATGTTTTATCTCTGTCCCTATTCATGTGTGCATGTTTTGTGCTAATATGGACATATACAATGGATGATCGACAAGCTGGATAGTGGATTCTAGTCAGGTGAATTGTTTTCACCTTGATGTCACTAGAACTGCAGTGCTACATGTCAAACACTGTCACTACACCAAAACTCTCATACTGAGAATTGAGGTTTATAGTTTTATACTCTAACATTAGGGGTGGTAGTGAACCAAATAACTAACAAACACTTCGTTTGTTATTTGTCTAGCTATTCGATCATATTCGATTTGACACCTCATTAATCATAAACAGATAACTTTTACTATTCGATTCATAAACGAATAGAATTTAACTAAATCTATATTTGATTCGCTTGGTCATTAAATATTCGTTTATATTTAACATTTATTAAATGGAAGATTAGACATTTTCTAATTTTTAAAATTAGTTTAAATTGAGGCATAAACTTGAATGGAAAAGACAATATAGTGGGCAAATCAACAAATGTGATGCTTTGGAAGGCATATTTACAAATACACACAATCTGAAGCGTATATATGCGCTAGAGACCTGCAGTTCTGAGCCAAAGCCCCCGACCAAGTGAGCTACCAAATATTCATAAACATTTCCCAACTAGGACATATATAAACAAATTCAAACATGAATAGCATTCTGATATTCGGCACGAATTCGAATTCGAATTCGAATTCGAATATTAAACTTTCAACTGAATTGAATTCGGTGATATTTGATTCAATTCGGTTGTTTCCCATCCCTATCTAACATGACCCCGTAAGTTGTTCGCGCTTTTTTATGGGCCGAAACCTAGACTCATGCAGTGGTATCAAATTTTTTCAAATTCAGTTTTAATTTCATGGTCAGTAATGATTCAGACCTAGCTTGCTTTCATACCATCTCAAAGACCCTACCATTACACCAAAGCTCTGAATTTGCAGTGAGAGTTTAAGGTTATGCTTTTATATTCAGACACAATATAAATTACTATTACTTGCAACTTGTTAAAGTTATCATGAGTGATGACTTAATACCACTGTTGAATTTTATTGAGATTCAAGTGTTGATTTTTAAAGAGGCTAAGTCATCTGGTAAAGAGATTCTTACTGTCAACAATTCATCGGGATCAAAGAGATGATGGGTGGATGTTTGCAAGATGTCAATCACGTCGCCAATTTGTTGGGCTTCTAGCAGCTCCTCTTCCTGCATCTGCAGTCAAATCTCACAAATTAAAGTTTTGGCGCAAAAGGTGCCTTAAAAAAACTTTGGTCTTTTAACCAATTTCTACGTTCAAAGATGAGATTAGTCGGGTACAATAATCTCAACCAAGTAAGGAATAAATGACAAATATTACCAATGAAAAGAGTTAATTTTTTGCTCAGTTAATCATTAGCATACCTTAAAGATTGCTAAAGCAACATGAAAAAGGACCTTAGCTCCCTCATTGAATAAAACATCCCAAACACGCATGGCAGTCTGAAAACAAAAACAAAAAAGGATTTGGTCATGAAGTAACTTCATATAGGAGTAAAACAAGAACTAATATATAATCCAATTTCAGAACTGACGTATCATTTATTTCTGATACTATAATAGAGTCAAGTAAAATGTGCAATGAACTCTGTAACTTGTGCTATGAACTTAAAAGAAACTTATGAAAGGAGAAGACTTTCAAAATTTAGTCTAACCTCTGAAGGCAAACTCTTACAGAAGAGGCACAAGAACCACTCCGTGGCTACAAGAGCAACATCAAACTCCATAGCTTCCAAATGAGCTGCAATCCTGCACTTTCTATCCATAAGTGAAAATTGCGTAAAAGCTACTCATTAAGGGAAGAAGGGGGAAAAACCACCAACCAATTTGTTTACCTCGGACATTTTTTGGCAAGCAAATCTTTGAACACTCTTTGCTCGACGTGGCAACCAGAAAGATTATCTGTGTAACAATCACTCACCAAGACGTCCTCCAAGAGGACAGCAAGCATCCAAAATGCATCCTCCTCCGTTTTCATCACTAGCAGCAATAGAGCGGCCACATAATTTAAACCCTGAGTTTTTTTTTGTGTTAACTGCTACCCGTTTCGAGAAGTATTGAGAAAGGCCAACAGTGGATATTTGTTACCTGACAGTAACCAACATTTGAGTCCCGAAATGAGTATCCAACAAGAACTCGGCGAAGTGCTGCCTGGCCTTCTGGGCTATCCAACCAAGGGTGAGACGGGAATGTACGAGGAATATCCTATAAATATTTCGAGTACCAACAGAAGATTAGGATAAGCAAAATTAATACACTTTTATCCTAGGTTAGGTGCACATAGATCCCTTATAGTATCGTTGTTTGGAACTTATTATAGTTTCATTGCTGCAGATAGATACCCTGGGTCTTACTCGGGGGAAATAATAGCCAAAATTTCACCAAGCATGAAAGAGTAGAAAACAATTATAATAATGACCCCAGCGGTGTATCTGCAACAATGACACTATAGGGATAGTGCAAAATAGCAAACTACACGAGGTCTATGTGCAATTAACCCTTTATTTTATGTTTTAATTCAAACCCTCTCCCCCCAAAAAAGACCAACACGCCCCCCCAAAAAAAAATCCTTTCAGTTAGATGATGCACATCACCTAATTGAAGTTGGGATTGATGAATGGACTGATAATAGCTCATTCTTGGATCCAAAGAAACAGTGGAAAACTAACCATCCTTGTTAGAAGCATAAATGTCCTTTAGTTTCAAATGTGCAATTTTCATTTCTATTCTATTAATAAATTGGGATGATTTCTTCATAGTAGGTGTCTTGCAATAAGATCAACATCTAGGGACGTAGCTGTATATATTGTAATTACTTAAAGACGAACATGATGGTGGAATGTACAACTTATCAAACACTTTGATTGATCTGTATGAATAACATGAAGATGATATTCATTGTCGCAGAGCCTCCTTTTTTGTTTATAATCAAGGGGAAACTCCGAGATCAGAGTGGACTTCCAAGATTCCTTCATAGAAGCTAATTCTAGTTTATCAACTCACGTCAAATTTGGGTAAGGACCTTTCTTGATTACGCCTATTAGATTTTGAATAACTAGTCTGTGAGTGATGCTTCTAGATAAAGGATGTTATCAATCTCAGTAATGTTGTCAAACATACCAAATTATATCCTCGGTCATGTATCAGTTGCGCATTATAATACGCATCAACCTATTCTTTCTATTATCCATGAGAACTTTCTCAATGATTACTCTATGGAATGCCTCGCAAGGAAACGCAGATTCAACTCCCAATGGCGCATGAGAAGACGCCTCTATGTATATAACTTGTCTTGCAATCAATTGACACTTCAACGGTGCAAATGAGTCCTCTATTCCTGAATAAACAGGACCACAAATGCCTATCCAATGCCCATGAAGATTGTGCTGTTAAAAGGATACAAAAGATTCAACAATGCAAACAACCCCTCTATGACCCCCACATTCCCTAGCTAACAGTAGACATGCGATAAATAAAAGGATATTAAGAATTCAAGCTATATAATTTCTCAATTCTGATAAAAATTACTCGTTTGATTGAATAACCCAACCCTTTTATGGATAAAATTCGACCAATTAACATCTAGTTATTGTATTCAAATAACATCTACTTATTGCATCCAATTAGACATCAAAGAACTATACCAAAATGAATACAATTATACCAACAAAACTTCTTGTAACAAATAACATCAGCTATTGCATTCAAACATACACACGTCGAACAAAAATAAAGCCTCTACACAAACACCATGTAAATTATCCTACCAATAGCACCCAAACACAAAGAAGAAATCAAGCAATTCAATTAGACATCAAAGAATTGTAAAAAAAAAAAAAAAAAAAAGCTCACATGATCAATCTGCAGAGTTGCAGGCGTGACCTTCCCTTCGGTAGCTAAAACAAGATCATTATAGTAACTCTCAGGCACTGTCGACCTCTTCTTGGCTGCACCGGAAACCGACAACCAAATCTTCGGCCTTAACGTCGGAGGAATTCCCTTTCTGACAAGCCTCTTAAGCGTAATAGTATTCGTCAATACCGATAATTTCAACGAAGCAACTCTAATTCCTTCTCCATTAGAAGAAATCATAGGTTGCAAATACCAATTTGCACCCTTGTTCGCCTCAAGAGACCACCAAACCCTCCCTTGCTTCTTCACCCTCTCTCTAACCTCATTCATCACATTGACATCATCCACATTGCCTTCGACATTGAACCCATAAAGGTCTTGGAATTTTACAGTCAAGGGATTATTGAAAGGGGGTTTTCTTGAAATTGTGGGAGAATTGTTACAATGGTCTGTTTGGCCCAAGAACTCATATGAGACCCCCCTATGAGTTAGTGGTCCAAACATTTTGTTGTTCAAGTTTGTGGTGATTTTCTCGAAGGATGAAGAGATGGATTCAATGGAAAAGGGCATGAACTATGAACAAGATGAGGAAAGGTGACATTTTGGGTGCACGGAATGATCAAAGATGGGTCTTTTTTTTTTTTTTTTACATTAGAAGAAAATGCTTGGGATTTGAGCTGGGTTTTGTTAATGGGGATTGGGGGTAGAGGTTCATACGCAGCAAATGAGCAAAAAGGGTAGCCTTTTCAAAGACCAACAGATTGAAATTATGGAGAAAGTTTCGATTTTGAGAACAATTATAAATACAAAAGGTGGTAATTTGAAATGGGTGTCTTTTATGTACAACAATATATCTACCTAAGATAAGACCAATGCTTTACAACAAAACAACATAAGAGGTTGCAAGAAGAACCAAAAAGATTAAATTTCTTACAAGAACGTTGAAAATGAGAGGAGAAGTCGCTGGAATTGAAGCCTTCCCTTCAAAATAAAAGCTCATAATTATGAAACAAAGGGAAAGGAAAAGAATTGGATTATTTTTCCCCTCTCATTTGTTAAGCTCGTTTGAGGTGGGTATTTCCAAGGAAAGGGAAGGAGAGGGACAATTTCCATTTTTTTTAATATTTTTATTTAAAATTGTTTATTATTTTAACTAATTAATTAATTATTTTGGGTTTGATGTTGGTGGAAGTGATTAAGAGGTGCGATGATATGATGTGACGCTGCGGTTGATAGCAAAAGAATTTTTGACAAAACTCATGAAAAGTTGAGCATTGGGGAGGTAATTACGGGAACGCCCCTCTTTCTCTGGGCCTTTTAGGCTGGGCCCATACCATAATTTGTTAGTTAAAGTTACTCGACCACCCTTAAATTGTCTGAGTTTTGTAGGATTTGTTTTTCTTACTTGTTTGACTGCTTTGTTGAAAATGGTAATCGGAGATAATACTTAGCACCCTCTCTTAGATGTTATTTATAATATTATAAATATAAAGAGTTTTATCTCTAGCCAATGTAAGACTAGACATACACAAAAAAACAACTCTCTACACCCCCTTCAAGCTGAACATATATATTATATACGTTCAACTTGTTACAAATAAAGTGCACATATTCTAATCAGTGACGAGCCTTTAAAAATTCAAAGTAGTCTTGATCTTCTTATCTTTTACTAGGATGTCTTCAAATTAACCGATCCACTAGAAGGCTCCGCCAATCAAATAATCATTTTTAGGGATCCATCAACAGACGATCATCTCTGGGATCCACAAAATAAATGATCCTCTTCGGCGATCCATCAACAACCACCAAACAAATGATTCTCTCAGTGATCTAATCCTTTTTTAAGGATCCAGCAACAAATGATCATTCTTTAGGGATCTAATAAACAAATTGTTATTTCTTAAAGGATCCAACAATAAATGATCATTCTTTAAGAATCCACCAATTGAACTGAGAACGATTTTCTCCAAAACGAACCAACAAAATAATTTTTTACTAAACCAAACATCAAAGCAAACCAACGGAAAGATCTCCACCAAACCAATGTCCAAAATCTAAACCAAACAAACTAGTTTTTTCTTGTATCAATCACAAGGTATGTCAAACGATGGATGAACAGTGCTGCGCCCGGATGAACAATACCTTTGAATAGTGGTCGGAAGTGGTAGCGATAAGATTGTTGGCTGAGGGTGAAGGGTTTGGATTTGATGGTAGTGTACGACGGCTAGATTTGGGAGGGTGGCGACGGGGGTTTTGCTGTGAGTTGCACATATTTTATTTGGGACCCACCTCCCCTCCTCAAATATTTAATAAGGTTGTTGGTTTAGATGAACGGTTGGGATTTAACAAAGGATTAGGTGGGCCCCCCTCAACTCTTATTTGTGACGCAATTTTGTCTATTAATGTATTATCTAAATGAAAAAATATTCACACGCTTAGTAGGGTGTAAAATAATAAAATTTCATTTGATGTTTAACAATTTTGAACTAACACCAAAGATTCATCATATATTGTTATGTGTTTGCAGTCAAAGTGAACGGATTTAAATTTGTCTAAAAGCTTGTTGTAAAACATAGACAATATAAGATTTAAAAGTTAAACTTTATACTAGTTGTTATAGCCGTTTTAATGATGAAGAATAATATCTAATCAATGGTACATAAATATTTCACATTATGCATAATCAAGTCAGCACCTCAAGACAATTAGAGACTCAACTCGGTCGACTTGACATTACGACATCTTGCAAGGACGACTCGAAAGACGTGTAGACAAATAAAATTTCCTTTATCCCTAATAAGTTGACCTGTAAGGCGGAAGTTCGCCTATAATGATTAGGCTTGCATGAACAAAGTTGGTTCGCCTGTATTCTACACACGAAGCCAAGTTCACCTGAATAACTCGACGTCATCGGCATAGCTAAGTTCGCCTGATAACTTAGCTTCGCCTGAACTGATTGAGCATCGTCAGAGTGGCTTGTGTGAAGCCAAGTTCGCCTGAACAGTTAGCTTCGTCTACACGAGTTAAGCTCGCCTACAGAAGGTTCGCTCGCACGATCCAAGCTAGCCAACGTGGGTTAAGCTTGCCTGAACGCTTAATTTATGAGGCTTGCCTACATGTTCCAACCTCACATGTTTGTTAAGCTCACCTGTATGTTCCAACCTTGTCTGTTTGTCAAGCTCGCTCGCATGATCTAGGCTCGTCTAGTTCGCCTAAACGGTTAAATCTGCCTATATTGACTAAGTCAGCCACTCAAGCTCGAATCGTGGGAGTGGTTACGTCCACTTCCCACATTCTATGGAGTTGGTTACGGTCGTTCTTCTCTATAAAAAGCCAGGAGCGGCTACAGAGAAGGGGATCAGACTTCTTGACATATTAAGAGAACCGATTTTTTTGCATCTTGTGCATTCGACCTTCGAATCTAAGCTCGAGTTTTCGAACTCATTCGACCAAGCTTATACTGTTGTGCGCCGCGGAAGCCCTAACTCGACGAATCAAAAGCACACACAAGATAATAGTAGACCACAAACCAATGCAAGCCAACCAATCACAGCACAAACACAAGATATACGTGGTTCGACAGTATGCCTACATCCACGGGGCAAGGAGGGGGGGAGTTTCACTATTCAAATCAAAGGAAAGTACAAGTTAGGGTTACAAATCTTACCCAAAACCCTCAAATAAGACCAAAAGATCTCTCAAATAGACTCCAACAATAGAAGCCCTCTTTTCTCCCTTTGCTCAGCTCAAAATCGCCCCAACCTTAACCCTAAAATCAAGTTTAGGGTTTATATAGAAGTTACAGGCGAAACGGGTTTGGGAACTGAAACCCGGTTCGTCGGTCGACCGGTACGGTCGACC
>BQKN01000920.1:212371-233128 GCA_022839385.1 Asparagus kiusianus | reverse complement strand
CAAGTGTGTGTGTGTGTGTGTGTGTGTATATATATATATATATATATATACACACACACACACACACACACACAAGTTTTGGTTTATACACTTAACAATCTTTGTATACATATTTCATTAAGTCTATAAAATCATTTCATAGGGTTTCAAAACATTGTTTATGTCAAAACATAAAATTTCATGTATATCACATTTTCATATTTTGGACACACTTGCAAAATACATGAGTTTTCACAAATGAGAAATTCAATTTGAGAAATTCTTTTTATAACATGTTAAATTTCATGTTTATAAATGTTTTCCAAAGATTTTTCAATTTTAGAATTAATTTGTTATGTTTATTTGAATTTACAAAATAAAGTTTTAAATAAGTCATGTTCGTGCACATGTTCGTGCATGTTTTTGCAAAACAGATGCGTTTTCACAATTGGGAAATGCAATTTGAAAAATTTCTTCGTTTACATTTTCCCAAGTTTTACTAATTTTGGAGTTGTTTTGTTATTTTCAATTGAATTTACATAAACATGTTTTTAGCAGTTTTTTTAAGAAACTGTATATCTGTGTTCAAATAATTATTTCTCTCAACTGGGAAGTGATATTTCAGAAATGCTTTTTCTAACGTCTTTACCTACATGTCTAGAACCTTCCCTCTAAATGTTATAATTTTTGGAGTTGATTTACTATTTTTAATTGATTTAAAAAGTCAGATATGCAAAATTCCAGAATATGTCAAAAATAGAAACTGTCAGTGAAAAGTGCGGTCGACTATGCTACAGTATGGTCGACCGATATTACTGTAGCAGTCGACCGATGCACGGTAACGGTAGCATCTGTTTTTTGTTTTTTAATAGGTTTTTGAGGTTTTTTGAGTTGTTTTCTTCAAGCCTATATATACCCCTTTTGCATAACTATTTTAGGTAACTAAGAGAGGGTTTTAAACCAAGTTTAAAAGAGTTTCATCAAGGGTTTATGTTTTTGTTTAAGTGTGTTTAAAATGCTTTTAAGTATTTGAGAGTTTGATTTTAGGAAATCAATTTCACAAGAGCTTGAGGATATTATCTATTGGTGTTTGAGCATCCAACCATCCTCCCTCAATCTCTTGATCTATTGAGAAGTTTTCTAAACTCTATTTCTAGCTCTTTTATATATATTTGATTACAAATCTAATGTTTAATATAATTTTATACTATTATAATGTAATTGGATTTGCATTATTACATAAATATTAATTCTCACAATATATTAAAACATCATACACTTGATAATCTAATACTATTATAACAATTGATTTAATTATTTAATAATCTAAAGAATAGTTATACTATAGTATAATCCTTTAATTAATGTGATTTAATAAGATTGGGAGTTATGATAATAGAGTAAATTGGTTAATTTTATAAAAGATGAAGGATATTTTTGGGAAATGAAAGTTTTTCTAGTACTCCCTCTTTTAGAGGGAGAACATTTGGTAGAAGATCCTTCGATTCGATCAAATTCAGACCAATTCTCCAGTAAGCCTCTCCATTCATTCTCTCCCTCTCTTTAATAACATCTTAAGCCTACACTTTTGTTCAATTATATGTAATTGTTTTTGCTGATTCTTTTTGTAATTATTTGAATGATGTAGGATGTTGTACTTGAAGGTTTTAGTGTAAACAAAAAGCACCATGAAAAGAAATATTGCTGCTTTTCTCTCTGTTTTAGAGGAGGAGGTCATTGGAAATGAGGAAGTGGAGGGAGAAGAAGATTACAAAGGTTGATAAAGGAGATCTCCATCTTCTTCTTTGTTTTGATTTTGGGTTTTGATTTTTGGGTTTGATTCAAAAATTCATTACTTCTGTCGATGATATTGCATGTATATGTGATTGTTGTATTATATTTTTATCATTTGCGACTTCATACATTTATGCAAGGAGAAGCCTACAACCACATACATTTACCCATTTGGCTGTAATTTATACATATGTGTACTAATTCATATTCAATTCATATCTATTTGTCGAATATCTGTTTTATATCCGTGATCATATCCGATCTGATTCTCAAATATCCGAACCGTATCCGTTTTTGATGAGTGCGGATATGGTTACTGTTTTTTTACCGAAGATAATATGTATTCGTATCCGTATCTAGAAAGCGGATATGGATATGGTAAGTGTCATATCTGAATCATATCCGCTCCGTTAACACCCTTACATTAGGCAGCCCCTCATTATATTGTACACTAAATAGTGATGGGTTCAAGGGAAGAGAGAAGAATAACATTAATGGCTGGGAGAGATTTTTTGGAGGGAAATAAAAAATTAGAGGGAAACATACTAAGTTCCCTCCAAATAATGTCCCATATCAAGATAATATTTTCTTTCATCTTTAGATTCTACGCAACAATCTTCAACAACCTTCAATAACCAAAATGCTCTTAACTCTTTCCTCTTAACTTCTCCAACAACCAAAAGGAAAGAATCTTTAATATGTGTGATTTCACTAAACACCAATGCAACCCTCACTAAAGTCAATTCTACAACAAGTTTAACTGAATTGAAGATGCATGATATAGAGAATTTAAAAGTACGGTATGAAAGTTTATTGATAAGTCACTCTCTTGAGAAGTTTCCCAATATCTCGTTTAAGCTTCTAAAAGCTGAAGATATTCTCAACATGATAGATTATCATTATTCAATGGGGTTAAATACGATAACCATGACTATTCCGGAAAGAGATGAAGAATCCACACATGCCATAGGGACTGAAACAGGAACAGAAACAGAGTTTAAGTAAGTATTCAAAAGATTCTTTTCAAATTCTGTATACATATTATAATGAGAACTGTGAGGTTTACGTCTTATATGTGACCTATAGATATTACACGTGACATATTGACTTTATTTGTAATATATACAAGTTAACAGTTATTTGTAATTGCCACATGTGACTTATATGTATGTTATATTTTACTTGCAATCTTCTTACTGTAACACACAATCATCAGAGCATATCCAGGAATCAGAGAGGATCCCAAATGACAATCCTCAAGGAGAGTATGTATGATAATGGATGACATAGTAAGTAACTCGATAGGAATCCCGACGTGGTGGTACGAGGCAATTACTGAAAAAGGGCAGCAATTTAAAAGCGTAAAAAAAAAGTTAGAATGACTCTTATATACTACTCTATAGCTAATAAGTTCTCTTTAAATATGTTAACAATGAGCCAAAACACATTCGTGCTAATTATATGTTCTAGAAAAGAAACAAAATGCCTGTGGGGGCTTTACACTCCACCATTGAGACATGTGTCAGCCTTTGCTATAAAAAATTAGTTTTTCAATATACTTGTGGATAATATGACGGTATAGCTGGTCATTCTTGAGCATCGAGAAGGTGAATTGTGAGTGCTACAATCAATTATGAAGATCCTTTCATCTATCACCCCAACTAACATTAGAAAGGAATTGCACTCTCAATATGGTTTAAAAGTCAGTTATTCTAAAGCTTGGCTTGCTAAAGAGACAACAAAAGACTAAATATTTGGTCGGGCAAGACATTCATATCGTTCACTACCCTGGTTAGTCTATTAATTTGTTAACCTTAAATGTGATCCATTAACCTTAAATGTAACATTTCACAATGCTATGTGACGTATAAGTATAATATGTGATGTTTAAACGTCATATGTGACATTTAGGTTTTATATGTGAGCTTTCGACCTTAAATGTGATAGTGTGATATCATATGTGATATTTTGGTCTTAAATGTGTCCTTTAGACCTTATATGTGACATTCACATCTTACATGTGACAGTTAGAACTTATTCATCATTTAATAAGTTAATTGTACTTTTAATCATCAATTAAAGGTACCAAATAAAGGTGATAGCAACAAACCCAGGTAGTGTCGTTATCATTGAACAAGAAGAAAGGTGATTCACGCGTTTATTTGTGTCCTATAATGCATGCATACAAGGGTTTCTCAAGGGATGTAGGTTATTGCTCTTTACATGTGACATTATGCTTTTATATGCGACTGTTGTCTGTTATGTGTGACATTTACTAGTGGCATGTGATATTACTCTATTGACTATGACTTTTATCTACATTATGTGATAATTTGCTGTTCTTTGTGACATTTCTCGGTTGCATGTGACACATTGCTATACTTTGTGGTAGTGAATTTCTATTTGATACATATGATATTGATTTACATATATAGTCATATCACTTTCAATGTTGCTGAATCTTTCAACAGTTGGATTTGTGTGGGGAGAACACTTCCTATTTGCTGAAATCTTTGAGGTATCGGCTCAAAAATCAGTAAAAGTTAATGATGTGTACCAGTAAACATGTGTATGTGTTGCCATTAACTTTATGTATAGAGATGTGTACTCATATTGCGATTGGTTCATGACGACTGAAACTTTCAAGAAAAGTTATGAACCCTCTTCCCTAATTCAAATTATAATAAGTCAGATCACGGATAAAATAGTTGACATACTTCACCCAAGATAATAAAGAGACATGGAAGAAGTAAGAATAGACGTATCAGCAACCAATATAAGAATAGACGTCCAGTTAAATGCTCAAGGTGTCACACTGAAGGACATAACCAAGCCACATGCACTGAACCTATCCAAGACTAATGTTTCTTGGTAGAATTAAAGCTCTTTTGGGGACTGTTGTCTATTCTATATTACTTTTATCATTTTGTTGTGACATTTATGTGTTAAATCTGTTTGTGTGACTTATTGGTATTTTTGTGATACATGTAAGCTTTATACCTTCAGATTCTATGTAATATGCTAAAGAAAAATTTATGGAGTAATCACAAATGCACATTTCATCATTGTCACCATAAGTCTCAAAATTACAAAGAAACTAGTCATATCCAACATAGAATTATGTTGTACGTGTTTGTCTAATAATTTTACTCAATCAATGGTGCATCATTGTATCCAAAATATAAAAGATATTAAGGATTATTTACATCTAACTTCAATCCCAGCTTCTTAATTCTCGGCCATCACATATAATTTGAGCAGCAAGTCCTGCCTCTTAACATTTCAGACTCCCTTTATAAAGCTTCAATGTCCATGGTCTCCTTTCCTTCTAGGATCGATTTGATGTATAAATATGTATGTATGCTATAATCATACCTAAATAGGAAAAAAGATGAAGTAACAATCATATACAGCAACAAACAAGATTATGTATCACATTGAATGTGTAAAAGTCATAGGTGATACAATAACATCATAGATAACATCTACACATCACAGAAAATGATGAATGTCATAAATAATGAGTATAAGTCACACAAATGTATAAATATCACATAAACACCAGCATATATCACTGTAAGGAGTATATGTCACACAAAATATATAAATATCACATGAGATACGCATATGTCACCGACAAAGTGTATACGTCACAGAATGTATAAATGTCTTATAACACCAGCATTTGTTATAAAAAATAGAGTGCCTGTATGGTGCATGAGTGACTAAAGACATTAATTGTCTAATTCTAAGGATTCTTCGTTTCTCTGATTTATAAACTTTGGGCTTAATTCATTAGACTTCACACACAAAACCAATTCCCCAGAATTTAGGAAACATCCTTAAACAAAAAAAGAAGAAGTTCAAGCCAAGATACATGAATTTGGAAATATACACATGCGTACACCTACCATATTTCCTGCGCTTGTTTATTTCATTAATTTATTGTTTATTCATTTGTACCTAAAGTTAGTTTTATTAACATAAATTTCACATGTAAAAGAAATTAGGACTAATGCACCATAGTTGTTGTCCCCTTGGTTGATTCCTAACTAGCATTACACGAATTCTCAAGGTTGCATGTATGAAGGTATGGGAAGAACGACTTCTTATGTACTAAGTTTTTTACCAATGCAATGCCAACATTTTATACTCTTGTTGTATAAATATCCTTTTCATTTTGCTTATGTTGCCAAGCAAGGTAACTAATCCCCAAGGCCTATCATAAGAAAGTTAATCTTTCCTACTATTCCAACAATTTGTTTAGAAAACCATTTTCAGTTCCCAACATCTTCGAAAAGATAACCGACTAGTTATGAAGCCGAATGATTTTATCACAGATTCAATCTTGTCATATATTTGACTAGGATGCAATAACGCTTCACCGGATTTGGACTAAGGAGAAAATGGAGTCTGGATATTTTCAATTTGATCTTGACAATATAACCATGACACGTGAAACACTAATCTAAATGAGTAAAAGTTAAGAAAATAGTTACCATCAATTTTACAAGAATTATAAATTCTATTTGGTAATTGAGAGCTAGGCATATCAACAAATACTGGGTGGGCAAACAAAACACACAAGTGAAAGTAAAAAGCATAACGAACCCGATGCAGTTTGAAGAATTAAAAGACACTCATTTGTAGGACAAAGAACGAACATTGAGGGTGATTTTGGGCAGTCTGCGATGAGAGAGAAATAAATTAGAAATAAAAATAGAAATCGGATGATGAAGAGGGACTTGGGGTCAATAACGGTCTCCTAGCCAAGGTTGTAGACATTGAGCTTGCAGTCGGCGAGGTCCTTGTCGGAGCGAAGACGATGGTGAGTTTTCTTATTCTAGCCATAGGGGGTGACAACGGAGCAAAGACAATCAAGGAGCATCGATGAAGATGGATCAGGGCTGTAGGGGTCGGCAACTGATAGCTTGCAGTGTCAACGGTCGGGATCCTCGTCGGTAGCGGCGGAGGAGTGAGATCTTGAGAAGAAGAGCGTGATAAGAAAAAGTAGTTGTAGAGGATTTCGAAAAACATGCATAGAAGGGGGAAGAAAATGTGATTTTTTTTCTTTTAAATGAGAAGGGTAATTTTGGAATACCTTTATTTGATAGTGGGTGACTACAGTATTGGGAGGATAGTTGCACTAAAGTTTCAGTATAAAGGTTGGGGAGCATGGATTTTTTGGCTGGGGAGGAGCATGCATAACATTAATTTTGAAAGTTCCTCCAAGTAATTTTCCCTAATTTTTATTGGTAGAGGAAATCTCTCTAAATTTTGATTTGATGTATGGTAACTGCTATTCAGAAGTATATAATTGCTTATTATATGGTAACTTGATTCTTTGGTACAACCATGGATCTTAAGAAATGGCCATAGAAGATTCTTGGTATAATACCTATTGTGTTTAATATTGATTGAAAAAAATAAGTCATTTACATACTTTTCTACAATAGATTATTTGGTCCATAGATAAATGAATTGCTTCTTTGAAACACACAGATAAATAAAAGGCTCAGTTGCACTTAAATACCATATAGTCTCTTATGTTGCACTTATATACCCTAACTTATTTTGGCAGCACTTATATATACTAAAGTTTCTAAAACTTTCACTTGAATATCATCACTTGTTTTGGGTAATAAGTATAGAGAGATTTTAGAGAACTTAATAATATTACTTATTGCATTGAAGTGTTTAAATACAAGAACAAGAAGAGAGGTTCTAGAATCCTGAGTGATGTGGGGCTAGAGTAATGTAAAACAAGATAGCCTAACTATTACATTTGACACTCCTCGTCAAACTCACAGTGGATTTAGAATCCAGAGTTTATATAAAATGATCCAATTTTGTGTAGATGGTTGTTGGCGCAGCTCGGCTAGATATGGTTGAATTTAAGCACATCGGTTGCTGAAATTATAGGTGGTAAGGTATGGTTTTGCAGCGATGATCTGAGGTCACACATGATGGTCGTGAGAAGGCGGATTGGGGGTCACGAGAGGAGGCACGATGACCGGATCTTGTAAACAGTAAGGTATGATGT
This sequence comes from Asparagus kiusianus, assembly GCA_022839385.1. Taxonomy (NCBI): domain Eukaryota; kingdom Viridiplantae; phylum Streptophyta; class Magnoliopsida; order Asparagales; family Asparagaceae; genus Asparagus; species Asparagus kiusianus. Next base: position 225,312 of record BQKN01000920.1, on the reverse strand, counting down.
TGCAATGATGATCGGCGGTCATGCATGATGATCTTGAAATAGTGGACCTGCAAATCACAAGAGGAGGTGCGGTTATCAGATTTGGGTCATAAGTGAGTGGAGAGAGCTTGGCTAAAAGTACCGACCAGAGGCCAAGAAATCTTGCTAACGCATTTTGTCGAACAAATGGTGTAGTTGCATTGTCATTAAAGGTGAGGACAATTGTGCTCGTCGTCATTGGCGGCAAAGTTAACGAGGGAGCTAGTGATAGGAGTTATGGCAGCTTTAGTGATCGTTAGCAGAGCTGATCAAGTTTCCATGTGTGATTTGTCAAGGTGGATTTCTTTGAACAGTTAGTGGGCATCAAAGAGCATGAAAAATGGTTGAGGAATGTAGATGTCAAAGGGGATGGTTGTGATGGTGGTTGTGATTAAGGTAGAGGACACGCAGATGGGTTGAAGAAGATCGATAGGCATCATCATGAGGGAGAAAGGCGTTGAGCTAGGAGGCATCAGGGTCATTGGAGGTTGCAGCAAAATGGTGGTGTCACAGTTTAGTGTTGGTCATTGTTGCGCGATTGCAACAATGAAAGTTAGCGGGTAGAGGGAATGAGCATGCTGCAATGGTAGGGATTGACCAGTATTAATGGTGGATGATGCGATGTGGGTGATTTGCTTGATGGCAGTGCTTGCATGAGTTAAGGTGGAAGTGGTGGCAACGAATTGAGAAGGCAAGCGGTTTCTATAAGGCATAAAGTCAACATGTGGTGTGCAGGTAAAGTTATTGATGGCCTGTTGTTGGAGGTGTTGGAAGACTTATTCATGAAAAGGCAATTTTGCCTTTGTGAATAGTCCCACATTGGAAAAAGATATGAATAGTGAAGGGTATATAATGGTTCTCTCCTTATTGGGCTTTGAATAGTGTTTTGGGTTTTGTGGGCTTTGCATTTCTACCACACACGCGCGCGCACGCCACGCCCCGCACGCGCGCCGCAGCCGCACACGCACACCCCTTTTGCTTCTCAAGCTTTTATTTTTGCACGTTTTACACGTTCTGTAACGGCTGCATGCGGGTAACGGAAGCATTAACCGTGCGTAACGGTCCCTTGGATTTAGCGGGGGTTACAACCTTCATCACCTATAAAAGGAGGCTTGGACACCATTCAGAATCACACCAACGAAGAGTAAACCTTCTAAGCTCTCGTCTTCTCTCTACTCTTATACCTCCAAGAAATTTCGGCTACATTTTCTTATTTACTGGGCAACCGTTTTCGTCTGAGCATAAGCTCTGTGACTCACGCCCGAGTGCAGAGGCCGGCCGATTCCGGGGGTTTTTACCGCTAGGGGAGAGAGGACAAACTGCGCCAGGGCGATAGGCGGGTCCTTAATCTTCTAGGGCAGTGTTATCACGACTGCTCCCGATCAGGCCAGAATTTTCTAACTTTTAATTTGTTTTATAATTTTATATATATATCTGTCTTGACAGCAGGAGGGTAGGCGTTCTTATCATGAATGTGGCAGGGTTGCAAGCATGCAGTTGGTAGTGACTGTGGATAAGGTCCATATGATGCTGGCAACATTGGTAGCTGATGGCAACACTCGCAGTGCAGTGGCACAGAGCAGGTTTGTCGAAGTTGGGTGAATGTGAGCAGGGTTTGCTGCAATGGTCAAGTTACGGCTTGGATGGGTTGGGTTTAGGCTGCCGACGATCAAGTACTTGCTGGAGATATTGCTGAGGTCGAAGTCATCGGGGGCAAGCATGGAGAAACCCCTTAGTGGTCCCGAGATCGAGGAAGAAGTTAAGAGGTCTTTCTAGGATATAGAAGACGACTCTAATACTATGATAAATATAAAGAGATTTAAGAGAACTTGATAATATTATTTATTGCATTGAAGCATTTAAATACAAGAGCAAGAAGAGAAGTTCTATAATCCTAAACAATGTGGGGCTAAAGTAAAACAAAGCAAGATAGCCTAACTATTACATTTAACATTACGCAACAGTTATATACCCTAAAATTTTTAAAATGTGCACATAAATACTCTAAAGTTTATAAAATTGATTCTTATTATTGCATGACAGAAATTGCTAAGTGTTAACTACTCTTAAGAGGATAACGCGTGTGTCGATTAGCCGACTCAAACTTGACACACATACCTGACACAGGTCTCACGAGTGTCGATTCCCCTTCCTTAAAGCACTTTGAGAATCGAGACGAAAGGCGTTCTCACCTGCGCTTCCTCTCAAAAGACCAAAATGAAAAGTGCCCTCACTCGAGCCCTCTTAAATGATTGAGATGAAAAGCATCTTCACTCAGGCCCGGCGATGCATCTTGAACAATGAGGAACTAATCTGCTTCATCTCCGTAGGTGACGTCAACTAGTCACTGTCATATTAAATGCATGGCCAGAGCCATCATTACTTTTCTGCCAAAGTCATAATTGTTAGACCCTAAGGGGGGGTGGTTAGGGTCTTGTGCTAATCTAATCCGATTTTATGCCAATTAAAACTAATTAAGAAATATATTCTTGCAAGTATAATATACAATATGATATGAGCAAAAATATGCAATATTAACAAAGGAAAATATCCTAGCAATGAGATATACTATGAGATATATGCGAGGATATATAAATAACACAAGGGTAAACTATCTAAACTAGATAGTGGGGAATATAAGCAACAAGCAATATACAAAGGTGATATAAGATATAAACATAAAGATAAGTGCGCCAAGCAATCACAAACAAATGATATGATCACGGAGTTGATCCCCACGACCTACGTCTCCGCTCCTCACCTCGAGGAGATCTCCACTATCACAACTGGGTTTTCTACGCTCATCTGAATAATGTTTACACCTCATACTCGGTTTTCTAGTTCACCGAAAACTTTACAATCTCACACTCTTGCAATCCCACTTTACACCCTCTCAAGTATTGGTCTCTAGTCCGTATCTTCCTCAAATGTTAGGAATTATAACCTCTCTCTAGGTATTGTTACCTACCCCACTCCTCTTAGGATAATCCCGTCTCTCACCACACACTTCTCTCGATGTACAAGTGTATTACAAGGTGATCTACACAATCAGGCACGAATATAACTTTGGTTGTTCTCTATAATGGACGAGAACTCAATTAAGCTCACTCTCAATTAATACAACACCCTACAACCTAATTATACAATGTATGCAAATACAATAAGTTCAATGGTTGTGTGTGTAAGCAATGAGAAAATCAATTATAAACTCAATGTAAAACCCTAGCTTGATGAAAATGATAAATAACAAATAATTAATACAAAGCTAGTATTGAGTTTAAAAATTCTTCTCTGAAAAACAAGATGGAGGGATGGATTAAAATAAAGCTCAAACAATGTAGATGATCTCATCCACTTGTGAAAGCTTCTTTACAACCCAAACAAACTTTAAACCAAACTTAAACACACTTAAACACCCTTTAAAAACTTGCTTTAAACTTTTCGTAGATATTTAGAACTAAGGATATGTGGGGGTATTTATAGGAACCACAAAGCCAAGAGAAAACAAGACAAAAAGACCAAAAACCCAAAAACAGTACAATCTGAAAATATAGCCGTTATAGTGTTATGAGTCAACTCAGTACTGTTCATGAGCCAACTCATAAGTAGCCGTTACAGGCTAAAAACTAACTTATGGGTCGACTCATAAAAATCATGAGTCGACTCATAAACCATGGGTCGACTCATAAGATCATGAGTCGACTCGTCAGAAACAAAACTCATTTTCCAGCACAGTTTGTGAGTCGACTTATGAAAGGCATGAGTCGACTCAACCTGTCTGGTCGACTCATGATATTATGAGTCGAATCGTCAGAAACAAAATATAAACTACATAACAGTTTATGAGTCTACTCAACACTGTTCATGAGTCGACTCAAGACATGCACACAACCTGTTTTAAAAGTACATGTCAACTTAAAACAAGGTTTAAAAATAGTAAATAAATTCTAAAAAATATAAAACTTTTGGAAATGATTGTAGACATGATAATACACATGTTACAAAAACTAGTTTTCAAAAAGGACCTCCCAAATAAAAAATATCATCATTTTGCAAATATGTCCAAAACATAAAAAACATGATATACTTGAATTTTAATGTTTTGACATAAACCAAGATTTGAAACTCTATAAACTAATTTTATAGACTTAAAGGAAGATATAAACTATTGGTATGAAGTCTATAAACAATGAATACAATATTTTCACAAATACAATAGAATATGAAACATATGAGTATATATATGAGTATATATTTGTTTCATATGTATGAAATTAAACCAAACCAACTTATCCATGTAAAAACAAACATGTATGAATATAAATATTTATTTATATGCTTGTAAAAACTTTGTTTGTGGATAAACCAAAAGCCAAAATGTGTATATATGTATAACTATATATCTATACATAGAACCAATAAAATGTGTGTGTATATGATATTGAGCTTACAGTACTTAACACACATAATATAAGCTCCTAAACTAATTATACCCAAGCTTGTGATCTTCGATGAAGCTCTATCTTGGTACACTTATGGATGAAGAATGAACTTGGATCTTCAACTTGAATTGCAAGGCTTCATTCCACTATTCCGCTAACATCCATTGGATATGATCGTGAAAGCTTGATTCCATCCATCCTCCAACATGTTGTTTATCTACAATAAATAGAAAACCACAAATATTAGACAAACAATATTAGTCGTAAATTGTTTATTAAATATCATCAAAACAAGAAGGTCAACAATAATGACTCCTTAGACCACGCAGACACCTTAGTCATTATCGCCATCGTATTAAACATAAGGATGACTCAGATCACCCACTTCCAACATGCATAAAGTGCCAGCTAACTAAGCTGATTACATGGACCCATCCGAAATTACCTAAATACACGTGTCATATCACTCTAAATAGTTAGATTAGATTCTACAAGAAAGTACATTGTTCTCTACGATAGAAAACCCTATTTTTTCCTTTTAAAATCATCACTACTTTTGATCGTCGAATGAACCATCGGAAAACCCAACTTTGACCCTCTAATGTTTTATATTTGTGCATGAATCTTCTTCTGATCAAAGTGATCCACCAGCAAAGAAGATTGAGGGATCCTAAGCTCTTCCAAATCCACCCTAATCTGCATAATTAAGTTTCTGACATTAACACTTAGATACCTTGAAGTTTTTAAAACCTGCACTTAAATATCGTCAAGTTTGCATAACTGAGAGTATTTAGGCGAAAGGTTTAAAACTTTAGGATATTTAAGTGTACGTTCTTTAAACTTTAGGGTACATAAGTGCTGCCAAAACAGCTGAAGGTGTATAAGAGAAACTTTTAAAAAATTTAGGGTGCATAAGTGCTGCCAAAAATAAATGCGTGTATATAGGTGAAAATTGGGGAAAACTATAGGGTGTTTAAGTGCAATAAAGCCTAAATATAATTCAATAAGCTATAAAAAAGCTAAAATACAAATGGTAGATGGACGTTTTAGTGAAATAAGAGTACTTAAATTGTTTGAAAAAAAATCTTTATTTTATTATTTTTTATTTTTTTTGGGGACGACTCCAACTTGTCTAAATAAGCGTTAGATTTAATTATGATGGCATTTCTGTAAATAAGCCTCTAAGTTTATGCTAATTGTTCCCAAGGCGGAGGACCTAAGAATGCAGTTTTGAGCTGGAGCTACTGAGCTAGTGACCTGCTCTCCCAAGAAAAAAAGTCTGAAACCGCCATCAAGGCCCAAGCAGAAAGCGATTCCAGCTATCCACACCCGGACCCAATCGAGTCAGATCCTAACCCCCCACCCAAGCGCTCCATCAACCCGCATGTGGCCTATGAGATTGCCGCCTCCTACTTTCACTCACGTGCTAAGGGTCTGCTGCTGGGCAACAGAGGTGAGACTGGGTGTGAAGCCTGTGCACTTCAATCGCATAGCATTACTAACTGCAAATAAATATTCCTTCTATTGATGGAAATTCAAATCAAAAGTATAAAATACAATTTCTCCTAGACCATACTATTGGGGAATTTTAGTCTCTCATCCTACTACGATTTGCGCAACTTAGAAGCCAACCCACAATCAATAAGATATAAAATAACCACAATCAAGAAGAAAGGACACCGAGGTTTATGTGGTTCAGTCGACCAGCTTCAACCTACGTTCACGGGCAACAATACGGGAAATCCACTAAGTATCAGGGAGAACTACAAGATGAACCACTCAACTCTTGTCTCTCAATCTCTCAACCTTACATACATAATCAACTCTCATATTATCTCCAAAGTCCTCTCTTTACAATCTTTTGAATGGACAAAGACTACGAAACCTTCTCCCAATGATGTAATCATTTGCACGGACAAATAGTATGAAACCCTCACCTCTCGCATAATATTCTTAAATCAGGATACGCCCTTTGCTAACCCTATATTACAAGAGTATTGGCTCTCTAATCTGCTTGGTTTTTACTCCAACAATAGAATAATATATATAGGGAAACCAAAACCCTATCTCTAGCCTAACTTCCTAATTAGAATATGATTCAAACTCCTAATCATGATGAGACTCAATCTCCTAATCATGATAAATCTCTAATCATATTTAATTTTCATGAAATTATACAAAGAATCAAAGACACAAACCCAACAATCTTTACCTTGGATTTGATTACCAAACTCCCGTGAAGATATATCATTGTCGTCTTGAAACTTAACCTCTCCCGCTAGAGTTTTCTATTTCTTTCGGACTTCAAATTGAAGCATCTGCACCCCTATGACCCTCACTTTCATCTGTCTCACTGTGGCACCTCCACCTCTCTTGTGTGTACCAAAAAATCTTCGCCACCTCTAACATTAGAAGTAAATCAATCATGCTTGTCCTCCCAACTTGAGTCTGACAATAGCCTCCCCCGCTTGTTGTCCTTGTGCTCCACCTGCTTCACTCGTCTCAAACTAAATTGGTGCACTTCTCCTACTCCACACTATGAGTTGGTTGTCGTTATCTCCTCTATCACTTGGATTGGATCAAATATGAGCGCTCATCGTCTTCAAGTCCAATGTCACCATCTCCATTAGCATGTGTGTCACTCAATCGTGCCTGCTTGTAAGCTCCACCTAATCTCCTCGAGTCTACACACCAACAAACTACTGCTCCCGCGATGACTCTGAATAATTATATGCTGATAACTCTACTGCTAGAATCACATCTGATTCTCTACACCAGTCTCATCTCTCACATACTTTTTGCCCTATCTGTCATCAGATTTATCTCGCTATCACCATCAGAACTTTTCAGCATTTTCTGACCAATCTAAGCATAATTTGAAAAATCAGACCCTTCCATCGCGTTCAGACCACTCCAAAACTTCATAATCAACTCTTGGATCACTGAAATCAACCTCTGATTTACCAATCTATCGGCAAAACTATTTGGACCATCCGATGCGCATCCACAACTCCAAACACTAAAATATTCCAAACACAAGATCACCTCATCATCAAATCATGTGATTGTCTCCACAGATTTTCACGAATAGAGCCAACCGAAGCCCTCTCGGGAATTCTTCCATGCAACTCTGCCAACTTGTCGCCACCTGCTGCTCTCACTGTCAATTTGTCTCCACACAAGCCCTCTGTCGGTGATTAGTAGCACCTCCTCGACACCGTGATTCACTATTGTAGTCACATGCAGACTTCGCCGTTGGATACTGCATCCATCGACCACTCTCCTCCGGACGATTAGTCGTCGTTGGATATTGCATCCATCGGCCGCTCTCCTCTGGACGATTAGTCGTTGTTAAATCATCATGCCGGCAATGGTCGTTCCTTCCTTTTTTTCTTTTTCTTCATTTTGATTCCTATTATACCGCTGATCTTTAATCTCACATGACAACGACTTCTATCTTGAAAACTAACTCCCGAATTCATCACCATTGCTCTGATACTACTTTTTGGGGAATTTTAGTCTCCCCGCCTATTACGATTTGCGCAACTTGGAAGCTAACCCACAATCAATAAGATATAAAATAACCACAATCAAGAAGAAAGAATACCGAGGTTTACGTGGTTCAGTCAACCAACTTCGACCTACGTTCACGGGCAACAATATGAGAAATTCACTATGTATCAGGGAGAACTACAAGAGGAACCACTCAAGTCTCGTCTCTCAATCTCTCAACCTCACATACATAATCAACTCTCATATTATCTCCCAAGTCCTCTCCTCATAGTCTTTTGAAGGACAAAGATTACGAAAGCCTCTCCTAATGATGTAATCTTTTGCATGAACAAAGAGTACGTTACCCTCGTCTCTCGCATAATATTTTCGAATCAGGCTACGCCCTCTGCTAACCCTAGATTATAAGAATATTAGCTCTCTCTCATCTGCTTGGTTTTTACTTCAACAATAGAAAAATATATATAGAGTTACCAAAACTCTATCTCTAGCCTAATTTTTTAATTAGAATAGGATTTAAACTTTTAATTATGATGAGACCAAATCTTCTAATTATGATAGATCTCTAACCCTATCTAATTCTTATAAAGTTATACAAAAAATCAAAGACACAATCCCAACACATACTTGTACTAAGATAACATACATACTTTATATGACCAGCTATTCATATTATAAAAGTATGGCTATTATGACAAAACACTTTTGACATCTCCGTGATGGTGAATTCCAACTCCAACCTAGACTCATGTGGAATCTAAAAAAAGGTTTGAAAACCATAAGATGAGCTAACGCTTTGCGAGCACATTCTACACTAGTGTTTTTATCAAAATAGCAAATATCAAATCTTATTAGCAACTTGAGCTAATATCAACGTCTTCATTTGCAGGTTATGAAACATATAGGGTGGTGAAGGATGATTGATGCTACATGTTATAAGAGTGTAAGATAGTAATTTTAGTTATTAACTATGATTTGACCATAAATTAGTGTTATGAGTAAAAGCAATAAACCTAAATATCACAAGTAAATAGCGGGGAGCAAAAGTTTGAGAGAAGCAAAATGAATGTCAGTTTACTCATTACATCAACTGATTATTTGAACTGAAATCTCGATAAGCACATTCACTAATAATCACCTCGCTTATCATGCAAAGTCTACAATTATATCCTAGTACTATGGGAATACAAGTTCACATCACTCAACTGTTGTGCGCAGCGGAAATTTCGGCAGCACCACCGGTGCGCAAGGTGTGCCAACAAGAGATTAGATCACAATGAAATTCCTGTTTCACAAAGGAAACAAGAACCAAAAGCAAAATATCTCAACAAAGTGGGATATCAGTTCTTCCTCTCATCAGTTCTAGGACTGACTTCTCAAGGGAATCTACAAGCTATTACAAATCACAGCAAGACAAACTATTTTACGTGGTTCGGCAAGTTGCCTATGTCCACGGGGCAAGGAGGTGGGAGATCTACTATTAGAAGAAGAGAATACAACTAGGGTTTACAATCTCACAACCTAAACCCTCAAACAATATCTCAAATCCCTCTCGATCTCTCTCAAAAAGGACAGCCATCAACTCCCAAGAACAGCCACCAAGAAACCCAAAGAACAACCTGACTTCTTCTGTGTTCTCTTGTTTGCACACGGCCTTGCCTTTGAGTTTCCCTTGCTTGCACGCTACCTTGCACACGAATCAACCGCTCGCTGCTTCAAAAGATCTAATCAGCCGCCGCTTTAGAAACCCTACCCTTACAAAAAATATATAGGTAGCTTTGGTATATATATAGGAGAGCTGCGGATTCGTTTGGGTGGGCCGCACTTCATTTTTCACTTTGCTCCGTGTTTATTAAATGTGGTGGTCCCTACGTTTACAATTCTCCATCTTGATGAAGTTTCTCAAAACTGAGTTGATATCAAAGCATCCAAATGTCCCACTTGTTGTGTCCAGTACGCTGCGAAGTTAATTCACGACAACGGACTCAATCTACAACAATTCAAGAACCCGAACGAGAGTCCAAACAATCTTACCCCCATCAAAACCAACTAATCCAAACCGGCTGCATCGTAAAGACTGCCTACGTATCCTCTTACCTAAGGAATCAAGCTTCACGTAGTTCACCCAATGGCCTCCAAAGACCTCAACACCGAAAAATGTTCAAAAGTTCCAAATAATGACCAAACTTTACACCTGAAACAACTTTGGTCAACATATCTATAGGGTTGTCCTTCGTGTGGACCTTCTCTAATATGACGTCTCCATCATCCAAAACGTCACGAACAAAGTGGAATCTGACATCGATGTGCTTCATGTGTGTATGATAAACATGGTTCTTCTCTAAATAGATAGCCGACATGCTATCACAATTTACCTGAATAGTATGTGCAATCCCTAAGTCCTCCAACAATCCACGCAACCACAAAGCCTCCTTCACAGCTTCAGTCACTGCCATATACTCCGTCTCTGTAGTAGAGAGAGCCACTGTAGACTTAAGTATACATCTCCAACATACCAGTGCTCTTGCCAATGTAAAAACATATCCTGAAGTAGACCGACGCTTGTCAAAATCCCCCGCATAATCAGAATCCACGTAACCAATACAATCATGTCATGTCTTCTCATTCTTCTGAAAAATCAAACCAACATCCACGGTACCTTTGATATACCGTAGAATCCACTTTACGGTCTCCGAATGACCCTTCTCGGGGTCGTACATGTACCTCGATATCATGCTCACAGCCTATGACAAATCTGGCCTCGTACACACCATCGCATACATCAAGCCACCTACTGCACTGGCATATGAGACCTTTGACATATAATCTCTGTCCTCAACTAAAACATGTGATATACTAGCTGAAAGCTTAAAGTGGGGAGCCAATGGCGTGCTAACTGCTTTTGCATTACCATCAAAGCTGAATTTCTTCAACATCTTTTGCAAATAGTTCTTCTGTGTAAGCTTCAATCTCTCATTCACCATGTCTCTCTCGATCTCCATATCTAATATCTTCTTTGCTTCTCTAAGATCCTTCATCTCGAACTCGGATGACAGCTCCTCTTTCAACTTTCGAATAGCCGAAGAATTCCTAGAAGCAATAAGCATATCGTCAACATATAAAAGCAAATATATGTGCTCACCATCCTGTAGCTTGTGCATGTAAACACATGGGTCATATGGGCTCCTCGTGTACCCCTGACCAATCATGAAGCTGTTAAATCTCTTGTACCACTATCGTGACGATTGCTTCAATCCATAAAGAGACTTCTTTAGCTTGCAAACCAAATCTTCTTTTTTTGCAGCTTTGAATCCCAATGGTTGTGTCATGTAGATCTCCTCATCTAAATATCCATATAGAAAGGTTGTCTTCACATCCATCTGGACCAAATCCAAATCTAGTTGTGCCACCAACGCTAATAAAATATGAATCAACGAATGCTTCACAACGGGTAAAAATAGCTTGTTGTAATCAATGCTCTCAAGCTGTGCATATCTCTTGGCAACCAATCTGGATTTGAACCGAATGTCCCCAATAGAATATCCCGCCTTGTTCGTATATATCCACTTGCAACTAATAGATTACTTACCATTAGGTAGCTTTGCAAGTTCCCAAGTGACGTTCTTCTGAAGAGATCGCATCCCTCTTCCATAGCTTCCCTCCACCTGATCGAATCGGGGCTAGACTCTATCTCACTGAATATGGATGAAACCATATCATTAACGACCTTCACTGATAATGCATATGCGACCATGACATCATTATACTTAGTTGGCCGACCAATCATCCTTCTAGGTCTATTCGCTATAATAGACTCCTGAACATGACTCTGCTCCTAAGTCTCATAATCTACTGTATCCTCTATCTGCTCGGCTATCATCCCATCTCTTTTCAGTGTCACCTCTGTAGGAGCCTCGATGGATACAATGCTCTCTGGAGTGAGTGGAATCACATCATCCTCCACCTGCTACAATATCTCCCGAATCTAGTCTTCCTCCACCTGCTGAGGAACTTGAGGCTTCATCATGTACGCCTCGTCTAATGTGACATCCCTGCTAATAACTATCTTCTTATCCTGTGAATCCCATAACTTGGAGTCTTTAACTCCATCTTTAAATCCCACAAAGACTGCTTTCCTCGCTCTCAGATTTAATTTACCATCACTGACATGGTAATAAGTAGGACATCCAAATATCCGAAGTGACTCATAGTCACTAGCTACCGAACCAGACCAACGCTCTAAAGGAGTTTTCCCCTGTGTCATAGTGCACGACAACATATTCACGAGATGACTCGCATAAACCAACGCCTCGGCCCAAAATGATCTAGGAAATCCACTCTGCATCATCATACATCGTACCTTCTCCAGCAAGGTATGATTTAATCTCTCAGCCACCCTGTTTAGTTGTGGTGTCTCACGTACTGTGAAGTGTCGCCTAATGTCATGATCCCGGTAAAACTATAGAAACAGATAACTCTTATACTCCCCACCGTTATCTGAACGTAGAGTCTTCACCTTTCTACCTGTCTGTAGGTCCACTTTCTTTTTCCACTTTACAAAAATATCCAGGACCTCATATTTATACTTCATAGGGTATACCCAATTTCTTTGATTAATGAAAGTGACAAAATAGTTGGCCCCACCAAGTGATGTGTTCTTGGAAGGACCCCAAACATCTGTGTGAATGTAATCCAATGTACCTTGGGTGTTGTGAATAGCGGTGCCAAACTTCACTCTAGTCTTTTTTCCAAGTACACAATGCTCACACAGCTTCATCTTGCAGGTCTTGTTGGGAACATGGTTGATGTTACAATATCTCTTGTATTTTGATGATAACAAATCATTGTTTATCTAACATATTTTACTGCAGATTCAAGATATACATCTCAAAGCAACAATCAAGATATTAAGGCTATATCAAAAACAAGATTTTAAAGATCAAAAGATGAAGTTAATCAAGTCACTTCGCG
>BQKN01000920.1:165693-190100 GCA_022839385.1 Asparagus kiusianus | reverse complement strand
GTTTTGAGACGTATAATCACTTAGCCTCTCTTTAAATAACAGTATAATATTAGAACCCAACCCAATTTCAGAAGTCTACTAATTAGGTAAACAGCTAACTCTCATTCCCTCAAAGCTATCTTTTTCTTTCCCTCCTTTTTCTGCAAAGGAGGAGAGGGCGGGAGGGCGGGAGGGCGGGAGAAAGCATGAATACTTTCTCACTGCAATTCCCTTGTCATTAGGTTTATCGGACTCCTTTCTTTTAAATATTATACAATTTTGACTAAAAAACCATATAAACTTGACCTTCAATGGAGCCAAATTTGTTCGCATATTCACGTTATATCCCAAGAGAAGTTATCGATAGATTCGTGTAACTTGTTAACCTTTGATTAGTTCAGCTTGCTTAAGGACTGTGATTTTCGTGTAGCAATCGTGAGTACGGAGATCCCGAGGAGAAGATTCCTTTGGGTTTAAAGGACACCGGAGCAACCGTTTCCTTCGCCCTCGCTCTCTGGCATAGTTAAGGTTATTTTTGTCATTTATCATTATTTATTTTTTTATAATTTATAATTTAATGAACGGTATTTTTGAGAAATTCATTTTTGGCTATTAAAGGCTGGACACCTAACTTTAGCAAGGTGGGAGACAAATGACTTCCCGAAATTAAAACCAGCAAAAGAACAAAATTTTCATTTTTTTCCCCTTTTTCCTTCTTCTTTTGATTTATATTTCAAGTCCCACGGATCTCAAATCTTTCCCTAAAAAGCAAAAACAAATCCCTCTTCAAAGAGCTTTTGGGGACAATGGCGTGTCCCTCCGTCGCCATCTCCTCCTCCTCGGCGGCGGCGGCGGCGCCAAAGGAGATCGTCGACATTCGACGATCGGAGTCCGCCAAGGATCTCCGCTGCGATTTCGGTAGCAAGATCCAGCGGTCGAGATCGGAGCCTCAGCTAAGGTGCTCGCTCATCGTCCGCAGAGCTCTAACGGGCAGCAGAAGTTCGAACGGCACCGGCATTTTCCCCTTCAATTTCTCCGTGCCGAGGTTTTTCGACTCCAACGAGAGTGTGATCGATCAAGATCAGGATGAGGAGAAGCTCGTGGATGGGATCGAGACGGAGAATAGAGTGAATTGGGTCGAGAGGATTTTAGAGCTGAGAACGAGATGGAGATCTCGACAACAGAAAGAGGAGGAAGAGGAAGGAGAAGATAATTATTATTGCGGAGTCGGGTATGAATCGGATGAGGAGCAGCACATGGATGAAGAGGACAATGAGGAGTGGGACCCAGTTAAGTTCCGGCGGTTCTTGACGAAGGTGCCGTGGTCGGAGACGAAGCTCTTCTCTAAGCTCGCTTTTCTCTGCAACATGGCTTACGTGATTCCTCAGATCAAGGTTTGTGCGCTGAATTTCGATTTTACGCCTGCTGTTTAGTTTTTTTTATTTTAAAGTTGTTGGTAAATTTGAATTGAAAATTGGCAAAATGGCACTTTAAATACCATATTGTTTCGTCACCTTTGCACCTAAATACCCTAAGTTAAAAAAGTTGACACATTACTACCTTTCGGTAGTTATCATGAAAATATTTCTAGGAAAATGTTCTGACAACTAACAGAATGTATTAAATTGCTACTTTCTTACAACTTTAGGATTAAAGTGTCACTTTCTTATAACTTTAGGGTATTTTTTGTAACTTAGAATATTTAAGTATAAATATCGTGAAACAATAGGATACTTAAGTGCTAGTCTTTTACAACTTAAGAGTACTAAAACGTTATATTTTTACAATTTAGAGTATCAAAGTGCTGTTTTTTTTTTAAAACTCAGAGTATTTAAGTGTAGATTTGGTGTAAAAATAGGGTATTTAAGTGCCATTTAGACATTAAATTTTGAGTATTTGTTTCATACAAGAAGTGTTGAATCGTTGATTGGTCACCTAATCTTTGTCGTTGCCAAAGTTCAGTCGCATGAGAACGAGTATCATGCGTTACTCACCGCAGACCTGGTCAAAGCCTACAGAGAAAAAAGCTCACTGGTGGTCATAATTAAATAATAATTTCCGTTAGCAGAGAAAAACATTTATAATTGCTTTCATATGAATATAATACTCTATTATATGGTAATTTTGATTAATTGGTACAAGCTTGTACCTTAGCTAGCTTTAGATATCAATTAAAAATTCCATAAAAATAATTCATTTATTACCTGGCTATATTAGATCATATCCGAGTAGTATCTAACCTGGTCATAGATGGATGAATTGCTTTTTAAAAGGACATGTAAAGACTAATTAAGAAAGAAAGGAAAATTGAAGTACAAAATTGAGCTGGACATTTTTGTGATAAACTAAAAATGGGGAAGTGGGTCGCATGTGACCAACAGATTATATTTACAAAAGATTCCAAATTTAACTGAACAAACATTAGACTTAATTAATTATGATGGCATTTCTGTGAATAACCTCTAATTTGATGTTAACCAAACAGACGGAGGACCTAAGAACGCACTTCGACCTAAATCTAGTAACCTCTTCCCTCGAGAAAAAATCAGAAGCCGCAGTCAAAGCCCAAATTGAATGCGACTCCACCCGTCCACACCCGGACCCAATCGGGTCGAGTCCTGAACCCGCGCCCAAACGCTCCATCAGCCCGCACGTGGCCTACGAGATCGCGGCCTCCGCCGCCTCCTACGTCCACTCACGTGCGAAGGGCTTGCTCTTGGGCGACGGGGGAGGGACCGGCGGCGAGAATGTGGAACTCACGGAGACACGTGGAGAGCGCGTGTACAAGTCGGAGGTGGCGGCGTTCGTGGCGGCGTCGACGATGACGGCGGTGGTGGCGGCGGAGGAGGAGGCGAGGCTCGAGGCGGCGAGGGATCTGCGGTCGCTGCACTCGTCGCCGTGCGAGTGGTTCGTGTGCGACGATCCCAACACTTGCACTCGGTGCTTTGTCATCCAGGTAAAATTTTAATTTCGTAAGGTGTCTTATGCAAATTGAAAGGTAATTCGTTGTTTATTTAGATATGGACGGGCCCAGTTGAGTTTTGGTGGGCTCTATGCAAGCCTTGTTCCTGCGGATCCAACTAAGAAAACATCGATTACAACTAAGTTAAACTTGTGTATATTATTGGAGGAACAGGTTGTCTCAGCACAATAATAATGGAGTAAAAGTGGCATTATTATTAATATATATAACTAAACTCTAAGAAGTTCCTTGTAACTTCCGGTCATGATAATTATTTGAAAAGGAAGCATTGTAGATTTTCAATTTCATAAAATTTAGGCTAATAAACATGCTGATTTTACTAGGTAGTATATGTAAGTTGCGTTGTTTTATGGTTTCAGTGTTGTAACTAGTGAAGAGTGAACGGATAAAATGCATTTATTTGAAAATAAAGTTATGAGCTTCCTATTGGATGACTTACAGGAAATTTCTTGTAGAATCAAGTTCTGTTACAGCACCTAAGGGCATGGTAGAAAAATCTCATTTGGTTAGGATCGGAAAAACTCAAAATTCCCGATTTGGTTGCTTAATGGTCGCTATTTGAAGCATTCTAGTTAGCATTCAAACTTGAGAAAGAGCAATCTTAAATCATAGAAGTTGGATGTTGTTTTCGACCATTACTCCTATATTAATTACACATGTATGGAGACAGTTGAGTAGATCCATCTTTCTTCATGGACTGAGGTGACCAATTCCACAAAAGACTTGCCATACACAATCTGGATCCTAAGCAGAACAACCATGTATTTCGAGCGACTATATGAAAATTTAGTTGTTTCTGGTCTACCAGAAGACGAGTTTTATCTGAGGATAGATCATTGTCCTAATTGAAGCTGATACTAGATTGTCATTTTATCTAAGAGATTAATTGTATGATTTAACGTTACTGTAAAGTCCTATAGAGCCACTATACAAAAAGTGATCTGCTTCAGAGAAAAGGTTTCTCGTGAGTAGATCGATCTCCTTGTATAATTGATGCTGTTGCTAAATATTTTCTTTTTATCTAAGAGGTTACTTGTATCATTTAACATTACTTTCAAGTCCTATAGAGCTACTCTACAAAAATTTAGTTGTTTCTATAAGAAGTAATGGTTTCTTCTGAGGGGATCTTATTGTCATAATTGATGCATACTAGATGTTTTCTTTTTTGTCTAAGAGATAGTTTGTACCATTTAATATTATTGTGAAGTTCTGTAGAGTAACTGTACAAAAAACTTAGCTGTTTCTCTCAGAAGAAACAGGTTTCTCCGTAGGGGATCTCATTGTTATAATTAATGTTAATTCTAGATATTATATAAGACATTAGTTGAATCATTTAAGGTTTAATTTCACAAAAACCACCTGAACTTTGGGGGGTGTTGCACATAACCCCCTGAACTTTGTTTAACTCACATAACGCCCCTGAAGTTTGGGATGTCTCACAAAAACCCCCTTATCTTCAAACTTTTCTCTACGGATCCCCTTACATGAACTTCGTGAGCAGCTAAAATTTCATTAAGAGAAAAAGATTCAAAATTTAGGAGGGGGTATATGTTGCTTGCAAATGACAAATAACAAAGTTCAGAAATTTTTTTCTCTTAAGGAAATCATAGTTTCAAATTACATGTAAAAGGTCCGGTGAGAAAAGTTGGAAGTTGGGGTGGGGATGGGGGTGCTGAGGCACCTCAAAGTTTAGGGGGATTATGTGAGAGAAACAAAGTTCGTGGGGTTATGTACAATACCCTCAAATTTTAGGGGGGTTATGTGAAATTAGCCCTACATTTAATGTTAGTTTAAACTCCTAGATATGAATAGTTCGATAATAAGTTTACATGTTGATGAAATGACAGGGTTCTGACTCATTAGCATCCTGGCAAGCCAATCTCATGTTTGAACCTACCAAATTTGAGGTAAGCTTATAATACTCATCATAAACTTAAAACAGAAAGCAAACTATTCCTCATTTCTCAGTGATAACCTAACTCTCAGACTATCATCAACAAATAGGGAACGGAAGTGCTAGTTCACCGAGGAATCTATGAAGCAGCCAAAGGAATCTACGAGCAATTCATGCCAGAAATCCTATCACATTTAAAGCGATATGGTAACCAGGCCAAATTCAGATTTACTGGTCACTCTCTTGGTGGAAGCCTATCGTTGCTCGTCAATCTGATGCTTCGTTCTAGAGATGAAGTCCCACTTTCCTCTCTTCTTCCTGTTGTGACATTTGGATCTCCATCGGTTTTTTGTGGTGGACAACGAGTTGTTGATGCACTTGGGCTCGATGAAGGGCATATATGTTCTGTGGTGATGCATAGAGACATTGTTCCTAGGGCATTCTCGTGTAACTATCCTAATCATGTTTCTCAACTGCTCAAGCGTCTCAATGGGGCCTTTAGGAATCACCCTTGTCTCCTTGGCGAGGTAACTCAAAATTCCTAACGTGCTTGATATTCTTACAACTGCAATTTGCTTCAGTAAAGAAGAAAATGAAGAAATACACAATATAATATACTAGAATCTTGCTATTGATGCATATTAGAAAGAAAGTACAATCATACTTGTCATGGATAATAGTTACCATAAACAAATAACCTCCAAGGCAGAAAATTTTGTTAACTTGAAATATAGATTGCTATCTCGTAATCTATTATATCATACTCCCTTTAAAAGTGGGAGTTCTTGAAAAACTTTTATTGGTCAATTTTACCCCTAATCCTTGTCAATATTGACATTCTTATTCTAATTATAATTGGTTATCAACTAAAGCTAATAAATTAAAATTAAACTCCTAAATTAAAGCTCTCTCCATTCAAAAAGTAATCAATAAAAAAATTAATCTAACTAGAATTGGTTGACAACTAAAGAGTATAAAGAAGCTTAAACTCCTGAATTAAAGCTCCCTCAATTCAAAACCAATTAATAAAAATTAATCTAATTATAATTAGTAAACAACTAAAGAGCAGAAAGAATCTTAGAGCACATTAGCATTGTAAACATAATATGCATTGCACGTATAAATATTAACCAATTGATTGATGCCAAATTATATATATAATTAATTAATTATCAACAAAAATTAATTAATTAAAGTATTTTTTGTAGTATTCCCTTAAATCTTTCATATTTTGAAATTAGTCTGTCAAAGCATTGAAATTATTATTAGGTAACTCAATTCTTAAGTTATTTGAAATTAGTCATTCAAATCAACGGTATAATTAGCAATTTGAGGGACTAATTTCCCTCTAATTGCTTTTTTTTTATTCTTGATTGGAGAATCTGATATCAAAATAACTTAAGAATTGCGGATGTAATAGCTATTTCAATGATTTGATGAATTAGTTTTAAAATAATAAGAATTGAGCGACTTAATAGTTCATTGTGGTTATCTTTGCAAACTTATGGAGAGGTTTTCTTAAATGATGATAGGTTTTCTTATTCTACAGTCATTAGGGATTAAGACAGAATATTTTTTTTCCTTTTCTTTTTTACTTCATAAGAATTTTATTTCATCTGTTATTATTAGATTTGAGGCATTGAAGAAATTAATTGCTATATGAGCGAATAATCTTTTCGAATAATGTGTAGCTTACATTACTCATGGTTTATAAGTGAATAATCTTTGCCAATAATTTGTAGCTTACATTGCTTATGATCACAATGACACATAAAATAAAAGTTGAAGGTACATAAATGTAAGTATTAAGAAAGTTCACATATAATATTACATCATCAAGTTGAGATTTAAAAGAAACATTTTTACAACCAAGTTATACTAAAGAAATAAACCGAACAAATAACCACGTGCAATGCACGTGTATCTCTCCTAGTAAATCTAAATATTTAGTGAAAGACAGATTCTTCTCATATAATAAGAATGCTAGTTCAATATGTAGCTTTGGCATTTACAATGATACATAATGATCATCCACTGAACAATGGTCCTTGGTGTTCTCTTAAGTATCATCTTTATGGGTTAGCTGCTGGTAGACCCCCATACTATCATCCAATTGCGGATAGAACCCCTAAACTGTTGCCCAAATGTGGATAGAACACTTGAGTGAATATTATTCTTACTTTTGAGTTAAAAGAGTTCACTCATGAGGGTCTATCTGCACCAATAGAACTACAAGGGCTCTATCCATGATTGGGCATAAAACAAAGGGACTATTCGTAACTAATCCTATCATATTGAAGTACTGAATAATGCAGGATTGATAATCCTCAAGGATATTTTGTAGAGTAGCTAAAAATAGAAAATTTGCTTGTGACAAGAAAATCAAGACGTACCTTCTAACTCCTAGCAGGAGGAATTTTCATGTTGAAATAGTATTCAAATAATTAAAAAAAAATTACAAACTTATAGGTTGATTTATTCTAAAACAGAAATAACCACCTTATTCATACAAGATTACACGAATTCAAATTCAAACACGATCAAGATACAAGTTTTTGCTTACTTACGGAACGTCAAATATTACAATAATATCATTAATGATTTATCTCATGGTCTCTGTTTATTTATAAATGTTATATATTGGTGTTGTCAATGCAGAAATTGTTGTATTCTCCTCTTGGAAAGGTCTTAATCCTTCAACCAGATGAGGTAGCATCTCCTCCACACCCTCTACTCCCTCCTGGAGCTGCCCTCTACACCCTCAACACTAAAGATATTACCGGTGCACCAATTGCAGGAGCTGCTAGCGCTTTGAAAGCATTTCTTAATAATCCTCACCCGCTCGAAACACTGAGCAAGCCCACAGCCTATGGATCTGAGGGCGCAATTCTTCGAGACCATGAGTCAGGCAACTACCTCAAGGCCATCAATGGGCTGATCAGGCAGCGCACAAGCTCAATTGTCCGGAGTTCGAGGAAGCAGAGGTTGAACTATTTGTGGAACTTTTTGAATGCGCCTACACGGAATGGTCACGGAGAGGAGCATGGGTTAGTCTCAAAGGAAGTTGTGAGTACTAGTGCTTGAGAAACAGAATAAGAGTTTTGCTCTTTATGTTTGTATGTATGTGAAAACTAAGGCTTTAGAAGCCCGCGACTAGGGTTTGATAGGTTTTTTTTGTACATGTTGATCGTCTTCTCATATCTCTGTATCTAGTTCTGATGTTTACATGCCTACATGTATTTTATGTTTGTTTATACAAAATCACAAAATGATACGTGTGCGTAAATTCTTTTTGCACGTATAGGCTATTTAGCTGAAAGCTAGAAAATTTTGTTTTCACTAATGAGTTAAGTAACATATCACTCACGGAATACGAGTTTGTAGATTAGCTTGACCTTGAGTTTCAGGATTGAAGCAGCTGCCATATGGTTAAAATAGCAGAGTGGATTTCATATTTACAACGTAATATTGGCTCCTCTGAGTAAGATTCGGTGGCTACCATAATTTCAAACTTGAAGAATTCTTTGTGCTACTCGTCATGTACTCATGATTTCATTGCTGAACCTGCAATTTGAAGGCAACCGTAGGAGTTTCATTTTGCAGAACTTGCTCGAAGGCAACAGTAAGAGTTGAAATTTCGATACTCGTTAGGTAATTGTTGCAATTGGTTTGATTGGATCGGGCCCACATCTTTAATGCTCATATGTTATTAACCTTATGAATCATATTGTCGTAGCATTTTCCACCTTCCTGCATATGTAACAGTATGGTGGTTTATATTAGTTACAATCAACACTTAGATTTCAATATTCCAAATAAATGATAATAAATTACCATACAAATTATTCATAAATCTAGGGTTAACAACAATGAATTTTGAAATCTATCTCTTAAGATCATGTCTCAAATAAATAAATAAATAAATAAATAAAAGAAAATGTCATATCTAAAACCAAACAAATAAAAAGACATAAAAAAAATCGAACCTAGGATCGTAAGACCCGTTATGTTACTCTAAATCTATATACTATATTAAATCTCTTACCACTAAATTCGACACTTGGCATCTTTTAGTATTCAGCTAGACTAAAATGTTCTCTATCCAAACTAATGAAACCACCTACTGGTTGCTACCATTTTGTATCTCTAAGAAATTTTCCTTCTCAGTTATTGTTGGGCGTAGGGTCACGCCCACCGCCGCGGAAACGATATGTCCTGAGAGAGAGCCCTGACTTTTGTTTTCACAAAAGTACAAGTCAAACTCGATATCTGTGTTTCACGAAGGAAACCCAGACTCAGTAGCGAAATATCTCAGCGAAGTGAGATATCCACTCTTCCTCTCATCAGTGCAAGGGCTGAACTATCGAGGGCACCTGCAAGTAAAACAAATAGTTATGAAAATACAAATACGAGATTTACGTGGTTCGGCAAACTTGCCTACGTTCATGGGAAGGGGGTTTCACTATGAGGAGAATACCAAACTTTACAAGTTCTCTCTCAACTCACTCTTTCTTTTCTCTCAAAATTCAACTTGAGATTTTTTCCCCACTCGAAAAACACCTCAAACCCCTTCTCTATTTATAGAAGAGCAAGGGGGCAAGGCTAAAAATTTAGGCGGGAGAAGAAACGCAGGAAAAGAAAGCGCGCGCGGGAAATGAGCGTGGGCGCCTTTGCGTGCGCGCGCACGAGAAGGCGCTTTCTTGCGCGGGCACGAAAGCGGGTGGGCAGCCCACGTGGGTGGCCCCCCTGTCCCCTGCTCACAATTCTCCACCTCGTACATCATTTGAAAAACCTTAAATTTTGGACGAACACCAGAAGAACCCCACGAACTCCACCAGAGAGATATCCAGGCCAAGAAACCAGGCCAAACCAGTTGCGTCACTATACCGCGACTGCCTACGTACCCTCCATCGGGATCAAGCTAACCGTAGTTCTGCAATTATTCTCCAACATAGTCTCCACCTCACCTCCATCATCGCCCTGCAGGGCCATGCCCTCTTGGGCAATTCAACACAGGCTGATATGAAGCAAGTCCAAACAATGCTTAAACTTGCTACCTGTGACCACCTTGGTTAACATGTCCGCGGGATTCTCATTCGTATGCACCTTCATGAGAGAAATATCACCTTTCTCTATGACATCCCGCACAAAATGATATCTGACGTCGATATGCTTAGTACGAGCATGGTGAACTTGATTTTTTGCCAAGTGAATCGCACTCTGACTGTCGCACCACAAGTTCACGCTTTCTTGCTCGATCCCCAAATCGTCTAGAAGACCCCACAGCCACAATACTTCCTTCACTCCCTCCGCCATAGCCATGTACTCGGCCTCTATTGTAGAAAGTGCCACTGTAGCCTGCAACATCAATCACCAACTAACTGGAGTTCCATGTATCCTGAATACATAACCAGTAGTAGATCGCCGTCTATCTAGATCGCCTACATAATCTGAGTCCACATACCCGTCGATCTGACATGTATCTCCACCAAAATACAGACCCGTATCCGCGGTACCTTTTAAGTACCTCAGGACTCATTTCACCGCTTCCCAGTGCGCCTTTCCCGGATTCACCATGAATCTGCTGACCACACTAACCGCCTGTGAAATATTAGGGCGTGTACACACCATTGCGTACATTAAGCTGCTAACTGCACTAGCATAAGGGACACGATCCATGTGTGCCTTATCTTCCGCTGTAGTGGGAGATTGTTTACCTGAAAGCCTAAAGTGTGGAGCAAATGAGGTCACCACCGACTTTGCACTTTGCATCCCGAACCTCGCGATCACCCGCTCTATGTAGCCCTTCTGACTTAAGAACAATCGCCGATTCACCCGCTCTCTTCTAATCTCCATACCCAGTATTTTCTTTGCAGCGCCCATGTCTTTCATCTCGAACTCATTGCTAAGTTGAGATTTCAACTTATCTATCTCTTAATTATTGCATGTCATCCACATACAACAGGAGATAGATATAATCACATCCACGAAGCTTCCGAATGTAAACACAACAATCATAGTCGCTTCGGGAAAACCTATGCTTCAGCATGAAGGAGTCAAATCGCTTGTACCACTGTCGAGAAGATTGCTTCAATCCATAAAGTGATTTCCTCAAGCGACATACATGATTCTCCTTATCTTCAACCTTGTAGCCCTCAGGTTGATGCATATAGATCTCTTCGTCTAAGTCTCCATGCAAGAAGGACGTCTTGACATCGAGTTGTTCCAGCTCAAGATCACCATGAGCAACAATACTCAATAGCACCCGAATAGAAGTGTGTTTCACCACCGGAGAAAATATCTCATTGTAATCCACACCCTCTCTTTGTGCAAACCCCTTAACCACTAGCCTCGCCTTGTACCTCGTTCCACCGAGCTCTGAAGGATCTTCCTTTCTTTTATACAGCCACTTACAACCTATAGCTTTCTTTCCTACGGGCAATGGGACCACTTCCCATGTTTGGTTCTTCCGGAGAGATTCCATCTCCTTCTCCATCGCAGCCAACCAACTCTCACTATATTTATCCCGAATAGCTTTCTTGAAGGAGACCGGCTCATCTTCCTCCACTGAGAGTGCGTACTCAACTAAATTAACATGCGCATAGTGCTTCAGGGGTTGATCAACCCCCAGCTTCTATACCTGCTTGTATACTCGCCTTGGCCTAGTGGAAGCCAAACTATCCTCGAGCTGCTGTTATTGTAGTGCTTGTGTATTCTCCTGCTAAACCTCCTCCTGCTCAAGCTCATCATCTACCTGATTTCCCACTTGAACACGACTAGAACCTGGTTGGTCTTTCGGTTCTCTCTCAATAACCTGGGACTCGGGAGTCCCAACAATATCAACACCACCATCTTTGGACACCCTAGCAATCATGGACTTCTCATCAAAGGTAACATCCCTGCTGATCACGAACTTCGAATCTTCTCTACACCAAAGGCGATAGCCTTTTACGCCCTTTGCATACCCCAAGAAAATTGCCTTCTTAGCCCTCGCATCAAGCTTTCCCTCATTGACGTGATAGTAGGCGGTACAACCAAAAATTCGGAGCCTCTCATAATCTGCATGCTCCCCTGACCACACCCGATAGGGTGTATCACCGTCCAATGTCGAATGTGGAGATCTATTCATAATATAGCAAGTTGTAGCAATCGACTCTGCCCACCATTCTTTTCCCAAACCAGTATATGATCGCATACTCACTGCTTTCTCCCACAGTGTTCGGTTCAGTCTCTCTGCGATCCTATTCTGTTGTGGTGTAGATCTAACTGTCCAGTGTCTAGCAATGCCCTCCTGATCATAGAACTCCTTGAAGGCACCATCTCTGTACTCTGTACCGTTGTCAGATCTCAGCGTCTTCAATTTCTTCTCTGTCCTGTTCTCAACCATCGCCTTCCACTTCATGAATGTCTCAAATACCTCATTCTTATGCTTCAGAAAATAAATCCAAGCATACCTAGAATGATCATCTATGAATGAGACAAAATATCTAGAACCACCCTTAGAAATTATCGAAGCCGGACCCCAAACATCCGTGTGCACATAATCTAGTATCCCTCTGCTCTTGTGATTGCTCCTCAGAAATTGGACCCTGTGCGCCTTTCTATACACACAGTCCTCTCAAAAATCCATACAAGGCTTCTTCAGATTCTTCAGCAAACCCTCCTAACCAAGCAGATCCAGACTCTTCTCTAACATATGCCCAAGCCGCCTATGTCATAACCGTATGTGCTCACATGGGTCTCCACCACTTCCTTCAGCTCCAACTGCTGCATCTCCTGTCACCGTCATACCCGAGAGAGTATATAGATTACCGTGACGAACACCCTTCATCACTGTTAAGGAACCCTGAACAACCCTCTTCACTTAGTTCTCTGTTATGATCTTGCAACCCTCGGAGTCCAAAGCACCAACTGAGATTAGATTCTTCCGCAAGTCGGGAACGTGTCTTATATCCGTCAAGGTTCGAACCACTCCATCATGCATCTTGATCTTGATATCACCTAGCCTCACCGTTTTACAAGCATGGTTGTTCCCCATCAATACGGTTCCACCATCAATGCTCCTGTAGGTAGTAAACCACTTTCTATTTGGACACATGTGGTAAGAGCAACAAGAATCAAGAATCCACTTCTCGGAGGTATCCTCGCCACCCGTGATGACATAACATTCCTTATCGCACCCTTCCCCTGAAGCGTAGCTCGCCTCTTCCTTGCCTTATCGTCTTTCAGTCTTGTTGTTGTTCTTTTTCCCACCTACTCTCTTGTTAGGACAATCGACCTTGAAATGCCCAACTTCACCACATTTGAAACACGCTCGTTTTGCAAGAGGTTTCGATTTAGATCTAGACTTTCCTCCCTTACCTTTTCCTCGCTCATTGCCTCTTCCTCTGATAAACAGTCACTACGCTTGTTCTTTGTTACTACCAGTAGCCATATCACTAGTTGTAATTTTTCGAAGATCATCCGCTAGAAGCGCCGTTCTAGTCTCATCCATCAACAAAGTATCACCCACAAGCATCAGTGTTTGCACCAGGTTCTCATAGGACTTCGGCAAAGATAGCAGTAGTAGAAGCGCCTGATCCTCGTCTTCCACTGTCACCTCAATGTCTTTCAAATCCGATATGATCCTATCGAACTTATTGATGTACTCCCGGATTGACGAGCCCTCATCCATCTTGCAAGTATACAATTTGGATTTTAAATAGATCCGGTTCGTTAGACTCTTCGTCATGAAGGTGCTTTCTAACTTCAACCATACGCCCGCAGCCGTTTCCTCCCCGTCCACCAAGAAAGCTACATCCCTTTCAAGACAAAAGATAATCGACGCCCGTGCTTCCAGATCCAGCTCCTCCCAATCCTCATCAGACATATTTTTGTTCTTCTCTTTTCCGGCCAAAGCCTTGTGTAATTTTTGCGAAATCAGCGAATTTTTCATCTGCATCCTCCAATAGGAAAAATCATTTTTTCCATTGAATTTTTTAATCTCGTATTTTCCAACTTTACTTGTTTTACTTGTAGAAGCCATTTTCCACTTGTATTATGTCAATCCGCTTCTCTCAGGAATTTTTAACAATTTCTTTGTGTTCACCACACAATAGTCAACCACCACCTCAGATTAGTAGCTTAACCATCGCCAATCTGAATAAGGGCTCGCCGCGAAAGCGATATGTCCTGAGAGAGAGCCCCGACTTTTGTTTTCACAAAAGTACAAGTCAAACTCGATATCTGTGTTTCGCGAAGGAAACCCAGACTCAGTAGCGAAATATCTCAGCGAAGTGAGATATCCACTCTTCCTCTCATCAGTGTAAGGACTGAAATATCGAGGGCAATTGCAAGTAAAACAAATAGTTATGATAATACAAACACGAGATTTACGTAGTTCGGCAAACTTGCCTACGTCCACGGGAAGGGGGTTTCACTATGAGGAGAATACCAAACTTTACAAGTTCTCTCTCAACTCACTCTTTCTTTTCTCTCAAAACTCAACTTGAGATTTTTCCCCACTCAAAAAACACCTCCAACCCCTTCTCTATTTATAGAAGAGCAAGGGGGCAAGGATGAAAATTTAGATGGGAGAAGAAACGCAGGAAAAGAAAGCGTGCGGGGGAAATGAGCGCGGGCGCCTTTGCGTGCGCGCGCACGAGCAGGCGCTTTCGTGCGCGGGCACCAAAGCAGGTGGGCAGCTTACGTGGGTGGGCCCCCGTGTCCCCTGCTCACAGTTATCCTTCCATTTTTTTAGCAAAATCACTCTTACTCTTTCCCTATGAAAATTTCTAATAGACTAATGATAATTATCTCATGTTTTCATAATATATTGCACTAATTCCATATCACTATTATTTTAATACCCCATCCACCGTCTAATGTTTGCTCCCCTTTCTTTTAAGTTCCCTATTATTTTCACAGTTGCATTAAGAGGGAACTGAATCGGCTCATCCACCCTTTTCATCTCTCCAAAGAAAATACTTTCATCTCTGTGTGACATTGAAGTACGTTAATTTTCTATCTAACGTTCTCTCTCCCACATTCCCTCTGTCCAAACTAAATATCAGTGAGTTTATGAGCATGGATTCTCTTTCTATTCTTTTTTTTCCCCTTTGATTTCTCTCGGACATCTTTGTTTGCTCCAATCTTATTTGTTGTTCTGGCTTTTTGTGAAAAGGGAAATTATATATTGTATTCGGTATTTTGTATAATTTTCAATAAAGTTCATGTTTGTCTTAACTTTATGTTTCTTTCATATATAGTTTTTTTTGCATATCTTTGCTTCAGTGTTTACAGGTATTTATAAACCATATGTATACTTTTTTAATTATTCAAAAATGCTACTTTTGATTTGTAGTTGTGCGAAGCGGTGTTTAAAAATCCCCCTTGTATATTTGTATTGTTGATATATACAATATCTACTACAAAAGATTATTTGTTATAAGGCTTCATATGTACTGCTTAATTTGGTAGGGAATCTTTTTTTTATTAGTCACGGTATCCTCTTTCCTGCATGAAGAGGCCAAAGATGAATTATAAAATATTTTGCATTATGCGTAGTTATCTTGTGTTTTTATATTTGGGTATTTGGGCTGCATGGAAATTTACTTTCTCTTAGCATCGATAATTTTAGTTTATTATTAATGTGTAAGTATATTACTAATTTGCATCTTGTTTTGAATTCATGTATGTATGGACGGTGAGGTGTGGTATTGACTTTCTTTTTATGATGGTCAGTTGATACAAACTAGGATGTCACGGATGATACAGAGGGTCACCATTGGAAGTGTTGAAGCTATACTTTAATAAGCTCCGTATAAAATGTCTTTTTTTTTTGAAGCTATTGCTCATATTAAGCTTAATAAACTTCTCTACAAGCCTTATCCAAATGGATTGTTCCCTCTGTTTCATTTTTTAGGCATGTGATCTTATTTTTATTTTTATTTTTACTATTTTTTGGTTGACTCTTTAGTTTTCTTTGTTTCTTTTGACAAATTTGTAACGGGCCAAAATTGTTAGAGACCCTGATTTATTTTTCTGGTAAGTTGCTGATGTGAATTTTGATTGTTCGGAGACTTGATTGAGTTCAAGTTGCTTACGGATATTCTTTCTAAGCAAGGTTCAAATAAGTTGCTGCCTTTTTTTCAATTTTCTTTCCTTGTCTCTAGGAAACGCCTCAAATTAAGGTTAATTTTTTTTCTTTTAGGTTTTCATTGTTGGCTAGGTTTGTTCCTTATGTATGGATAGTAAGGTGTTTGTTTGTATGCAAGTGAAAAATAAAAGTGAGAATGTTAATTTCATTTAACAAATTAGGTGTTTATTTGCATGCAAGTGGTTATAAAAGTGAGATGCAAGAAAGATGTCATATATTATTTAATGCAATTTTGACTTCTCCTAAAAAGTGGTAAAGTCACATGAAAGTGACAAAAATAGTAACTAATTTTAATTATATTTTCTAATTAATCTTATTTGGTCATGTCATCTTCACATTGCACTTTCAATAATAATTTACTTTTTCAAACAAACACTATATTTTATTTGCGTGCTAACATGGATGTAAAAGTCATTTGCAAACTTTTCAAAAAAAATCATTTGCAAAAAAAGTAACTTACATATTTTAAATTTACTTTAAAATTGCCAAACAACCCCTAAAGCCAAAACGTTAACTTGGTTTTAGTTTCTTTTTTATGACTTTAGTTTTATTTAATGTGGATTGGTTAATATTCAAAGAGTTGAGATTTGAAACAAAAATATTTACCCGCTTATGTTCTTCTTTTTTATGAGTTTATGACCTTAGTTTTATGTTATTGTAAGTAGTATTCTAATAGCTGGCTCATTTGGCATGTCTCTTGCCTACTTTGTAGACATTATCTAAATCACGTTCCCCTATTTGCGCGAGAATTCAATTGTACATGCCTTTTTTAATTTTAGCTCCTGTGCCTCAGTATATTGCTACGAATTATAATATAGAAATTATCCTCTATAGTAATTTCTGACTTACTTGTAATGGATGGACAATTCTATTTTTTTTATTTTATTAAAAATTATAATTTCTTTTGTATTTCTGGTGCATAAAACTATGTGGAATTGTGGCTTTTGCTATTTTGGAAAAATTCAAGTAATCTGATATGATGTGTAGTGCATAAATTGCATCAATTCATGTTGCCCCTTGTAGGCTGTCTAAAAATCACAATAGATAGTTGATCCCCCATCAAACACCGATGACGGAAGTTACAATTTGACGAATTCCAGAAGGCTACAATTTGAAGACTTTCACGTAGAAGGTTACAATCTGACGACCTTCACAACAACTAATGAAAGCTCTAATTCAACAGTCTTCACAATCAACATCGGGAGTTACAATCTGATGACTCTCATATTTTCAAGGAGCCAAGACGAATGTTACAAGGTGACGATCTTTGCAACGTTCTAGCAAAAGAGACTACAAATCGACTGTCTCTTCATATTAAAACGCAGATATCTCTCAAACCGTAAGGAATTTGGCAAAATTGACGGACCAAACCAAACCCTATGGGGTAGGTTTGGTCGGCTCCGTCTCGTCGAGATAGCTGATTTTCATATATAATTCGTCCAATTCCGACTTACGGTTTGAAAGTTATGACCTGTTCTTCGCAGCGAGTTATGTTCTGAAGTCCGTCTGTGAGACTGCACTTCGCCTGAACATTGGACTTAGCCTGAAGCTCATCGAGCCCGCCTGAGGCTCACCTCTGCTTCCAAGATTCAAAACGCAGAGGTCATGCCCGCGTTCTGAACTCAAAACGCAGAGGTCACGCCCGCGTTCTAACCTCAAAACGCAGAGGTCGCGGCTGCATTCCAAACTCAAAACGCAGAGTTCGTGGACTCAAAACGCAGAGTTCATCTCTGCGTCCCAACTCTGCGTCTCAGATGCCAAAACGCAGAGTTCATCTCTGCGTCCCAACTCTGCGTCTCAGATGCTAAAATGCAGAATTCATCTTCGCGTCCCAACTTTGCGTTTTAGATTTACAACACAGCGCGACCTGTGCGTTCAGCCACCAAAATAGGCCCAACTCTGCGTTTTTAGTCTAAAAACACAGAGTTCGGGCCATGAACGCTATTTTTTAGCGTTTGACTCATTCAAACACGAACTGAACAGTTCCAGGAACCGTTTTCCCCCCATGATTTGAGGGATTTCTGCCCCACTTAGGAGCGGATTAAGGGGGCAGTTACCACCCTTAATCCCCTATAAATACGAGAAACTCAATTGAGTTAAAGGATCGGATTTTTTCTCATCAACAGAGGGAGATTCGGTCAAGAGCGGGCTTGATTGATCGGAGGGGCTGGCTTTTTGGATCTGAAGCTTGGCAGCAAAGAAGAGCCTTCATCCTTCGGCTGGGATTTTGGAGATCGGCAACAGGAGCTTCTTCATCCTTGGCTTATAACCGACTTTCGGTTAAATCAACTCTTCTATAGAGTTTCAAACTCGTTCAGAGTTATCAACTCGTTCAGAGTTATCAACTCGATCAGAGTTCAAAACTTGCTCTGCAAGTTCTTCTAAAACTCGTTCTGAGTTATTAATTCGTTAAGAGTTATTTTCAAACTTGCCACGCAAGTTCTCCACAACGTCAAATCGTGAGGAGAAGATATCGTTCCAGTAAATCAAGATATTCGGATCATCAACGGAGAGCAAACTCGACGCGAGCATTCGAGGGAGGCACTCCATCGCCACCGTGAAGAACCCAGAATTAAACAAAGGGGAGAATCAAATTCATTCTCCTCTCTTTTGTAATCGGAATCCAAATTGTAATCGATTTTGAGAGAATACAAATCAATTTTTCTTTCATTTCTTTTACATCGAATTTTTCCACAAACACCCCTATAAAAGTCAAGAGGGAATTTTAAAGGACAAACCCAAGATTGAAACATATTCTCTGCGAGAAGGGCTTGAGGACTTTCTCGAGTCATGAGACCTCCATAATCCGCCCTGGATTAGGCTGCTTTGCTTCTGACCGATGTTGGACTAAACAAGCTCCCCAGTTTTGCGGCTTTCACCACTGGACAGTGAACACAATGACGGGTTGACCTTTAAACCTGTCCAGATTTTTACTAAGGGGCTGTTTGGTTCGCATTTTAACCCGTGGAAAACTTTTACTTTGCCTCCACGTCATTTTTTTCTCCTCCACGTTGGTTTTTTGGTTTCCGTAGTTTTTTTCCCAGCTTTGTTTCGCTAGGGATGAAGAGGGAAACGAACTCATAAATGGCCTCCACGTTGGTTTTTTTTTCCTCTCCTTCAATTCCTTCCCCAACTGAGTGAAATCGATGAAAACCCTGGCCACGTCGGATTTTTCTTCCTCGTTGATTTTTTCGGTGAGCTAGAGTTACCTCCTCCTTCGCATCGCTCCCGCCAGAAACTCCCGCGGCAGACTTCGTCGGCGATGGCTGTTCAAATCTAGAAATCCTGATAGCGGCAGACTTCGTCAGCGACGGCGGCATTCCCTCCGCCGACCCCAACGGACCCTATCATCTGGAACTCC
This sequence comes from Asparagus kiusianus, assembly GCA_022839385.1. Lineage (NCBI taxonomy): Eukaryota > Viridiplantae > Streptophyta > Magnoliopsida > Asparagales > Asparagaceae > Asparagus > Asparagus kiusianus. Next base: position 170,746 of record BQKN01000920.1, on the reverse strand, counting down.
CGATGGCGGCAGAGTTTTCTTGTGCTTACAGGTCCAAAGGTTTGAGGATGTTTTGTAACGGGTCGGTAATTTATTTCCCAATTCCTTTCCTTTTTGGAGTTTTCGATTGAATTATAGAGCTTTTGAGGGAGATTAAGCGGACGCTGGATCGATCGATTAGGGAAATTGAGAGGGAGAGGCAGGGATTGCAGAATCAAGAGAAAAAGCTCATCACAGAGATCAAGAAGAGCGCAAGCTATGGCAGATGGTAAAAAATCGTTTCTTGAACTCATTTTTTGTTTGAAATGTGTAATTGTAGCTGCTTGGGGTTTTAAAGCTTTCAAATTTAAGTTTGAAACTATTAAGTGAGCTGTGGGGATCTAATCTCTGCATATCTATTCAATAGATAGTCTAATTCAAGCATGTAAAGAGTTAATTAGTGGTATTAGAGCCTAGGCCCATGGTTGATTAGGCGATAAAAAATAGGGGTTTTTACTTTTAGGTCCATTTGTTTACTCCAATTTATCTTTAAACCCAAGTATTATTTTTTGTATCTTTAAGTCCAATTTACTTTTTTTATTTATCTTTAAATCCAATTCTAAAATACCATACTCTCCTATGTGGGTCCTACTATATATTTTTCTAAAATTCCAATAATAACCTTCCACTTATAACTTTCATGTAAGTGGGCCCCCCTCAAATAAAATAAAAAAATTGTAGAGAGAGAAAGAGAGAGAGAGGAGAAAACTGGCGGTAAAATTCCCTCCTCCCCTCTCTCTCCGTCTTCTATCTCTCTCCGCCTCTTCTTCTCCCTTTCTCTCACCCCATTAATATAACTGAACACTCTCTCCTTTAACCCATCATTTAATAACTCTCTCCTATAACCCAGCAATTATTTCTCACCAACTTTCTTAGCATTTGAAGGTACAAACTTGCAATTTACTCAACTATCAAGTTTATAGCATTAATTTCTCATTTTAATCATGATAATTATTTGATATGTTAGTTAAATGAGGTCATAAAAATTATTAAATTCGTCAATTTTGGTAAAATGTTAGTTAAATGAGGTTTTGTAATTAACCACCCATTAATTTCACATAATTATTTCACATTAGTTATTTCACATAATTATTTCACACTAATTTCTCATTATTCTTTATTCTTTATGAATTCATAACAATTAGTTAAATATTAGTCAAATTTAGTTAAATTTGATCTTAGTGTAGAATGATAACATGTAAGAATAGCATGAAATACAAGACTTGTAAGTATTGCACGTTAATCTGAAAGTATAGCATGTTATACTGTAAGTATACCATGTTATACTGTAAGTATAGCACGTTATCATGTAAGTATAACACGTTAACCTGTAAGTATAGCATGTTATATTGTAAGTATAGCACGTTAACCTGTAAGTATAGCACGTTATATTATAAGTATAGCACGTTAACCTGAAAGTATAGCATGTTATAAAGTATAGCACATTATATTGTAAATATAGCACATTAACCTGTAAGTATAGCATGTTAATCTGTAAGTATAGCACGTTAATATGAAAGTATAGCACGTTAACCTGAAAGTATAACACGTTAACCTGTAAGTATAGCACGTCAATATCCTGTAAGTATAGCACGTTATCATGTTATCATGTAGCAGTATTTTAGCTGTATTGATTTTATGTGTCTATCTTTTGTGAAATTTTTCTCTAAATTTATTTATTTTTGGTGATAAATATAGATGGATGAAGAATTGTATTGTGCATTGACGGATTTTAGAGGACACAATCACTTTTTAGAATTAAATGTCAACGGGGGTTACAAGAATTTGGCCGTTGTAGTGCAAAGCGTAATTGCTTGTAGTGCAAGCACGATACGGTTGACTTACAAAGTACCCCACACGCAAGAAATTTATGTTCGTGTATGTGATGATGCTGATGTCTCGATAATGGTCAATGTACATCGAAGTTGCAAGGAGAATATTGTTGTCATGAACGCTGAGATGAATCGAGACATATTATTTGGGATACAAGCTAACAATGTCCATATAAGGTAATTTACACTTTTGATATAGTTTTGTACTTTTAACATTATCACTTTCTTAACTCTTGTACAATTTTCTATGTAGTAATCCGTATATCCCCTCTAGTGACGAACATGTGTCTCATTCACAAAATCCATCGTATTCACAAAATATGTCTCGGGAAGTTGAGAGCTCTAATATGATTCCTATTGCATGGCACAATGCTATTAGAAGTGTTGGTCAAGAATTTGATGATGTTGAGCATTGTCGACGGAGTTTAAGTAATTACTCTATTGCACGGGGATTTAACTTTGAATTTGTAAAAAATGAACGCAAAAGGGTGACAGCAAAATGTAAGCCCGCAAATTGCGAATGGATGGTTCATTGCACCCGTCGTAGAGATAGTGATCGATTCTATGTGAAAAAAATATGTAGTTCTCATAGTTGCTTGGGAGGAGGCATAGGAAAGGAAGGATATCAACGGGCATCTCGTAAATGGAATGCTAATCAACTCAAGACCATATTGAAGGAACAACCCACTTATCGCCCAATTGATTTCCAAAAGAAGCTTAAAATGGAATTTGGTTTGGATGTCCCTTATCATAGAATTTGGTGGGGAAAAGAGCTAGCTCAACGTGAATTGTATGGTGATACTAAATTTTCATATGACCAACTCCGATGGTATAAGGATAAAGTTATAGAAACCAATCCGGGATCAATTGTTCACTTAGAGCATGAAGACGGAAGATTTACACGAGTATTTGTGTCTTATTATGGTTGTTGGAAGGGGTTTATGGAGGGATGTAGACCAATGTTGTTCTTGGATGGTACACATCTTTTTGATAGGTATGTTAGAGTTCAATCTAATAAAAACTTGTATTAATGTACTACTTCATATATTTTATACTTTGTTTCATGATTGTTTTTTTCTTTTATAGGTATAAAGGAACCTTACTTGCCACAACTGCACTAAATGGAGATGGTGGAATGTTTCCCGTAGCAATTTGCATATGCGTCACGGAAAATGAGAGTAATTGGGAATGGTTTTTAGAATGCATTCGAGACATTCTCTTCAATGATGAAGATCCATATACTCCAGATGATGAACTGGTGTTAATCTCTGATAGGGACAAAGGACTTCAGAATTCCGTGAAGAAATGCTTTCCATGGTCGCATCGCTCTTATTGTATTCGTCATCTTTTGGCTAATTTTAAGAATAACTTATCAAAAAAGGCATTATACCACCTTTACGAGATGAATGTGTGCAAATTATGAAGAGGGCCGCTTATGCATACACTTCTCGTTCCTATAACAATGAATGCAACGAGCTACGGAACAAATCAGATATCGCCTATTATGAAATGTTGAGGATGAGTCTAGAAAATTGGGCTAATTGTTATTTTCCTGGGAAGAGGTTAAAATTAAAGTTTTTACAAAATTTTAAATGCAAATCTTCAAGATATATGTTCCTGCTATACTTACTATTTATTGACATGCATGTAGATATGGATGGTTGACATCAAACGTAGCGGAGTCATTCAATTCTTAGATCAAAGAAGCTCGTTATTTGCCAATTACCCAAACAATTGATAATATCCGCAAGAAAATGATGAGAATGAGTTTTGAAAGGTGGGAGGCATCCCACAAGTGGACCACAATATTTGTTCCTACTGTGGAAGAGCACCTTATTCATATCAATGAGCAATCACGTTGTCTTTCTGCAATTCCTTCTACTACCGGAAGGTACGAGGTGTATGATTTTCCCACCGTTGAAGTAGATTTGAATGAACGCACATGCACTTGTCGTGAATGGCAAGTTGTCGGGCTACCTTGCAAACATGCGGCGACGGTTATTCGACAGAATATGGAAACCCTTTATTCCTATATTTCCCACTACTTTACTGTGGAGACATACCGCAAATGCTACTCCTTTCCGATATACCGAATTCCTGATGATGACAAGCCATATATAGATGATGAAAATATGGTGATTCGGCCACCGACAACTTCAATTCTTCGTGGAAGACCAAGGACAAAGCGCATTCCTTCGGGATTGAATCCGGGCAAAGAGTTAAAATGTAGTAGATGTCAACAGTATGGTCACAACCGTAGAACATGTAGACAGCCTATTGCAGACTAGATATAGTCTACGCTATACTTTTGGTTAGAATACATGTTATACTTTTGGATAGAAGATACGCTATACTTTTGGATAGAAAACATGTTATACTTTTTGTCATGTAAGACATGATATACTTTTGGATGTAAGACACGCTATACTTTTGTCATAATTTTGTACGTATCATATGTGTTTGTTATCAATGAAAGACATGCTATACTTTTATCCTAATTTTAGGTTAACGTGCTACACTCTCACGTTAAATAACCAAGCCCAACCCAAACAGCAAAATGCAAAAATAGAGTCCTTAACGAATCTGGGAAAAACCATTGAGTCGACTCATAAACAGTTATGAGTCGACTCATGAGCTCATATGAGTTGGCTCATAACGGATGTGTCGACTGGTCCGAAACATTTGTTAACAGGGGTTGATTTCTTGAGTCGACTCAACACAACATTTGAGTCGACTCATAATGAATAAGTCGACTCATATACTGATGAGTCGACTGGACAGAGCCGAACTGCGAACTAGGTTTGGTTTCTTTAGTCGACTCATGACAGGCTACAGTCGACTTAATCTGTCGAGTCGACTCATTTATATGTATGAGTCGACTCACAGGGTGAAATTTGGATACTTTGGCTCTTCGATTCTCTACCTCGTTCCTCGCTCCAATCTACGTTCCACTGTACTGTTTGACACCTCTACGTGCTATAATATCATGAGAATGTGCTACACTTAAGCTCCCATGAGGATCACTAAGTTACGAAGAGAAAATACACCCATATCAACTATACTCTCAATATAACATGCTATACTTACTCTATAACGTGCTATACTTATTATATAACGTGCTATACTTACTCTATAACGTGCTATACTTACTATATACTGTGCTATACTTACTCCTTAATGTGCTATACTTACTCCTTAACGTG
>BQKN01000920.1:141145-165397 GCA_022839385.1 Asparagus kiusianus | reverse complement strand
CTATACTTACTATATAACGTGCTATACTTACTCTATAACGTGCTATATTTACAGGTTAACGTGCTATACTTAGTCGTTAACGTGCTATACTTACTCCTTAACGTGCTATACTTACTCCTTAACGTGCTATACTTACTATATAACGTACTATACTTACTCTATAACGTGCTATACTAACAGTTTAACGTGCTATACTTAGTCGTTAACGTGCTATACTTACTTCTTAACGTGCTATACTTACTCTATAACGTGCTATACTTACAGGTTAATGTGCTATACTTACTCTATAACGTGCTATACTTACTATATAACGTGCTATACTTACTCTATAACGTGCTACACTTACAGGTTAACGTGCTATACTTAGTCGTTAACGTGCTATACTTACTCCTTAACGTGCTATACTTACTCTATAACATGCTATACTTACTCTATAACATTCTATACTTACTCCTTAACGTGCTATACTTACTCTATATCGTGCTATACTTACTATATAACGTGCTATACTTTCTATATAACGTGCTATACTTACTCGTTAACGTGCTATACTTACTATATAACGTGCTATACTTACTCGTTAACGTGCTATACTTACTCCTTAACGTGCTATACTTACTCTATAACGTGCTATACTTACTCGTTAACGTGCTATACTTACTCTATAACGTGCTATACTTACTCGTTAACGTGCTATACTTACTCTATATAACGTGCTATACTTACTCTATAACGTGCTATACTTACTCGTTAACGTGATACACCCTTAATTTAACGTGCTATACTTACAGGTTAACGTGCTATACTTACTATGTAACGTGCTATACTTACTCCTTAACGTGCTATACTTACTATATAACGTACTATACTTATTCTATAACGTGCTATACTTACAGTTTAACGTGCTATACTTAGTCGTTAACATGCTATACTTACTCCTTAACGTGCTATACTTACTCTATAACGTGATATACTTACAGGCTAACGTGCTATACTTACTCTATAACGTGCTATACTTACAATATAACGTGCTATACTTTCTATATAACGTGCTATACTTACTCGTTAACGTGCTATACTTACTCGTTAACGTGCTATACTTACTCATGACTGTAATGAGTCGACTTACAAAGTGTGCTAAAATATGAGATTTGTTTCTGCTGAGTCGACCCATGATCTTTTGAGTCGACCCATGGTTTATGAGTCGACTCGTGAATTTAATGAGTCGACCCATTTGTTGGTTTTAGTCTTAACGGCTACTTGTGAGTCGACTCCTGGGTAGTACTGAGTCGACTCATAACAAACTATATACAAGAACAGTAGAACAAACTATATACAACATTGCATATCAAGGAGATTGCATTTCCAAGCAAGCTATATACAAGATTGCATTTCCAAAGTTGCATTTCCAAACAAACTATATACAACATTGCATATCCAGAATTTTGCCACAGAAGAATGCATTTCCAGCCAAAAAATCAGGGACATACAACTTTAGCACTTTGCATTTCCAGAACATACAACTTTGCATTTCCAACTTTGCATTTCCAATATCATGCGCGCCTATTAATACGAAAACTCTAGACCATTTTGACCGTGTGGCCATCGCTATACAAATTACAATGTAACTCCAATGCATCATTGGCATATATATATATATACAAATACTTTACAAATCAATTTCCAAAATATATTTGTACACAAAAAATATTGGATATCACAATTGGCATGTAGCAACCTGGGAATTGGTCTTCAGGATCATGTTGGTTGACTTCCTGAAAGCAAAATATAAGCGGATCAAAAGAACAATAGATTTCGATATAAGCGTTTCAATGAACATTTCACTTATAGAAAATATACCTTCAAATAGAAATAGAGCAACAATACGAGCTCTATGTCTTGCACAATCCTTTTGGTGAATTGAAATTGGTTGACCGGAAATCAGACTAAACATGTACGCCATCAAAAATACCCCGCAATCCAAGCTTCTGCAAGTTCAAATGTTTGCAATATCAATATAGCACTCTTGGCCCGCAATATATAGTCTCTATGTGAGTGTTAGCATAAACGAAAAAACAACATATGAATAAGTTGAATACACTAACCCACGTTGTTGAGGTACATCAACACTTTCTACCTCCTGACAAGAAGTAATGTCTAAGTTCCAAGCATCGGGAATGGTAGAAATAAGCTTCACCCTAAACTCATTAGCATCAGACATATAACCACGGAGGGAAGAATAATAATAAAATCTCTTCTCCTTTACAGATAACACCAACATATGCCAATGAAATGAAGTTAGGAGTGGGAAAACAATCTTATCAAGTTCTTGGAATCGAGTTGTCGTTATTGGCTTAAACATTCGATCCACACTTGACGGATTATTTTCATTGATGCATCTCTAAAAAAATAAAGAAAGTTAAGAGTAAGTATTTATTATAGCTTATGAATATTACTTATAATCTCGGATTGGATTTCTACTTACGGTTACCCATGGACTACATATGTGTATGTCCTTCGCATAGTTTGCACGCGTCTCCATTAACCTATTTAACAATACAACATAGGAGGCTATAACCTGAAATGTAGATAATAAATTTGTAAATACACACGTTTATATACTAACGTGAACACTAATATTTAAATAATTTCAGCTTGCAGCAGAAGATGGTTTATCAGTTATGCAGCCCTCAGATTAGTAACCATTGCATATTTAACTGAATTGTGGAGGCATAAGATGTGTTATTGTATCAAATATCAAAAGCATGTAGAGTGCTCTATATGCGTGTTATTGTATCAAATATCAAAAGCATGTAGAGGCATAAGATGTATTATTGTATCAAATATCAGTCATGCCTTTCTATGTGATTTCTGGTATAGAAAATACTCTATATGTGTGTGCATGTGTGCGTGTTTATGTATATTTGTGTGAAGCATGAAAAAACGGATACTTACGTCACAACTAATTGCCTCTCCTTTAAGTAACTCCAATGCATCTTTACGTGTCATCAACGCATCTCTAGATGACCACACTAATGTCTCACTACATATGAAACAAATTTATAACATGTATTAATGAAAAAACTTAGTACAGGTTGAAAAGTAAATAAGTAAATCATTCAAAATACTTACGCGGCCATATTCTCCTTCCAAAAGTTATCTAATAGTTCTCTCTCCTCATCCATTACTTCCTTTCTTCCCGGATAATTTGGTCGTCCTTTTCTACTAGTAAGTGGAACAAAAGGAGACCGCATTGATGGCCCAGCATGCCGAGATCTAGAGAGAACTGTTCTTTTGATGGAAGGGGTTTTACGCCTACCTTCAATCAACGCAACATCGCGCGGGCTAAGAATAAAGGCGTCGTCATCCACTTCCATTGAATCCATGCCCACTTGATCCTTCCCACCATCCTCACCATCATCTTTCTCTGCATTCAATCTATCAACATCTTTACCAACCTCATCATCCCCGCCGACATCCTCCTCCATATCTCCACCATTCCCCTCCTCATCTTCCTCATTCCCGCCATCAACTCCCCCTTATCCTCCTCATGCCCCTCATTAGCCCCCTCCGCATCCTCCTCGTTCCCCTCATTTTTTCCCTCCTCATCACCGTCATCACCATCATCACTATCATCCCCATCATCCTCATCATCCCCATCATCCTCATCATCCTCATTTCCTCCATCACTATCCACATCCTCTTCCTCCTCACCAAATTTGTCCCTCCTTATCTTCAACAGAAGGTCTAATTCCACCCTTTTTTCAAGTATTAGCTGATCCAACTCAGCTTTGGTGATTACCTACACATAAATAACCTAAGTAAAGTTCAATTCATGGATGAACATCAAATAAAAATCATGGAGAGAAATTAACTAACATGGAATGAAAATAAAAATGGAAATATATATACCTCTCTCTCTCTCTCTCTTCAATCTTGAAGGGGCAGTGGATGTAGTGACAGCTTGTCTCTTTTCAAATTTCTTAGCCCTTGAGTCAACATCATGCTTCCTAAAATTATCCGGATCTCTAATTAAATCTTGAACTGTACTCCTCCGTAAAGATCCCGGACCCTTGTGGAAGCTTAGGATGGGTGGTAGAGATTCTGCTCCTACACGAAGGTGTAATTGCCCCACAAGCTCATAAACCAAACTTGTGAGAAAAGGTAGTAAATGTTAACTTACCATCAACAATAATTATATACAATGTATAATGACATTAAAATGTAGTAAATGTTAACTTACCATCAAAACCGAGGCAAAACCCCCCACATAACCACCTCTAGATCGATTTCCCTCAAATCTCTTAGTGATGGTTTTCTTAGCCTTAATCATCTCGGTACGCAACACATTGTATACTAATTCAGCCCAATTATACTCCTTAAGATTGCCCAATTTCTCAGCATACCTAAATGCAAACAAGGAACAACTCATACTAGCTTAGGGGCATAATATAAAGCCAATAATGAAAGCCACGAGCATCTGTGGCAATAGAGGATCTCTACGCTCGGCCATCTGCTTGATAAATTCACCCATCCTATCTCTTCTAGCACACACAATCTTCTTCTTACCCTCGTCAGTTTTCTCCTTTCCTCTTCTAGTCACACGCTTCATATCTTCTTCCTTGTCAGCCGTGGTACTATATGAAAGCACAAGCTTGTAGATTATATCACGATCACTTCTATGAAACCGCGTGTCTACTATAGATCCAACCATCGGAAGACCCGTGATTCTCCCAACTTCTTCAACATCAAAGTAGGTCCATTTTCCTCCAATTTTGAAACTACTTTTTTCGACATTAAATACTCCCAACAAACAATCCACTATAACTGGTTGCATTGGAAGATCTGGAACATCTAAGTAGCCATAAAATGGAGTGTCACGAAGGGCAATTCGTTGATCTTCTGATAAATAAGTAGAAATCTGATTTTGAAGGTCCCGGAAGTACCCAATGTTCGATGGAATTCGCACTAAAGCCATGAGATCGAATTTTCTGTAGCCATAAAACATAAATACTCCCAACAAACAATTTTGATATTTACATACAAAATTGTATCAAATGTTTACAGACAAAATTGTATCATATTTACAAACAAAATTGTAACAGACAATCTCAATTCTCGAATTACCACACTTTAGCTTTATATCAACCTATTTACAGCCTATGAAATTTTTTCTTTTTCTCGCTCAGTGAAAATGTGAAATGTATCAAATGTTAACATATGTACAATAACAGACATTTGCATCAAATGTTAACATCTTGTAACAGACTTTAGATGTCCAGAATTAGGACTGAATATACGCAAAAATTTATGAAATTCTAAAAAAACGTAAGAAAACCAATACCAATCCTCATTTATAAAGTCATGAATTCAAAACAATATAAACGCAACAACTAAGCTAAAATTGTTGAGTTTAAGAGCCAATAATTATCCATGCAGTCAATATCCAAATATCAAAAATAAAAAAAATCAACGGCAACCCAGCCAATGCTCGTGAGAAATAAATACCTGAAACAGCAAGTTCGACGGCAATGAAGTCTGGGACGGGCAACAACGGTGACTGCGAGATGCGTCGGCGGCAAGGGGACAACGAGATTGACGGCGAGATCGAATTTAGAGGTCAACGGCAACGGTCTGGGATGGAAACGGCGGCTGCGGGCGACGAACTGGGACGGTCAACAATGGGTGCGGGCGACGGTCTGGGATGGGTCGATGGCGATATCTGGGTCACGGCGGCTGGAGCGGGCGACGGAGGCAAGGGATTTCTTTTTTTTAAATTTAGGGCTCCGGTGAAAAGGGAATTTTGAGGGGAGAGACGTTTATATGGGGAGAGGGGTATTTTGGGACTTTTACCTTGCTTCTGTATGAATACAGCTGCTGAAAGTATTGTATTTTAGAATTTGGGTTTAAAGATAAATACATAAAGAGAGTTGGGCTTAGTGATACAAATAATATTGGGTGGGTTTAAAGGTAAAGATAGGTAAACAATTGGACCTAAAAGCAAAAAGCCGTAAAAAATAAATTCAAGTTAGATTATTCATTGACCTGTCAAGTAGAAGCCTTAATTGATATTTTTTGGTAATGCTTCTATGAGCCTGTGTTAGATTATATGCAACAATAGAATCAAATTGAAAACACTTGCAGTTACGTGTATCATGATTTTAGTACGATTAACTATTACTCTCTCTGATCTGGATGAATGTAGATTAAGAAATTTATTGATGACAATGTTTGTTCCACTTATTACTATATTAATCCAGACGTCGCTTGCTTATTTAGAGTTGACAATAGTCAAGATAGGGCTGAAACCTTTAGTATGTTCTGGAGGCTTTAGACTACTGCCAATGCTTGTTTACATTCTTTCTGGTTCCCTTGTCAATAATGATTCGTTCATAATGTAAATACTTTGAGGTTTAATTTGCATAACATATCTATCATATTTAAATTGTTCATCTATTTGTCTGGTTTTGCTAGGTGAGATATGCATCACCTATTTTATTTTCCTCAAAGGCAGTGATCTCTGCAACAAGAGGGCTATTTATGGTTTCTCTTTCAACATTGCACGAACAACTTATATATTTGATTAACACCAATTGAGGTGAGTGTAGAATGAGGAACTGTGAAATTAAGATAATTAGAACAGAGGACAATATGATATATGATGTGATTCATATGAGTACTTGATGCACATTAGATATAATGATGGCTTGCATAATGATGGTTGTACTACCATGATTTTGTCCAGTTGAATTTCTCAGCTCATTCATTAATTGTGAAATGCTAATGCCAGTGAGTTAGAAGCATTTTTAGAATTAGATACCTTTTATTACATGTATTTTTCACCTTCCTGGTTGCAGCTTGCACATTATGGCTCTTGCCTTAGGAGGCTGTCAACTTCTAATTATTATCTGCTGATTATGTTACTATATATTATGTTTATCTTCTGTCTAAGATGATGAAAATTGTTTTATCTGCTGATTATGTTACTATATATTATGTTTATCTTCTGTCTAAGATGATGAAAATTGTTCAAAGTCATGGCAAAAGACCTCATTTGAACAATGCATCATCATGAAGGTAGTGACTTAAATAAAAGATTTGGATGAATATTGAATAATATGTGCTCGTCGTTGAACCTTGGATTTATTGAATAATATTGAATAATACAGCAGGTCAGAACCTTGGATGAATATTGAATAATATGTGCTCTATGTTGTTGGGTTTTTGGTTGCAATTTGTGCTCGTCATCGAGCTCTCGTGGATGTTTTAGCTCTATGTTGTTGGGTTTTTTGTTGCAATTTGTGCTCGTCGTCGAGCTCCCGTGGATGTTTTTTGTTAATAGGCTGATTCGAGCTTGTTTAGCTCTATGTTATTGGGTTTTTTGGTTGCTATTTAAGCTCGTCGTCGAGCTCCCGCGGATGTTTTCATTTAATAGGCTGATTCGAGCTTGTTTAGCTCTATGTTGTTGGGTTTTTTGTTGCAATTTGTGCTCGTCGTCGAGCTCCTGTGGATGTTTTTTGTTAATAGGCTGATTCAAGCTTGTTTAGCTCTATGTTGTTGGGTTTTTTGGTTGCTATTTAAGCTCGTCGTCGAGCTCCTGTGGTTGTTTTTATGTTAATAGGTTGATTCAAGCTTGTTTAGCTCTATGTTATTGGGTTTTTGGTTACAATTTGTGCTCATCGTCGAGCTCCTGTGGATATTTTTTGTTAATAGGCTGATTCGAGCTTGTTTATCTCTATGTTGTTGGGTTTTTTGTTGCTATTTGTGCTCGTCGTCGAGCTCCCATGGCTGTATTTATGTTAATAAGCTGATTCGAGCTTGTTTAGCTCTATATTGTTGGGTTTAGCTCTATGTTGCTATTTGTGCTCTATATTATTAGGTATGTACTACATAAATTTATGAATAATCAGGTTACTACATGTCTCGTTTATTTATTTCTTGGAAAATAGGTTTCGTGTGATTTTTTTAATCTTAAACAAGTATATTTCAATCCAAATCAGGTACGCAGTTCATAGCAATTGATTCATGTTATTTCAGGTTTCGTATGGTTTCATTAATACAAACATAAATTTATAATTCATTCAGGATATTATTATTTGTTCATGTTACATTCGAACTTTTCTATGATTAAGATTACCTCATATAACGAGCACAAATAAATTTGTATATAGTAGGGGTACTCTTACCATGATGACCATAAACACTTTTCCCTACAAACTTCAAAACCAACCAAACACAAGAAAAGTGAGAAATATTAAATCAACAAAAGTTTTCTCTTTTTTCCATGCGAACCAAACACAAGAAAAGTAAATACATTGGTTTCCCACCATTTTTTATGTGCGAACAAACTAAAACAATCTATTTCTTGGAAAAGTTTGGAAAACTCAAAACTTTTGTTTCTTTACATGGAATTGCATTTCCCTATATGTAAGAAACGAACCAAACAGCCCCTAAGCCTATTTTGAACCTTCATTCATTATGAGTATTATTGAAACATTTTTCAACTAGTATTTTCCATTATTTTAAACAAATTGATATGTCTAGACTGGAAAACAGAAAATCTTATAAAGGATACTCTGCAGGAAACTACATCGGGAGTATAGTAACCGTAATAAATATTTGTATCTATACACTTTAAAGTTGATGATTATGCTAATACAATATTCTGCTTGTTTTGATACCACTTTAATTGTTTGCCTTAATTGCTAATTATATTAGGGTTAGTTAGGTATTAGTCCCTTAAATCTTCAATAATTCCATATTAGTCCTTCAAATCTTTAAAATTGCTCATAAATCTCTCAACTAATAGATCTTGCAATATGGCCCCTCAATGGTCAAATTGCCCTTCCTTCTTTCTTCTTCAACCTAAATCCCTAAACTCAAGTCCTGTCAGCTCCCTACTCATCTTGATGAAGGATAAATTCAAATTAATCTTAATCTGGAAAAAGATTTTTTTTTTTTTAGGGAGGAGAGACGAATGTTTGTGAGAAACTCTGCATGTGAATTATAGCTAATATTAGACATTTGAGTTGCTAGCATATGAAGTGCATGGGTATGGGCATGTGAATTATAGCTAACATTTTGCATCATGCCCCATCTTAGACAACCGCCAATGCCATCAACATCCTTCTCCTCACACTTTTAATTCATCGAATCGCCATCGACTCCCTACCATCCCTCTTCAATCCTTTGATGTACTCCTCTCTAAACAAAGAACTTGTGCTTGAGTTTTCATTAACAAATGGCTCGATGAAATTATCAATGGATTCGATCTTCGACTGAAACAGCTAGGCTACTGGCTCCAGAGTTCTGATCATCTTTCTCCCACTAGGGAAATATTTGCCCACATAGCCCATCTTAATTCAATGTAGATGATGAGAAGGATGATCAAAGATAGGGTGAGCAGGAGGGCTACAGCCAGAATCAGATGTGGGGATTTAGGTGATTCGTTTTGGAGAAGAAAGAGTGGAGAATGGTTTGAGGGCACCAAATTGTAAGGCCCCTTAGTTTTTCAGGGGATTTTGAACAGAATCAGATATTTGAGGGACTAATATGGAATTATTAAAAAGTAGAGGTAAATAACCCATGATATTAATGTTGTAGATTTAAATTTGAAATTAGATAATTTATTTTTTTAATAATGGACCCTAAGTTTTTTTTTTTTTTGAAAACTTCTTGTAAAAATTGTGTCTAGAAGCTAAGTTAAAAACACTCATGTGACCAAGCCCATTAGCTTTTTGACATTGTGTTTCAACCCCTTGACTCAAATTCTTATGTGAAAAGGCCCTTCGCCAACCCATGTTTTTCTCGCATCCCTAAAATATTCCTCATCTTCTTACTCATCTCCTCCTTTCTCCTATTGTATTCTCTCTTTCTCGATTCCACATCCTCTCTTCCTCTCTTCTTCCCTATTACCATCCTCCTCCCTTCTCCATTCCACCCCTCTCTCCTCCTTTTTTTTTTGCTCACCCTCCTTCCTCCTTACTTCTTCATCCAACTTTATTCTCCTCGCTTCTCTTTCCTCTATTCTTACTCAACCATTGTCCCTTTTTTTTGCTTCCCCCATCCATCCTCATTCGCTCATCCACCTATGCCTTCTCTCCTTTAACCCACCTCCAGTCACCTTTCTTCCCCTCCCTCCTCTTCCATTTTATTTTCACCCTTTTCTTTCTTTCTTCATTTATATTTTCACGTTTTTTTATAATTTTCACATCATCTCTTAAAGCCGTATTCCTTAGACAAAATAACTATTTTCTAAAGTCACACCGAAGTTAATACTTAATAGGTAGAGTTAACATGTAAATTTTACAATTAATGTCTAACAATTAAAATTCACATGAGGTCTAAAATTAACAATGAGATTTAAAGTTAACAACTAATAATGAATGTTAACACGTGAGGTCTAAGGTTAAACATATGAGGTATAAAGTTAACGTCTAAGTATTGAAATCAGCATAAAAGTTTTTAGTTGTTAGATGTTAACTTTAGACTTCACATGTTACCTTTAATTGTTAGATGTAACTGTAAGTCTTATATATTAACTTTATTTGTTAAGTATTAACTACAGCGTGATTTTAAAAGATGACCATTTTAGTCGAAGGAGACGATTTTTGGGTGACACGGTGGGGTGGAACAAGGAAGAGGAGAGATGGTTGAGAAAAGATGAAAATGACAAAGAAGTTGTCGTGGCGGCGAAAAAAGATAATAGTTAACAAAAATAAGAAGAAAGAGAATGATGATGCCATGGTGGAGGTAGTTGTCAAAGAGATAGTAGTTGAGGAGATAGGGAAGAGAAGGAAAATAATTCAACGCTTTATAATAATAATAAAAAAGAGATGAGAGATTGTGGGTGAGGGTATTTTGGGGATAAAAGCTAAAAAGAGGTATTTTCCACATAAAAACTTGGGTTAAGGGGTCAAAACATATGGCCAAAAAATCAACGAGCTTGGGTTCTTAATTTGGGGTCTAGACACAATTTTTCCAGACTTCTTGTGCGTAGCCCTCTATATATAAAATCATATAAGAATAAAAGTTTGATGCATGTCTCATATTAGTTTTAAATCGGTACGATTAGTACAAAATATCAATATATACAAAGAGTTAAAACAATAATACTCTAAAGTAAGTGTTATGATACTTATGGTGTTCTAATTTCTTTCTACAGATTTTTCATCGAGGGCTCTATGGTGTCTTGCTTGCCTATTAGAAGAAAAAAAATTGAAGGAAAAACCTATTGGGTAAATTCTCCAAGTACTCGTTTATAATGTCTCAGCGCTGGATCGCGCTAACTTACAGTTGATATTATTCCTTTTCTTTTGGACTTTTATCGTTGATGTTATTGAACATTTTTGTGGCTTTGCGTGGTAGGGTGTAGGAAAACGTGACAGTTAGGTAAGCATGCGTGAATCTGCAACCCTGCAATGGCTTTTCATGCTTGTCTTTTATAATATTCTCATCAACTCCGACCTTATGTTTGAATGACCGATGACATTGGTGTTAGGAAATATCAGATACGCTCTGATACCCGTTGTGGGGGATTCAAGCTACCAAACGTTGGCACAACTGCTCCTTTAGCTATTCGACCACCGGTCAAATATGAACCCTCTGCTGAATTTGCTCTACCAGATTTTGTGTTAAGCAATGGAAAAAAGAAATCACAGCAAATCAAAAATAATTGCAAGAATAGAGAACACCGAGTTTTAACGAGGTTCGGCAACTTGCCTACGTCCTCGGGAGCCACACAAATAATTTCCTTTATATTAAAAAAAGATTACAAAGCTTGTATAAGAGCAGATCTCAACTTGAGATCTCTCAAGAAAGAATCAACAGAAAAAACTATCTGTTGTTCAAAATAAGGGCATGAGTTTTTCCCACAGGAAAAACTCCTCTCACTCTCATCAATAAATGCTACAGGAACTGTGATTAAATGAACGAGATTTTCCTTTGAAAATCTCGAGCTCAACTTAATGGCAGCCGCCAGGAAGTTTGCGCTCTGAAGAAGAAAAATCGGGGTTGCAGCTTTTTCTCGTGCATAGGGTTCCCTTAAATAGGGAAACCCTAGCCAAATAGCTGGAGACAGCTGTTTTCCAACATCGCAGGCGAAAGGGGGAACTCGAGCTCTCGTCTTAGCGCCACGAGCTCGCCTGTAAGTCACAAAATCCGTCTGCCCTAGTTCGCCAACCGAAACTCGCGTTCAAGATCATTGAGCCCGCCTGCTCGATTTCGCCTGACTTCACTCCGCTCGAACTCACCTGTTCGAGATCAGACCTCGCCTGAAGCCTTCGCCTGCAGCTCATCTCGCTCGAGTTCGCCGACTGGACTTCACCTGAAGCCCATCGACCTCGAGTTTGGCTGTAGCCCTACGCGAGCTCGCCTGAGCTCGTCTTCGCTGTTCGACCTCGCCGGAGGGCGCCATCGACGGGGATAAGGTATGGGTCTACACCCCCTTTTTCCAACAATCTCCCATTTGGAGACCAAACCGCCATCAACAAGCTCTCTCTTAACAAGCATCTTCTCATGTGTGGCTCCGCCCTCATCTCTTACATATGAAGGCCAACTGAAGTTGGGCACAACTCTAGTTTCTAAATGGTGACTGCCTTAGTCAACATATCTGCAGGATTTTGGCTCCCCAAAATCTTTACCAACTGTAACTTCCCGTCCTCAATCATCGAGCGTATGAAGTGGTAACGTAATTCGATGTGCTTTGTTCTGGCATGAAACATTGGATTCTTGGCAAGGTGTATAACACTCTCGCTATCACAATAAAGAACTTCGTTCCCCTGCTTCAGACCCAACTCTTCCAGGCATCCGGTTAACCAAATCATTTCCTTGCTCGCCTCGGTCATTGCGACATACTCTACCTCAGTTATGGACAATGTCATAATCTTCTGTAAACGTGAGACCTAGCTCACTGCTATCGACCCTAAGGTATAAACATACCTCGTGGTGTTTCGCCTCGTATCATGATCACCGGCGAAATCTGCATCCATGTATCCCTGTAGTACCAACTCCCTTCTCCCGAAACACAGTGGCATATTCGTAGTCCCTCTCAGATATCGCAATATCCACTTCACGGCCTCCTAATGCTGCTTCCCTGGGTTGCTTGTAAACATGCTCACAACTCTCACTGCATGAGTAATATCCGGCCTCGTTCAAACCATTACATAAGTCAGACTACTAATGGCTGATGAATAGGGCACCTTCCTCATGTGCTCCTTCTCTGCATCAGTATTGGGTGATTGTTCACCAGATAACTTGAACTAGCTTCCAAGGGGCGTGCTAACGACCTTAGCATTCTGCATATTGAATCTATGAAGTACTTTCTCAATGTATCCAGACTGACTCAACTTCAACATCCCCTCAGCCGCATCCTGGCTGATCCGCATCCCAAGAATTTGCTTCGTAGCACCCAGATCCTTCATGTCAAACTCCTTTCCTAGCTGCTTCTTCAGCTTGTTTATCTCCTGTAAACACGGTCATGCAACTAACATGTCATCAACGTACAGCAATAACACGATATAGCTGGACTCGAACCTCTTGAAGTAACAGCAATGATCTGAATTACATATGCCATAGCCATGCTCTGCATGAAGTTATCGAACTTCTTATACCACTGCCGTGGAGCCTGTTTCAATCCGTATAAGCTCTTCTTGAGCCTACACACCATCTCTTCCTTTCCTTCCTTAATGAAGCCAACATGTTGCTTCATGTAGATTTTTTTATCCAAGTCACCATAAAGAAAGGCAGTCTTCACATCTAACTGCTCAAGATAGAGATTTTCAGCAGCTACCAAGCTCAACACCACCCTGATAGTTGTGAGCTTCACAACGGGGGAAAATATCTCCGTATAATCTACTCCTTCCCGCTGTTGGAACCCCTTCACGACTAATCTGGCCTTGTATATCTTTCTTCCATCACTCTCCTGCTTGACTCGGTAAACCCACTTATTATGTAAGGCCTTCTTCTGTGGAGGTAGCTGGGTTAACTCTCATATCTCGTTCGAGTGAAGAGAATCCATCTCTTCTTACATTGCATGCTCCTACTGCTGAAATTCGCTCACTTGCATAGCCTCCTCATTTCATTCTGGTTCTCCGCTATCAGTCAAAAGTAGGTAGTCTAGTGACGAGAGATACCTGGGATTTGGTTTAGGTACCCTAGATGACCTCCTAAGCTCCTTGCCTTGGGTAGTCGGTTCTGCACCTGGAGTCTCCTCCTTTCTTTGGTCAGAATTGACGTTGTCTCCCCCATCTGGAAGTTCCTCCAAATCCATGTACTCGGATGCACTCGCATCTGTAGTGCTGCTCCCACTGCTTTGGTCCGCCTTGGCATTGTCTCTGTCCTTGTATATCACTTCCTCATTGAATATGACGTCTCCGCTCCTGATGATTTTCCTGTTCTTCTCATCCCACAGACGATACATGAACTCATCAATACTGTATCCAATGAATGTACACTTTAGTGACTTAGCTTCTAGCTTGTCCCTGATATGGTCACTGATGTGGACATATGTCACGCACCCAAAGACTCTCAAGTGTGAGAGATTAACCTTCTTGCCACTCCAAACCTCTTCCGGAATCCTAAAGTTCAATGGAACTGATGGTCCGTGATTTATTAGGTACGCTGTTGTATGCACCGCGTCCGCCTAAAAAGTTTTAGGCAAACCTGCATGTAGACGCATGCTCCTCGCACGCTCTGTTAGCGTTCTATTCATTTTTTTTCTGCTACACTATTCTATTGTGGTGTCCCTGGAGTAGTCCTCTCCAAACAAATCCCGTTCAGAGTACAGAACTTCTTGAACTCCTCCAGTTCATATTCTTTACCATTGTCTGATCTCAGACACTTCACTTTTAGATCTGTTTCATTCTTCACTATGGCTTTCCACTTCTTGAAGATGTTGAGCACCTCTGACTTGTGCTTCATGAAGTATACCCACACCTTCCTCGAGCGATCGTCGATAAAGGTGACGTAGTACGCCGAACCGCTAAGAGAAGACATGCTAGCTGGACCCCATACATCTGTATGAACAAGCTCTAGCTTGTGAGCTTTAGGTGTTCTTCCACCCTTTAAAAAACTAACTCTCTTCTGCTTCCCGAAGATGCAGTCTTCACAAACACCAACTTCCACCGAGTCGATGCAGGTTAGCTTCCCTTCTAAGCGTAGAATCTTCATACCGTTCTCACTCATGTGTCCTAGCCTATTATGTCACAGATCTGCACTCTCCTTGCATGTAGCAATTGCGAGGGTGTCACTCGCGTGTGAAGTTAGGTAGAGGGTACCAGTCTTGTTGCCATGGGAAACCACCATTGTACCGTTGGAGATTTTGCACGAATCTCCGGTGAATGTTGTAACATAGCCTTCTGCTCCAAGCTAGCCTACCGAAATAAGATTCCTCTTCAAGTTCGGTACATGTCTGACGTTCTTCAGAGACCACTTGGAGTCCTTCAACTGTATTTGCACGTCACCTCTTCCAATAACAGGGTTCATTATCCCCTAAGTATACTTTTCCAAAGTCTCCTACTACATAGTTCTGAAATAGCCTTCTATTAGCAGTGGCGTGGAATGAGGCTCCTGAATCAATAACCCATGAATCGGAATTGCTATCCATAGTGAGAATCAGCGCATCTTGCACAATATGAGCCTCCTGCTCATTTTTCTTTGGTGCTTTACAGGTAGAAGACATGTGGCCCTCCTGGCCACAGTTCTAACATTTCCCCTTGATATGTCTCACTTTCGAGTTTGACCTCTTCTTCTTCGACTTCGATCGATTCCTATTTTGGTTCCCCCTATTATGGCTTCTGTCTCTCTGCTCGAGACTTAGGACTGAACCTGAACCTTCTGATTCATTCGATTTTCTTCTAACCTTATCGGATAGAATCATAGCTACCACCTCCTTCAGTTTCAACTTCTCTTTTCCTGTCGAGTTGCTGATTGCGGCCACGTAACCTACCCAACTATCTGACAACTACGATAGTATCAATAGGGCCTGCACTTCGTCATCAAATTTGATGTCGACTGAGATAAGTTGATCAAAAATCGTGTTGAACTCGCTAAGATACATCGTGAAGGAACATCCTTCTACCATCTTGAGGTTGAATAGCGTCTTGACGAGATGCACCTTATTTGCAGCTGACAGTTGCTCGTACATCATTGTGAGCGCTTCCATAAGCCCCACCGTCGTCTTCTCCTTTAATATATTGTGTGCTACAGATTTTGCGAGGGCCAATCGGACCTACCCCAGGGCCTTTCGATCCAATATTTCACAGTCCTTGTCAGATTCTTCTTTCTTCTTTCCTCTTGCTTTACCCATCAACGGACGGTAAAGATCCTTCTGGTACAGATAGTCCTCCATCTGTGACTTCCAGTAGGTGAAGTTTGATCCATCAAACTTCTTACTTTTTTATTTACCTTCTTCTGCCATTTCTTACACACACGGATCTGAACAATGGCTCTGATACCAATTGTTAGGAAATATCAGATACATTCTGATACCCGTTGTTGGGGATTCAAGCTATCAAACGTTGGTACAACTGCTCCTTAGCTATTCGACCACCTGTCAAATATGAACCCTCTGTGGAATTTGCCCTACCGGATCTTGTGTTAAGCAATGGAAAAAAGAAATCACATCAAATCAAAAATAATTGCAAGAATAGAGAACACCGAGTTTTAACGAGGTTCGGCAACTTGCCTACATTCTCGGGAGCCACACAAATAATTTTCTTTATATTAAAGAAGATTACAAAGCTTGTATAAGAGCAGATCTCAACTTGAGATCTCTCAAAAAAGAATCAACAGAAAAAACTATCTGTTGTTCAAAATAAGGGCGCGAGTTTTTCCCACAGGAAAAACTCCTCTCACTTTCCTCAATAAATGCTATAGGAACTGTGATTAAATGAACGAGATTTTCCTCTGAAAATCTCGAGCTCAAGTTAATGGCCGCCGCCAGGAAGTTTGCGCTCTGAAGAAGAAAAATCGAGGCTGCTACTTTTTCTCGTGCACAGAGTTCCCTTAAATAGGAAAACCCTAGCCAAACAGCTGGAGATAGCTGTTCTCCAACATCGCAGGCGAAAGGGGGGAACTCGAGCTCTTGCCTCAGCGCCACGAGCTCTCACCTTTAAGTCACAAAATTCGCCTGCCCTAGTTCGCCAACCGAAACTCGCCTTCAAGATCATCAAGCCCGCCTGCTCGATTTCGCCCGACTTCACCCCGCTCGAACTCGCCTGTTCGAGATCAGACCTCGCCTGAAGCCTGAAGCCTGCAGCTCATCTCGGTCGAGCTCGCCGACTGGACTTCGCCTGAAACCCATCGACCTCGAGTTCCCCTGTAGCCCTACGCGAGCTCGCCTGAGCTCGTCTTCGCTGTTCGACCTCGCCGGAGGTCGCCATCGACGAGGATAAGGTATGGGTCTACACCCCCTTTTTCCAACAGTTGGACAATTGAGTTGTAAAGGGGAAGAAAACAAGTTAAATAATAGTCAAATTTGCTTCCATCATAAATAACTTATTAGAAAAGAAACTTAGATGGATGTTTACTTAATTCTTTCAGGCTTCATTTAAAGCGATTATTGCTTCATAGGATACATTTTCTGATCATAATAATGTTTCTAAATCTTTGAACAATTAGATGCGGAGGAGAGAAAAATAGATGAAATTTTCAAGATAATATTTTGGGAAAATTTCAAAAACCCCACCACCGCACTCTCCCCTCTCTCTTCAACTTTCAAAACAAAACATGACACCCCCACCACCACACACACACCACCCCACACACACACCCCAAACCACCCAAAAAAACCAACCCCCAAAAAAATTCCCCTTTAAATTTTAAGATTCTCGTAAAACCCACTTCCACTTTAGATGTTTTTGCAGAACCCTCTCAACGGTGTTAGTTTGGGGGGTGTTCTAACAAAATTTGGATGAGGGGTTTATGAGTTTTGAAAGGTAAGGAGTTACATCAGAAACACCGGCACTTAAAGGAGCTTTGTAAAACCATTCTTAAGTTAGAAGGAAAGTTAGAAGTGACATCATTAGTTTGGTGGACTTTAGAAAAAAATTTAAGGAGGGTTTTGTGACAATTTGAAATTTAACGGGGTTAGTTATAAATAACAAAATTTAAGGGAATCTTTTGAGATTAAGGATGTGTTTTGCAAACCCTTAAAATTGGGTCAAGACTAAACCTATCCGGCTTTGGATTTGTTTTTTATTGGTGAAAACTGAATGAGTTCTGTCTTAGTTTTTCTTAGGTCAAAAAGAGATCTAAAACAAATTCTTTTCCAGTCATCCCTACCTTGAATTAAAAATAATTTATATCAAAATTGGGCTGGATCAGTTCTAACTCAATTTTGAGAAGTTTGACAAACAAGCCCCAAGTATTTTTTTTTTTTTCAGCATTAACCTTCAACAAATACGAACGCAAGCTTCTAGAAAGAAAAGAAAAGTTAAAATAAGTAAATTTTTTCTTTAAGGTGTGACGAACTAGTGACTGCCAGTCAAAAAAGAAAGAGGTTTTTGCATATGTACCCCTCAAATCTTTAATAGTTGCAAACTTACCCTTTAAATCTTGATATTAATAAAATTATCCCTCAAATTTATATTAGACCTTTTACTGCTCCAACTTAAATATGTCTATTTATTTATTTATTATTTATTTTTGAGAAAAGGATGGGATCAAAGATCCCAGCCACTTTGTATGAGCGGTTAAGAAAGAACACCCATCATCCCCCAGCCATAAGATGACAGGTGTCCAACTTAATAATGTTTTTTTAAATAAAGTAATGTCAAAATTTCTCGTAGATTTGCAACAATTTTTCAGTTTAAAAACTGTAATTGTTAAGTAAAAGGGGTAGAAAAAATCAATGTGAAAGAATTTGGAGTAATTTGCAAATACCAATAGCTAGAGGGTATGTATGCGAAAACCACCAAACACCGAAAGCACAAGGACAAATTTTTAAAAACGACCCTTTTTCAAATTTAATAAGCAAAACCGACCGCCTAATAAAAAATTGGCAAAATCGACCATTTTTTGCACGGGACTGCTAGTCCCGTGCAAAAAATGGTCGATTTTCCCAATAGATCACATTTTGGGTCGGTTTTGCTGCTCTCGTATTCCTCTATCGGCCTCACCAACGAATCCCCTCTCTCCCCCTTCTGCCACCTCCACCAAAGCTCCGCCCTCAACTCCTCCAGCCAACCCTCTCTCACGCCTCCATCTCCTCATCGTCGATGCCAAACTGCCGCCTCGACACCCATTCAAAAGCCACCGCCTGACGCCCAAGCTCGCTCAGATCCGCCTCCTGCTCCTCCCCCTTCACACCACACCACTAGTCCCTCCTCGCCGTCGCTCACCCGACCGCCCACCGTCAGCCCCCTGAACTGCCGCCCTCTTCATCGTCGCCCAACACTCCTCTCCATCTCGCCGTGGTCGCCCCTCCACTGCCTCCTCCTCCCCTTGCTGCCTCCTCCTCCCCCTCATGCCGCCCCATCGCCATTTTCTCCCCGCCACCGCTGCCACATGCCCGAAGTCTCCTCCATCCCCTCCTCGCCCGCTGCCTCAACCCTCCGCGCAGACCTCCATCACTCACAACGCCCCTTACAGTGCCTCTCCCTAAGCCGCACCATCTCCAAGCTCTGATCCGCCCTCAGCCCCACCTCAACCTCCATCAGATCCGCCCTCACCCAGATCCGATCGTCGCCGAGCTGCCGAGTTGCCGAGCTGGCGGAGGAGGCGGTGGGTGGAGGCTGGGCGCGGGTCTGGTGAGCTCGGCGGGTGATGTGGAGGAGCATGGAGAGAGATGAGGAGAAGGGGCTGAAGGAGAGCGTCGGGTGATTTATTGGGAAAATCGACCATTTTTTGTACGGGACTAGTAGTCCCGTGCAAAAAATGGTCGATTTTGCTAATTTTTTCATTAGACGGTCGGTTTTGCCTATTAAATTTGGAAAAAGGTTGTTTTTAAAAATTTGTCCAAAGCACAATCCTTCTAGAATATCAAAGCAATATTAGTAGACCACCGCCCCGCCTGCGGCCTACACCATCAATTCAATTGCCCAGAGGGACACAATTTATTCTCTCCTCCCTGATCAGCAATGGATCCGGACTCAGAAATCGAATTCAACTTCCCCCCAATCATCCGCACCTTCAAGAGCGGCCGCGTCGAGCGATTCTTCGGCACCTCCGTCGTCCCTCCCTCCCTCGACCCCGCCACCGGCGTCGCCTCCAAAGACGTCCTCATCGACCCCTTCTCCGGCGTCTCCGCCCGCCTCTACCTCCCAAAGCTGGACGAAATCCCCAAGAAGATCCCCATCCTGATCTACTACCACGGCGGCGCTTTCTGCATCGGCTCCGCCTTCTCCCCGACCTACCACTCCTTCCTCAACCCCCTCGCCGCCAAATCCCAAACCCTGATCGTCTCCGTCGACTACCGCCTCGCCCCGGAGCACAAACTCCCTGCCGCCTACAACGACTCCTGGGCCGCCCTCAGTTGGGCCCTATCGGCCCGAGACCCGTGGCTGGCCGAGCACGGGGACGCCAACAGAATCTTCATCGGCGGCGACAGCGCCGGGGCCAACATCACCCACGATATGGTGGTGAGAGCTGCTGAGATTGGTTTGAAGATAGAAGGGATGATTCTCATTCACCCGTACTTCGGCAAGGAGATCGCCGATGGCGATGAGGAGGAGAGGAAGAAGGCGGAGGAGTTTTGGGGGTTTTTGAGCGAGGAGGAGATTGGGAACGTAAAGCATTGTCCGATGGTTGATAAGGGGAAGGGGATGAGGGTGGAGGCTTGCCGGAGGGCGGTGGTTTGCGTGGCGGCGGAGGATTTTTTGAGGGAGAGAGGGGTGGAGTATTTCGAGGCGTTGAAGGGGGTGAAAGAGTGGGGAGGGGAGCTGGAGTTTGTGGAGACGGAGGGGGAGGGGCACGTGTTTCATCTGATGAAGCCTGGGTGTGAGAAGGGGGCGGAGCTCACGGCGAAGCTTGTTGCTTTCATCAAAAAGGCTTGATAAGAATAAAGAAACTAGCTCCATCTTTTCAGCTTGTTTTCGATATTGATTTGGACCAGTTGTGGGAGATGGATTTTGCTGGTCAGGAGTTATTTTTTAGGGCTTTTTATTTCTAGCCTCAAATGTTTACTCATCTTTATCTATAAACACAATCACTATTTGTTGTATTCATAAACTCAAATATCTTTTTGTATTTATCTTTAAGCCCAACTTACAAAATACAATATTTGTATGTGTGGGCCCCCCAAAATCTTTAACTTGGGCATAAAGATAAATACAAAAAGATATTTGGGTTCATGGATACAACAAATAGTGATTGGCTTAAAAAGTAAAGATGAGTAAACATTTGGGGCTAGAAATAAAAAGCCCTATTTTTTATTTGTCTCTAGAAAAATCCTTTTAAGGATTCAAAATTTGAGACCCATGGAGGGGACAGGTAAGGTGTTCCCTCCTTATTACATAATAAGCTGACCATGCTAACTCATTATGCAATAGGGATGAGATATCTCATATGTCCCTTCCATTGATCCCATGTTTTGGGTCCCTATAGCAACGCTCTTTGTCTCTATACTTTCGCTAATTAATAGTAGACAGACCATTAACTATTAATCATAACATTTCTAAGATTGTAACTGTTTCTATTATATAACTAAGGGGAAAATGTGTTTAGACCCCAAAAGCAGAAACTTTATGTGACGAGGGTCTCATAGTTTTTTCCATGTGGATTAGCCCCTTGAAGTGTGACACTTTGTACTGCAGCCCATTTTTATCAATTATTACATGTCAGCTAAGCTAAAATCCCCAAATTATCCTTATCCTCTCTCCTCAATCTCTCTGACCCAGCACTCGTATCATCTCCTCTCTCATCTCTCCTCTCTCTCTCTCTCTCTCTCTCTCTCTCACCTCTCTCTAAAACTAAGAACTTTTTCAAGCTCGTCGTCCTGGCCGAGACGCACAGAGCATTAATCTATTAACTAGAAGAAGAAGAAAAAAGAAAAAAAAAGGAAATGTAAGGAGAAGTAGAGTAGAAGGGGAATGAAGAGAAATGACGTAATTAAGAAAGAACGAAAAGGTATATTAATGTATCTATATGAATGAAATTGCCACGGTGTCGTCGAGCGATATTCGAAGCAATATAACGAGAGATAGAAAATAAACCCAAATGAAAGGAAGATACTGTATGATAGACAATATAAAGGACTACACACCAGCGAAGACAGTAGTGAAAACGGAGACTGGAGGTGGCCGTAAAACACGCGCGAAGTCGGCACGGCGCTGCTGTTTTATGCTCGTTGTTGCCGTCGAACGATATTTCGGACGTTACCGAGAGAGAAAGAGAATGAGTTAGAGCGTGATAAAAATTAGAGGTGATAGGCAACATGTAGGGCTACTCACCAAAGAAGAAATCAGCGGAAACGGTGATTGGAGGAGATCAGAAAGTACGAGCGAAATCGGCACAAAACTATAGTTTTTTGCAGTGTAATTTCTCGCCATTCGGGTTTGTTCTTCGCTGTTCGGAGATTTTCGCCACTGTCCGGGCTTGCCGGAGGTGGGAGGAGGTTGTCGGGGTCGTCGGGGTGTCTCGGTGGGCTCCATTGGAGGTGGGAGGAGCCTTTTTCCGTTCCCAAGAGCCTAGAACTAAGATGAATTAGAGCTAGAACTAGCTAGAACTAACATAAATGTGGGCGAAAACTAGTTGTATACAAGCTAGAACTAGGGTAATAGAAGCTATAACTAACGTAGAAGCAAGAATTAACAAGTGTGCATGTAAAAAATCGTTGTTGGGTTTAGAACTAGCAAAATAGAAGCTAGTACTGACTGTATACAAGCTAGAACTAGGATAATAGAATCTAGAACTAACCTAAAAACAAGAATTAACAAGTGTGCATGTAAAAAATCCTTGTTGGGTTTAGAACTAGTAAGATAGAAGCTAGAACATGCTGTATACAAGCTAGAACTAGGGTAATAGAAGCTAGAACCAACGTAGAAGAAAGAATTAACAAATGTGCATGTAAAAAATCCTTGTTGGGTTTAGAACTAGCAAGATAGAAGCTAGAACTGGCTGTATAGAAGCTAAAACTAGGGCAATAAAAGTTAGAACTAACGTAGAAGAAAGAATTAATAAGTGTGCATGTAAAAAACCTTTATTGGATTTAGAACTAGTAAGATAGAAGCTAGAACTGGCTGTATAGAAGCTAGAACTAGGGCAATAAAAGCTAGAACTAGGGTAGAAGTAAGAATTAACAAGTGTGCATGTAAAAAACCCTTGTTGGGTTTAGAAGCTAGGACCCAACAAGAATGGGTTAATTCTTGTTTCTATGTTAGTTTTAGTTTCTATTGCCCTAGTTTTAGCTTGTATACAGCCAGTTCTAGCTTCTATCTTTCTAGTTCAAAACCCAACAAGGGTTTTTTACATGCAGACTTGTTAATTCTTGCTTCTATCCTAGTTCTAGCTTCTATTACCCTAGTTCTAGCTTGTATACAGCCAGTTCTAGCTTCTATCTTGTTAGTTCTAAACCTAACAAAAGTTTTTTTACATGCACACTTGTTAATTTTTGCTTCTACCCTAGCTCTAGCTTCTATTGCCCTAGTTCTAGCTTGTATACAGCCAGTTCTAGCTTCTATTTTGCTAGTTCTAAACCCAACAAGGGTTTTTTTACATTCACACTTGTTAATTCTTACTTCTACATTAGTTATACATTCTATTGCCCTAGTTCTAGCTTGTATACAACCATTTCTAGCTTCTATCTTGCTAGTTCTAAACCTAACAAGGGTTTTTTACATGCACACTTGTTAATTCTTGTTTCTACGTTAATTCTAGCTTCTATTGCCCTAGTTCTAGCTTGTATACAGTCAATTCTAACTTCTATCTTGCTAGTTCAAAACCCAACAAGAGTTTTTTACATACACACTTGTTAATTCTTGATTCAACGTTAGTTCTAGCTTATATTACCCTAGTTCTAACTTGTATACAGCCAATTCTAGCTTCTATCTTGCTAGTTCTAAACCCAACAAGGGTTTTTTACATGCACACTTGTTAATTCTTGCTTCTACCCTAGTTCTAGTTTCTATTGTCCTAGTTCTAGTTTCTATACAGCCAGTGCTAGCTTCTATCTTGCTAGTTCTAAACTCAACAAGGGTTTTTTACATGCACACTTATTAATTCTTGCTTCTACGTTAGTTATACCTTCTATTGCCCTAGTTCTAGCTTGTATACAGCCAGTTCTAGCTTCTATCTTGCTAGTTCTAAACCCAACAA
>BQKN01000920.1:110134-123478 GCA_022839385.1 Asparagus kiusianus | reverse complement strand
CTGGAAATGTCAAAGAAAAAGATTTTGAAAAACAATTAATAATCGGACTGATTTAAGCCTTGATTTATTTTTAATATACTGTTCATGATAGTGATTCATAAGAAGGACCCAATATGAAATTATTTAATCTCTAACTTTAATATAAACTTTTGTGCTGTTTTTATTGATCAATGATCATATATAATTAAATTTCAAATTCGATATATAAGGGGGAATAAGCTAATTAGGAAATTTATAGACTAATGGTTGCTTACTTGATGGATTGATTGTCCATTCTTTCCCTTTTGGTTGTACATAGGTTTTCTTATGTACGATGCTTCTCTCTCCTTTGTACTATATGATCATAGTTTTGCTCTTCTACCAGCTTCTTTTGCCTTCTATTTTGTTATTTGTGGGATATAGATTTTTGCCATTATGGACTGGAAATGATTATTTATGTAGTGTTGTTTTCTAATTCTCATTAGTTGATGAAATCAGATGTTTTTATTTTTTATTTTCTGTAATTTCATTGGATTTTGAAATTTTTTTAGATGATGTGACACGTGAAGTAAAAAGATTAAAAAACCTCATTTTCTCTTTATTCTTTAATTATATAATTATTATATTTATTCTTTAATAATATAATTCATTCTTTAATAATATAATATAGTAATGATAATAATAGCAAAATAATATAATGAAAAATAAAAAAATAATTAAATAAATAAAAAAGAAAAGTAGAGAAGATATCTACGAATTTGATCAGTAATTCAATTTAGATAATGATTTAATGATTCGAAACAAAGATCTTATCTCCAATAGAATAGATAGATATAGAAAAAAGATCTTACTTCACTTTTTTGATTTTGTAAGATAAGGTTAAGGTTCATTCCTGAGCAGTTTAATTAGTTGAGTCTTTACTTAAGGTGTGATGGTTCTCAATTTATTTTTACACTATGTTCTACTCTATTTGCAACATGTCTACATCTTGCCTTTTTTTGGTTATGGATGAGTGTATACCGAAACCTGAAAATGAAATCAACAAGCAGCTGAAAACTGTTCTAAACTATATATGCATGTCTCTTTGATGTTCATTGATATATCCACTTACCAATGCAATTTTATAAATTGCTAGGTAAAGTCTTCTATATGTTGCAGCTTGTCTTCATAGTAGCATGCATCTTAAGCATTTCTAGAGATAGTTTAATCTCTATATATTATAAACTATATTTATGATTTACTCTCTGGATAATGAAGTATACCCTATTAGATATGTTGAAGATTTTTTTGGTATATTTATTTTTTAAGATTTAAGCAAATGACACCTAATTAAGCTAATCTTTTATATGTTGCAGCTTTTCTAGATATTGGTATATTACTTAAACATGGGTTATTTTACAATTGTTGCATGGTTAAAGAGTTGTTTGGAAACATTGCAGCCCATTGTTCTTTTGGATTGTTCCTTAAGTTTTGAATCTTGACAGAAACTATATAGCATGTGTAAGTGAATCTGATTGAATATTGCTTGAATATTTATTTATTTTTCTTTAATTGAGATTAATTATTGAACAATTTTAATGATTGTTGCTTCAAAACTTTTCTTCTTATGAATATTACTGAATATCTACTCTATTTTATTTTAGCAAGAACCGTTTATGATTTTATTGAACACTGACATGTCTACTCTTTTACTCTTCTTCAAGAATAGTTCATTTGTTACTTTTTTCAAGAGCCCTTAATGACATTTTTCTATGTGGAAAAATATTGACAAATCCGTGCATCGCACGGGTCTGAAACTAGTTACTATATAAGTAGCATTGTTACACTTTTATGGTTTTTTTTGTTCTTATACTTTTTTATAAACCAGTGGAGCAATTATTTTTTGCTCATGGATGTAGTAGTTACTCCAAAACACGTTAAATATATCGGTGTTGCAATATTTTTCACTATCATTATGTACAAACATTTAATTTTACTTAATAAAATTATTTTTTTCCATTTCTTATAATGGCTAATTAGTTAGTTTGTTAATTACATATAATTTTTAATTATTAAAAATTTATAAAAACTATTAAAAATAAAAACTACAAAAAATTAGGACATATGGGCTAGCTCGCACTAATAGAAATCTTTGGAATGCTGACGGCAACATCCATGCCTGTCGCGATTGTCATGTGCCCGTCAGCGATGTGAACATCACTGATGGGATGCTGAAATTTTTTGGAGGGACTTATCCCTCCAAAAATTACCTTATCTCTAAATAACATCTGTTTTCTACCAGCCCTTCGCCCCCCCCCCCCCCACTTTTACCTTAACCCTAAAAGTTACTGCACCCCTCCGCTACCTTCTCATGTCGTTGCATGTTAGGGATTTAATGGAGATTAATTTGCAGAATTAAACACTAAACGAATAACAATACCAATGAAAATACTACAAACAAGCAAACACCAAAAATTAACGTGGTTCAACAAATCATGTCTACATCCATAAGGCAATCCATAGAGAAATATTTTACTATGAATCAAAAGCACAACCCCTCCAAGTTACACCTGAACTTGAGGATTAAATCACAAGAGAAAGATACAATGTTACCTCTAGGACACCAAAACTCTAAAACTCATCTCACCAAAAATCTCCAACACTCACTGTAATGATCATGAATTTTCGATACAAGATTAAATAATTTTCTAGTATTTTAAAATATTAAATAATTATTTTTAAAGAGAAATATATTCTCTCAATTTTCTAGAAGAATTTTCTATGATTTAAAAATCCAGTTTTATATTTATTTTAATAGTTTTGTTAATTATAAATTTAATTAATATGGTAAAAACTCTTTAAATTAGTATTTGACTTTTTATTATTGTTATTAATTATATATTAATTTTACCTTAATTTCTCCCATATTTTCTCCTTAATTTCCTCCATAACTATCCCCTTAATTTCTCCTTAATCACCTCCTTAATTCTCTCCCAAAATTCCGCACACCCACTACCTCTGTTCCGCATTCCCACTACCTCTGTTCCCCTCCCTCTCCTCTCTCTTCATACCACGCACCCAACACCAGCTCCTCTCTCCTCTCTTATTTCAACATCTCTCTCCCCCCCTCTCTCTCTCTCTCTCTCTCCCCCTCGCCACCGACCAACAACCCCGACAACTCCCACCAACCTTGCTTCTTCCCCATCATTAAGCTCCGAGATCCGCCCATGACCAGCGACCACATCAGCCGCCGTTTCCTCCTCTCACACCCTGCTCTGTCCGACAACCGCCGCCTTCACCCCCTAACCACCCACTCTTCCACTTCGATGCTGCCTCTTCAGATCCACAACAACCCAACCTCTAGCTCCCTCGTCGCCGCCACCAGCCCTACTTCGCCGTCGCGCCACCAGCAGTGACGCCAACCACCGTCACCACGCTCAGACCGACCAGATCCGTTGTGCCTCGCCCCTTTCAGATCCGTCGTGCCACCCCCTGCAGTGACGTCGTCGCCTCAGCCTCGAGCTCAACCAAATCCGTCAGCTCTCCTCCCCACGCTCACCACCCTCAGCTCCTTTCCCCCTCGTCTTCCCCGGCCAGCCGCACTCGCCTTCTCCTCCTCTCCCCTCGCTGCCATCCGCTCCCTCTCCCCTACAGTGCCGCCTCGATCCCCCACTCAGACTCTAACCAGCCTCCACAACTCCGTCCAAGCCGCTACCCCTATCTCTACCACCATGCTGTTAACCATCAGCCCATCTCCACCTCAGTCCCAACTCCTCCACCTCCTCCCTCAGCCAACCACCGACGCCTCCGCCCCTACACCCGCTGCAGCCCCTCCCTCATCCCTGCCTCCCTCTTCCCTACCTCACTGTCGCCATCGCCTCCTGTAGTCGCCGTCGTGCAACTTCAGATCCACGACTGCTCCCTCTTCAGTCCCGTCGCACTACATCAGCAGCGGGGTCGCAGCCTCGTCCGCAAGCCCTTAGCCTCATAGGCAAGATCTTGTCTCTCGTTGACTCGTCATTACAATTTTAGATTTGTTATGAATTATCTGCTTATATTAGATTGTGATATAATTATCTGCGTGGGTTTTATTTGATGAATAATATTAATTAATAATAATAAATAATATACCATAAGGAAAAGAATTTATTTTGAAAAGGAATTATTTTAAGTAAATAAATTTATTATTTTAGAAGATTATTTTATAACAATTTTATGATTTATAATTCTTAGATTTAATTATGTGATATGCAATTATATTAATGTACGTGATCGGTTGCATTATTATTTTTTGTTGTGATTGAGGATTGTTAGTAGTTCATGACCTTAGTGGCCTTGTACAAGACCTAGAGACATATGTATGTTGACTTAGAAAAACAAGAAGAGTTGGGATGGGAAAGTCTTGGTTCATGTGATCGGATGTGGCTGTTGATGTATCTTCCAAGCTTGCACCAGTGAATTCGTGTAGTCACTGGGGTTGGTTTGTTAGGCCAAAGTGAATTCGTATAGTCTATTTGGTCAGTGAATTTGTGTAGTCACCCGAATTTTGCTTGAGTTCGTACTAGGCCAAAATCAGATTGCGTGTAGTTCTCTGACCGATTCGTGTAGCGATATTGGATAAGGGTAGAAGATTTGTAAATAGTCAGTTATCCAATAATATGAATGTTGACTCTATGTGAGATATGGACCAATAATCTATTATATGATGGTTAGTTACATGACCTCATTACTTAGATGATTGTAGATTCTTATGAGATGTTGACCAGTTATATATCTTTTCATACATGGATCGGGGTTGATATTCAATTATCTACAATTTGAGATATATGGTATATACATGAGAGTTTTTTTATTTGGATTATTTCGCTCAACGTACTACATCTCGTGTTATAGATTTTTAAGTATTAATTCCATCTAGTTGTATGATCTAGTTACTTGCATGATTACTCTAATCGTTATATTCTAGTGGTGAATTACATTTAGATTATTAGAATTCTAGTACCATGCTTCTATTATTATTATTATTGTTATTGCATCGGTTGTTCGACCATTTCTATTCTTCCTTGTGAGATCTTGTCGTGTGCCATGCACGCTGACGTACTCTTTTTCTCTCGGGATGTACATCAGATTTAGAGGGCGGACAGGTTCATTTCGGAGTCGTACAGGAGCTAGAGTATCCTCTGCAAGAAGGCCTTATGGATGGAGCAGAAGAACACGTTGAAGCTTAGTTATCTTTTTTGTTTAGTTAATGACCCTATTTTACTTTTGCAGTACTTTCTATTTCCACCTAATCGATGTATTTTATATTTTTTCCAGCATTTAATTCAGATAGTTTTGTATAAGAGTATGTTTGGCCGGAATATTATGTCTGGATGATATTTTAGTTGTGATATGTATCTTTTGGTTGTGCGTTATTTATTATATTCTTACTACTGTGATTGGGGACCTATGACTTCGTATTATTTTGCTCGACGCTTAGCGTATTAGATTGAGTAGAATGATCGAGTACTTATTTCTCCTTAGTCTAATACGTCGCGGGCTTGTTCACGTTCTGATTCCCTGGTATTTTGAGAAGCGGAGCGTGATAGGTTTTTATGGTGACCCATGCAGGTCCCGGTCCTGAGTCCTCACTAGTAAGAATATAATGGACAATTTAGATGCATATCATTATTTCATCCGTAAGACTATACTTAAGCCATGATCCTATTATCTTAATAAACTATGTTTTAGTTCCTACCTTACTCAATTTTGATTTTGATATTCTACATATGTATTCTTATTCTTTATTTTTTTAACTCACAATATTTTTAGTACATAGTTATTTTATCAGTCAATTTTGTCTTGTTTAGGTTGTTTTAGTATGCTCACATTGGTTTCGTTATTTATAAGAGCAATGTATTTCTATTTTGATATTCAAGCAATTATTCATATTGTTAGATTTGGAATTTGAGTTACTAACTATATAATTTTTGTTACATTATCTCGTATAATTAGTTATTATTCTTTTATAACTAATATAAAAGATAATTCTAAATAGTGTTGTGGGTGTGTATGGTATTTACTCATGGGTTGTTTATAGTACATTTACATATTTGTTGTTTGTTTGCTTCGTTATCGACATGTATGTTGCCACAAATGACAAAATAATACATGAGCAATATACATTGTATACGCATGTTGTTTTTTAGTGTTTATTTTATGGTGTTTTTAGATTTTTATATCCTTTTATTGTGTCATTGTTCTTATTCATTCTCTATTCATTATTTTCGTTTACCTTGTGTTGTGTTTTACTTTTTTATTCTTTTTATACTTACTATTTTTTTATTATAGTGTATTCACGTAGATTATTATATTTATGATATATATTTTTATTAATTTATAGTCATTCATTATTTCTAGTCAGTGTCTAATCGTGTTCTGTTTTATGTATTACCAATGTTTATGTTCACATGTTCATCAATCATTCATGGTATGTTTATCTATAATATATCTGTGTTTTATTATACGAATTTACGATCTTCTTATATTTTTATTTGTTTATATATCTATTTTATCTTTCATAGTTCATATTTTATGTATTATACATCTTTATTTATGTATTTTTATGCTGATCGTATTTATGTGATTTTTGACTACTATACAATATATTGCTATATCTGAATTAATTTTATACAGTAATAATAATAATTATTATTATATCTTGCTTATATTTATTATTTTATGTTATGAATATTACTAATATTTCTGATTACCATATTGTTTGTCGAATTATAATTATATCCTTTCTATTATGTTTTGTATAATATGTTTATTTTGAATTGCTTATTTGCTCTTATGTCCATTTTATCATGTAATATTTTTTGACTATTTTTATCATAATTTATCTTGTTAACATGAATATTACTATGAGTATTCAAACTTTTATGTGCTTGTTGTAGGGTTGAAAATTGACGTTGGTTGATTTCTTGTTTTGAGAATGGGTTCGATAACTTAGTACGAAACCCTTACAATCACTCACACTCTCTCGATTACAGATGAAGAGAAGATTAATTCAGCTTTTCTTTGTTTAACGTGAGTTCTTGGTGGCGAAAGAATGTTTCTCTTGATGCTCATATCGAGATTACTTCTTGTTGATGATCAGAACAAGATCACAAAAGCTTCTGATAGTCGGTCGATGATCTCCTTTTGCGCAACAGCGAAAGATCAAGGCCCCAAGGTCTCTCTTTGAATCTAGTCTCTCCGAAGTCCAAATGTTCTCACCCCTTCCTCTGTAGCCATCCATGGCTATTTATAGAGTGTAAGCACACAACTGACGTGCTAAGATCATGGATAGAGGGGCATGACTGCCTCCTCTAAATCAACGCACACCATAACGTGCTCCTGAAGATTATTCCACATGGCTGACTAAGTCTTCGGAGCTATTACAGCTAGATCTCTTGTGGATGATGAGCCTCGCTGCATGGAGAAGTTCATCTGATTGAACGAGCCTCAATATGCAGCGGGGTTCGTTTTCTACAGCCAGCAATATAGCGAACTCTGTCTTCACTGACGCCGTCTGACGAGCTTCATATTCACTAATGAACTTCGTCTTCGATAGCTAAGTCCAACTACGTAGCAAGTCTTGTGAATTTCCTTTTGACGAGCCCCATCTTCACTAATGAGCTTCACGTCTGATGATAAGTTTTGAACCTCGTATCCAATGATAAACTTCGAAGCTCATTTCCATAATGAGCTTCGAACCTTGTCTTTAACGACGAGCTTCATCTTCCATAGTGGATTTGTCTACAGTGATGTACTTTGATGTCGAGCTTCACGACGCAACAAATCTCGTCTTTTGATGTCGAGCTTCATCGCGTGGCGAACCTCGTCTTTTGATGTTGAGCCTCGCTGCATGACGAACCTCGTCTTCTAATGTTGAGCTTCGCTGTATGGCGAATCTCATCTTCTGATGTCGAGCTTCGCTGCGTGACGAAGCTCGTAGGCAAATTTGTCAGGCGAGCTTCAATTAGTTCAAGTGAGCTAAGTTGTCAGGCAAACTTAGCATTATAGGCGAACTTTAATGTTTAAGCGAAGTCTAGTCTTGCAGGTGGGCTTCAGAACATGCTGTGAAGAACGGGTCATAACTTTCAAAGCATAAGTCGGAATTGGATGAATTATATATGAAAATCAACTATCTCGACGAGATGAAGCCGACCAAACCATCCCCAAGGGGTTCGGTTTGCTCCTGTTTATTTCACCAAATTCCTTACGGTTTGAGAGATATTAATGTTTTTGTCAGTTTTGAGCTTCTTTGCTAGGAATTAAGGTAATTTTTATTGCCTATAAAACCCCCTCTAAAGTTTTTAGACCTAAATCAGGTTGCATGGGGTCTGAAATACTTTGAATCTTAAGGCCTGCAAAATAAGCACTATTCAAATGAAATGAGGAGCCTTCCAGTGAACTTGTCCATTCTGGCAAAGTTGAACTCTTCAGATGCAGCTAATGATCGCCATCTAGGATTTTTAGCAAACCCTTAGCTATCAATGGACTTAACGTGTCTTTACCAACTCCCGTTTGAGTTGGACTAGCCATGCTTTTGCCCTTAGCATGGTAAATTACCGAGGAGTTTCTCTTAGGCTTAATACTAAGATTTCTCCTCTATCCTTAGTCATTCAAGGCGTTGGATTAAGTGTTAGAGTTTGGTTGTATCATTCAGTATAACAACTCAACCTGATATTTTGAAAGTGAGGCTCATCATATGGTAATCCCACTTGGATGATGTGGTATCGTTGATGAATAGTAACTCATCGCATGGTAAGTCACTATTTGGAAATAAGGGGGAAGATAGGGGCTCATCGCTTGGTAGGTCACTATCAACGAACAACGTTATTTACAGGAATGACGATGCAGAGGTAATCAAGTCGTTCAGTAATGTGAACGTATAATGACTGTGATTAGAATAGCAATACATCGCATGGTAGACTATTATTTTTTATCATTCTAAGGAGATAGAACATTCAACAAAGATCAGATAGTGAACCATCGTATAGTAGATCACTATCCTGATCGAATGACAAATAGGTGCTCATCGCATGGTAGAACACTACTTGACAAGTGAAATCAAGTCGTTCAGTTACATGGGAGTATAACGACTATGATTAAAATAGAGGCACATCACATGGTAGGCCACTATTTGGAAACAACGTCATCGGTAGGATTGACGATATAGAGATAATCAAGTCATTCAGTGACATAGGAGTATAATGACTATGATTGGAATAGTAACACATCGTGTGGTAGGTCACTATCTTCGATCATTCTAAGAAAATAGAACATTCGGAATAGACCAGACAGTGAATCATCGCATGGTAGATGACTATCTTGATCGTGTAACAAGTAGGTGCTCATCGCATGGTAGAATACTACTTAACAAATTATTTTCAAGTGGGGTAAGAGTTGATTATCAGAGGTAATTATTAACTTCATAGTATTTTATGGTCTTGCCATCCTATTAAAAAGAATTGGTGAGAAAAATTTGGGAGAAACTAACTATCAGAGATAATCATTAACTTGATGGTATTTTATGGTCCCGCCATCCTATTAAAAAAGATTGGTGAGAGAATTTGGAGGAAGTGACTATCAGAGGTAATCATTAACATGATAGTTTTGTGATCACATCATCCTATTAGAGAGGATTGGTAAGAAAATTTAGAGAAAGTGACTATTAGAGGTAATAATTAACATGATAGTTTTGTGGTCTCACCATTCTATTGGAGATGATTAGCGAGAAAATTTAGAGGAAGTGGCTGTTAGAGGTAATCATTAACATGATAGTATTTTAGTAAGGGACCAGATGCTCATGTCTAACTTTGGACTCACCTTGTAGTTAATTTATGATGAGCTTCGGGTCGTCATGGCTCCGTTAGAGAGAGCTTGAGGTAGTACATGATTTTGCAGAGAAATCGAAACTACCCCCACTCCAGCGATAGCTGTAAATCAAGATTGAATGGTAAAGACTCCTGCATCCAATAAGGTTTGGATCTTATCATTCAGAGTGTAGCATTTAGAGGTGAGATGGTGAACCTTCTTGTGGTACACACAATAGTTGGGATCATCCATTCTCGACATATCATCAGATCACATCGATTCTGGAGCTTGAACTTTTTTGCCTTGATCAATGATTTGAGTATCGGGACGACTTGCTCATCTTAGAAGTCGTACTTCTGCTGAAAGCGGCTACCCAAAGATTTTCCCTTTTGCTTTGACGAAGAATTAGGGGAAGAAGTGGTTTTCACCACCAAAGCATTTTTTCCTTTTACATAAGTCAGAGGAGTGAGGTTGTCTTGGTCATCACCTCCTTAAAAATCACATGGCTCTTCAGCATCTAGCCTTTTGAGCATGCTTTCGACCTGTTCTCCTTGGTGAACAAGCTCTTTCCAAGTTCGGGTCTTCACCACTCTAATTTTAGATAAAATATGAATCGAGAAATTATTATGACACATCTCGACCAACATACTTTCAAAGACTTGATCACGACAATACAGCGACCGATTTCTAAATCTCTTGACAAAGTTACTGACAGACTCTGTCTTTTTCTGCTTTTCAATTAGCAGGGTGGCGATAGATACTTCTGTATCATCGTTGAAGAATTTGGCCAGAAATAACCTTTCCATATCCTTCCAACAAGTGATGGATTCAAGTTCCAGTCTGCGAAACCATTCAAAAGTGAACCCCCTTGAGGGTACTAATGAAAAGCTGGGTCATAATGGGATCATTCCCCACTACGTGTCCAGTCTGCTTCTGAAAATAGTAGATGTGCTGGGTCGGAGAATCATTGCCATCAAACTGCAGGAGGCTGAGTGGCTTGAACTTTAGAGGATAAGTGACGGAGTCCCATTTGGTAGGGTATGGCCTAACGACCCCCAGTTCTCTGAAGTTACTCTGATGCTTCAAAACCTCAAGCTGCTTCTAGAAATCGTCCAACTTATGATCTTGGTCATTCTTGCGAGGGTTGGACTCAGCTTCAGACGATTCAGAGTGAATATCAAAAATCTTTTCCTCCTCATCTTCTTCATTATCGCCATCTTGATTTTGATGGCTAGATTCCCGAGCAATGGGTGAAGGTCATCGGTACCTTGATCCTGAGGATTCAGTGGTAGCTTTCTTCTTCTTCTTCTCCTTGAGGAGTTTGTCCACCATATCCTCCAAGTATCTGATGATTTCTTATTGTTGGAGGAGAGCAGCTTGTTGTTCTTCCAGCCTTCTTGCCATTTTTTCTTCATTCCCGACCATGTGAGTGCTCACTTGCTCACTTTGATCGGTGCTGGAAGGTTAGGATGTTACAATGATAGAGTTTTTAGGCTCTTCATCAACATCATAGGATATACCCGCTAATTTTCGATAATCCAATAGGATCCTTACTCCGGTACGGGTGCGGGTGTGTTGGTAAACACCCAGCCTTTCAATGAGTGCTTCTCGTAATCCTGGGGAAAACTCAAGATCGGAGGACTCAGAAGAATTGGCTTGGGTTTTACCCTTGCATTTACAAACCATATTGATTGTCACTTCAACGTAATGACTTTTGGACACTAGCTTTATAGGACGAAAGCGTCTTCTTCTAGATGAAAGAATCATCAAAGGCTCTGATAGTCGTTCAAAGACTATAGACTTGTGTGCTGATACCCCACATGGGTATTAGGAGAGCACTGCGGAGATAAGTTTCTTACAACTACAATTGGATTTTATCTGGCTCATACTATGCTTACGAACCAGGTAATCACGGAGATCAGTAACAGGACCACCCCCTGTTAACTTAGGTAGCTTGCTTATGCATGCACAAAAATCTCTAAGTGTTAGAGATTGGCGAGCCTGGTGGGCTGGACGAATCTCATGCTGAAGATGGAATTTGTCGCCTGGGCGCACTCGAACGCTTGAAGGAAGCTCATGTATGATACGAGGTTCATCGATTAGGCGAGCCTCGTCATTCATGCGAGCTTTGATATTCGGATGAACCTGGTTCGGGGGGCGAACCTCGTATTTCATGCAAGGTTCGTTAATCGGACGAACTTGGTTCCAAGGATAAATTTATCGTCTGAGTCGAACCTCATCTTGGGTCCTTGAATGTTTCTATGTAACAGTGCTAGTCTGAGGTTGAAGGCGAGATTCATCTTTTCGACGAGGTTTGTCACTTCGTCGAGCCTGAGTCTTGCTATTCTGTGCAACAGGGCAAATTTGCACTGGTTGTTTTGGATGAGCCTCATGTTGAAGATGAGATTCGTCAGTCGAACACATCTAAATACGCTGGTGAGGCTTGTTGTTTCAACATTCCTAAATCTGACCAACTCGAATAGCAGTGCGAGCTTGCAACGGTTGTTTCAAATGAACCTCATGTTGAAGACGAGGTTCGTCATTCGAGCGAGGTTTGTCCTCTTGATGAGCCTGGATTTGGCTATCTTTCCCAACAGAGGAAACTCGTTGAGTTGGATGAACCTCGTATTGAAGCTCGTCATTCAAACCTAATTGGGTACAAGAGTGAAGTTTGTCATTTTGAGGTTCCTCATCTAATTGACCCTCGATAGGCTTGTGGGACTTAAACATGTTGTCTCGTGGCCGATAGTGGAAACCATCCAACGAGACCAAGGCTCGAGCCTTACGGCGAGCCTGATTCTATCATTGACGTTGTCTTGCACGTTTGGAAAGTAGCTTAACACCGGGTTCCGTAGTAGCTAAAGTTTGGTGAGGTTGCTCAACAGCAGCAACCAATGTTCTGCGAGGTTGCTTAACAACCCACCTCTTAGCCTGGCGGCTAGTTTTCAGAGCCTTGTCAGTCAGAGGCTAAGGTTCCTCTTCGAGATTAACTCGAGTGGAATGGTCAGAAGCCACATGGTCCAAAGTCTCATACGAGACTCTACGGAACTTATGTGCCTTTGTAGGACTCGGAGTACAAGAGGAGAGGAACTCTTCGTACTTGGATTGGTCGAACTCGATGATAAGAAATTCGACCTTAGTTCCCATCGTGATCTGATCTGATTGCGCCACCACCAATTCGTCCAAAATAATGGCTTCTCTCACTATGGTCGCCATCGTCTGTAGGGTCAAAAAATTAACGTTGATTGATTTTTTGTTTTAAGAATGGGTTCGATCACTTAGTACGAAACCCTTACAATCACTCACACACTCTCGTTTATAGATAAAGAGAAGATTAATTCATCTTCTCTTTGTTTAATGTGGGCTCTGTAGGCGTCAAAAATTGCTCACAGACATCCTAATACCAGTCAAAACAACATGAAAGAACAATTTACACGTCGTCAAACAACACATGGTGGCGCGGCAGGACATAGTGCCGCGGCTAAGGCGCGATAACCTATGGTGCCGCGGCTAAGGCGCGGCAACCAGTGGTGCCGCGGC
>BQKN01000920.1:58897-110124 GCA_022839385.1 Asparagus kiusianus | reverse complement strand
CACAGGCAAAGATCCCACGCAAGCAGCGATCCAAACAACGATCCTGCGTTTGTTTCTAAAAAGTTGTAATTTTCCTTTTGTTGTGTAAAAGAGATCCTATAAAAAGGCTATTTCTTTTAAATTTGTTGTAATCGATCGAAGATATAATGAATTCCACAGCAAAACCAACTTTTGACGAAAACAGGCTCTTGGTGGCGAAAGGATGTTTCTCTCGATCCTCACGTTGAGATTACTTCCCGTTGACGATCAGAACAAGATCACAAAAGCTTCTGATGGTCGGTCGATGATTTAAAAATTCGGTTTTATATTTATTTTAATAGTTTTGTTAATTATAAATGTAATTGTGATGGTAAAAACTCTTTAAATTAATATTTGATTTTTTATTAATGTTATTATTGTTGTTGTTGTTATTAATTATTTTATATTGATTTTCCCTTAATTTTTCCCTAATTTTCTCCTTAATTTCTTCCCTAACTATCACCTTAATTTCTCCTTAATTATCTCCCTAAATTCCGCACTCCTACTACCTCTCTTCCCCTCTCTCTCCTCTCTTCATACCACACACCTAAACCCAACTCCTTCTCTCTCCTCTCTTATTTTAGCATCTCTCTCTCTCTCTCTCTCTCTCTCTCTCTCTCTCTCTCTCTCACAGTTCGCCCTCCTCCTCACCGCTGACCAACAACCGCGACAACTCCCACCGACCTTGCCTCTTACCTAACATCAAGCTCTAAGATCCGCCCGCGACTAGCGACCACATCAACCGTTATTTCCTCCTCTCACCCCCTGCTCCGCCCGACAACCGCCGCCTTCACCTCCCAACCACCCCCTCTTCCACTTCGACGCCACCTCTTCAGATCCACACTAACCCAACCTCTAGCTCCCTCATCGCTGCCACCAGTCCTACTTCACCATTACGCCACCAGTAGCGATGCCAACCGCTGTCTCCAACCTTAGACCCGACCAAACTTATTTCTTCCTATTTTTTTGTCCCACGACA
This sequence comes from Asparagus kiusianus, assembly GCA_022839385.1. Lineage (NCBI taxonomy): Eukaryota > Viridiplantae > Streptophyta > Magnoliopsida > Asparagales > Asparagaceae > Asparagus > Asparagus kiusianus. The sequence goes on along the minus strand of BQKN01000920.1, from coordinate 109,127 downwards.
CTAAGAACCGGCTAGATCTATCGCACCTCGCCCCTTTTAGATCCGTCGCGTTACCCCTATAGTGACGTTGTCGCCTCAGCCTCGAGCTCAACCAAATCCGTCAGCTCTACTCCCCATGCTCACCGCCCTCAGCTCCTTTCCCCCCGTCTTCCCCAACCAACCGCACTCGCCTTCTCCTCCTCTCCCCTTGCTTCCATCCTCTCCCTCTCCCCTACAGCATCGCCTCAACCCCCCACTCAGCCTCCGACTATCCTCCACAACTCCGTCCAAGCCGATGCCCTATCTCCACTACCACGCCGTCAACAACCAGCCCATCTCCACCTCAGTCCCAACTCCTCCACCTCCTCCCTCAGCCAACCACCGACACCTCCGCCCGCTACAACCCCTCCATCATCCTCGCTTCCCTCTTCCCTACCTCGTCGTCACCGTCACCCCATACAGTCACTGCTGTTCAACATCAGATCCGCCGTTGACTGCTCCCTCTTCAGTCCCATCGCACTGCATCCACAACGACGTCGTAGCCTTGTCCGCAGGCCCTTAGCCTCATAGGCAATATCTCGTCTCTCATTGACTCTCATTACAATTTTATATCTGTTATGAATTATATGCTTATATTAGATTGTGATATAATTATCTGCGTGGGTTTTTTTTGATGAATAATATTAATTAATAATAATAAATAATATATCGTAAGGAAAATAATTTATTTTGCAAAAGGATTATTTCAAGTAAATATATTTATTATTTCAGAAGATTATTTTATAACGATTCCATGATTTATAATTCTTAGATTTAATTATGTGATATGTCATGATATTAATGTACATGATCAGTTGCATTATTATTTTTTGTTGTGATTGAGGATTGTTAGTAGTTCATGACCTTAGTGGCCTTGTACAAGACCTAGAGACATGTGTATGTTGACTTAGAAAAACAAGAAGAGTTGGGGTGGGAAAGTCTTGGTTCAGGTGATCGGATGTGGCTGTTGATGTATCTTTCAAGCTCGTACTAGTGAATTCGTGTAGTCACTGAGATTGGTTTGTTAGGGCAAAATGAATTCGTGTAGTCACTTTGGTCAGTGAATTTGTGTAGTCACCCGAGTTTTGCTTGAGTTCGGACCAGGCTGATATCGGATTACGTGTAGTCCTCTAACCGATTCGTGCAGCCGTATTGGATGAGGGTAGAAGATTTGTGAACAGTCAGTTATCCAATAATATGAACATTGACTCTATGTGAGATATGGACCAGCAATCTGTTATAAGATGGTTAGTTACATGACCTCATTACTTAGATGATTATGGATTCTTGTGAGATGTGGACCAGTTATATATCTTTTTATACTTAGATCGGGATTGATATTTAATTATCTATAATTTAAAACATATAGTATATACATGAGAGTTTCTTTGTTTGGATTATTTTACTCGATGTACTATGTCTCGTGTTATAGAGTTTTAAGTATTAATTTCATCTAGTTGTATGACCTAGTTACTTGCATGATTACTCTAATCGTTATATTCTAGTGATGGATTGCATTTAGATTATTAGAATTCTAGTAGCATGCTTCTATTATTATTAATGTTATTGCATCGGTCGTTCGACCATTTCTATTCTTCCTTGTGAGATCTTGCCGTTGTATGCTGTCTAAAAATCACTACAGATAGCTGATACCCCATCAAACACCGATAATGAAAGTTATAATCTGACGACTTCTAGAAGGCTATAATTTAAAAAATTTCACGTAGATCGATGAAGGTTACAATCTGACGACTTTCACAATAATCGATGAAAGCTCTAGTTTAACAGCCTTCGCAATCAACATCGGGAGTTACAATCTAATGACTCTCTTATTTTCAAGGAGCCAAGATGAAGACTACAAGATGACGGTCTTTGTAGTGCTCCAGCAAAAGAGACCACAAATTGACGATCTCTTCACATCAAAACGCAAAGTTCATCCCTACGTTTCTCCATCAAAACGCAGAGGTCATCCCCAGCATTCAAGTCTAGACGCAGAGTTCGTGGACTCAAAATACAGAGTTCATACAGAGCTCAACTCTGCGTCTCTAGTCCAAAATGCAGAGTTCATGCAGAGCCCAACTCTGCATCTCAGATCCAAAACGCAGAGTTCATGCAGAGCCCAACTCTGCATCTCAGGTCCAAAATGCAGAATTCATATTTGCGTCCTAACTCTGCATTTCAGATTTACAATGCAATGCGACCTGTGCGTTCAGCCATCAAAGTAGGCCCAACTCTGTATTTTAAGTCTAAAACACAGAGTTCGGGCCATGAACGCTATTTTTTAGCGTTTGACTCGTTCAAAGCACGAACTGAACGGTTTCAAAACTATTTTCCTCACAATTTAGGGAGATGTTTAAGAGGACAGTTACACCCCATTCAGCCCACTTAAGAGTGAATTAAGGGGGCGGTTACACCCCTTAATCTGCTATAAAAAGGAGTAAACTCAACCGAGTTTGGATCTTTGGATCTTGGAGTATCTTGGAGATCTAGAGATCGGCTTCTTCAGATCATCTTCGAGCTTCCTGCAGCGGATTATCTTCGAGCTTCCTGCAGCAACAAAGTTCTTAGAGTATTCCCTTGGCTTATTAACCAATTTTTTGGTTCAAATCAACTCTTTTTCAAGAGTTTAAACTCGCTCTGAGTTATCAACTCATTCAGAGTTTCAAACTTGCTTTGCAAGTTCTCCATAGCGTTAAATCATGAGGAGAAGATATTATTCCAGTGAATCAAGACGTTCGGATCGTCAACGGAGAGCAAACTCGACACGAGCATTTGAGGGAGGCACTCCATCGCCACCGTGAAGAACCCAGAATTAAACAAATGGAAGAATTTAAATTAATTCTCCTCTCTTTTGTAATCGAAAATCCAAATTGTAATTGAGATTGAGAGAATACAAATCAAATATATTTCTTTCAATTTTTCTTTTTACTACAAATTTTCCACCAAACAGCCGTGTACCATGCACGCTGACGTACTCCTTTTTCTCTTGGGATGTACGTCAGATTTAGAGGGTGGACAGGTTCACTTCGGAGTCGTACAGGAGTCAGAGTATGCTCCGCAGGAAGGCCTTATGGACGGAGCAGAAGAACATGTCGAAGCTTAGTTATCTTTTTTTAGTTGATGGCCCTATTTTACTTTTACAGTACTTTCCATTTCCGCTTGATCGATGTATTTTATATTTTTTTTTCTAGCACTTCATTCAGATAGTTTTGTGTAAGGGCATGTTTGGCCCGAATATTATGTTTAGATGATATTTTAGTTGTGATGTGTATCTTTTGGTTCTGAGTTGTTTATTACATTCTTGCTACTGTGATTGGGGACCTGCGACTTTACATTATATTGCTTAATGCTTAGCGTATTAGGTTGAGTAGAATAGTCGAGTACTTATTTCTCCTCAGTCTAATACATCACGGGCTTATTCACGTTTTAATCCCTGGGTATTTTAGGAAACGAGGCGTGATACTCATGAAGAAACCAGCATCTTACCCTCGACGGCGTCGTCATTTTGAAGATAATGGATTTTAAATCACTATAATCGAACAATCGAGCTATCCGGAATCTCTCTCTCTCTCTCTCCCCCCTCTTTTGTTTCCTCAGGTACTGTTCATGGTTACTGTAGTTGTTAGTGTTCACAAAATTGATTACATGGCTCTTATGTATAGAATTCTTCAAACCTATTCCTATTACAAATAGATCATCTAAATCCTCTTCTAGATAAAGTTTTAATTTATGTGAACCTCATGTGGGTCTTATCTTGGGCTGGACCCACAACAACCTTCCCCTCTAACCTAACGAGGGGGTATGCCAATATGTAATTCCTCAACGGGAGTTCATGTCGGCCAATCGCCGACACAACTCAGTCTTCTCTTTGGAAATGATCTTCGTTAAAAAATCTGCTAGATTTTTATCTGTGTGAATCTTTTGTAGCTTTAGCTCCTCTTTCTCAACGGCTTCTCTAAGCCAATGATATCTCACATCAATTTGTTTCGTCCTGGAGTGGAATGCAAAATTCTTGTTTAAATCAAGAGCACTTTATCTATCAATGAAGATTTGATAATTATCCTGCTGCAAACCTAATCCTATAGAAATCTTCTCAACCAAATTATCTCCTTACCGGCTTCTGCAGGTGCAATATATTTCGCCTATGTTGTAGATAAAATAACACACTTCTGCAACCTGAACTGTCAAGATACTGCTCCCCCTCTAAAACTCAACCACAATCTCAAACTACCTTTCAAATATTTTAAGATCCACTTTACACATTCCCAATGAATTTTCTCTGGATTAGAAAGAAACCTGCTCACAACGCCAACTGTATAAGCTATATCTGGCTGAGTACAAATTATGGCATACATCAAACTACCTACATCTGAGGAGTAAGGACACAATGTTCCCTCGCCATCGTCCAGTTGCCCGCAGTCGCACCGACACCGTCACATTGCCGTGGTCCAGTCGCCCCATCGCCGTCGTGCAGCCGTCGCACCGTCGTGAACCAGTCGCCCCGCCCACAGTCATCGTCATCTAGTCGCCATGCCACAGTCGCACGTCGTCCCATAGCCGTTGTCCCCGATCTTCTCAAGGTATAGTCTTTTGTTAATTTCTAATTTTTATTACAATTTTATGTGTAATGGTTTGCTCCTATTTAAAATTTTGAAATTAAAAAACCTAATTTAACCCTAATAAGAATGATCTACCCAAATTGATCCTCATCATGACCCTCAATAGCATTATCTTAAGCATATAGCCCTAATTAAGCTTACTTTAAGTTTTGTAACCCTAACCCTAACTTTAGTTCTCATCAAATTTAACCAATTAAACTTATCTACCTAGTGTATAACCCTAATTCAACTAATTTTAACCCAACATTTAGCGTTCTTCTATCTCTAATTAATTAATTTAACTTTAGTAACTTTAATCCTAACTTCAATAACTCAATAATGTACTTTAATCCTAACTTTAATAACTCAATTAAATTAATCTACCCAAAACAATCCTAATACTAATCCTAATCACTTATCACCCTATGTATAGAACCCTAATTAAACTAACTTTATCATTTTTCTTACCCTAATTCCATATATAATAGTACTAATTGAACTTTAATTAGCATATTCTTAGTTTAATAACCCTAATTGAATAAGTCTAATAAAAATAGTCATAATTATTACCTTAAATTCATTACCCAAGTCAATGACCGCCTAATTCAACAAAATTTTACTCAAATTTGATCTTAATCATAAATCTAATTAATTAATTTAAATATATATAACTCTAATCCTAATTGCATGAACTAATTATTGAAATAATCCTAAACCTAAACCTAATTACATTACCCTAAGTCTAGAACCCTAATTAAACTAACCTTAAACTTAATATGATCAACAAAGTAACTTAACTTTAAGTATCATCATCCTTTTAAATGTAAAAACTCTTGATAACTTAATTTAACCATAATTTTTTAACCCTAACCTAAAAAACATCACCCTAAGTGTAGAATCCTACATAAACTAACGTTAACCATTAATCCTAAATTTAATTCAATTAATTTTCTTTAAATCAACTTTAGCCATTGGTCCTAACTAACCATATTAAATATTACTATAAAGATATTCAATAAAAATAAGCCTAATGTTAACAATATTATATGACTCTAGTCTATCATCCTAACTAAACTAACTTTAGTCCTATTATCATTTTAATCCAATTCAAAGTAAACTGGACTTTATCCTTAAATAGCACTAATAACCATGATTATATTACCATAAGTCTAAGACTCTAATTAAACAAAGTTTAACATCTACTTGAAATCTACCCTACCTTAATCAAACTAATTAAACAATAATTGTTATGATAAATCATTCTGCTGTTATTGATGCATTCAATTTAGTTAGATGTATAACATTATCGATGACCATCCCTGATGGGCAACCTGTCAAGGATGTGAAAATCCGTCAAGGATGATCATCCCTGACGACAATGCTGTTAGCGATGTATATAACATCCTTGACGGTCTTGTCGTCAGGGATGTTCGTCACTGGCGGCACACTCATCAAGGACGTAATAAACATCTCTAATGGGCTCGTCGTCAAAGATGATTATACTTGACGAGTTGCCGATCAAGGATGTGAAAACATTGCTGATGGTCTTGCTGTCAGCGATGTTTAAACTACCTTGACGGCGGATGCCGTCAGTAATATCTATTACTGACAGCCACCCGTTAGAGAAGTTTCTTCACTGACGGGACTTTTACTTACGGGTCGTCGTCAGGGATACACATCCCTGACGGTAATTAGGGCATCCTTGGCGGGAAAGCCTGCTAAGGATGCATAGATTTCTACTAGTGTCGTGTCATGATAAATCCTTTTTGTTTCCAAGCCCACGATCAGATTAGGTCGAGCATTAGGCTCAGAAACAAGCGGCGAAAGACAACAAACTGGTCCCGCTACAAGCCACGAGTCAGCGAGCCCGCGCGGATGGGAAGAGCTTGCACATGCCACTGCCAAGCATGATTACTTGGTAAAGAAGAGCACGAGCACAAGTACAAGTTCGGTGCTTCAACAATCACAGCTACACGTCATTACATCTAAGTGCCTATAAAAAAATGTAGAGTTAATAAATAACTAACCCATCATACCCCAAACTGTATTTGCGATTAACTATAATCCAACAAAACACCATAAACTAATTAACAGAGGCGTGACTGACAATTTGGGGCCCTGTTCTAAATTTCAATAGGGGCATCTTAATCAATCTTCAGAAAAAATTAATAATTGTTTTATACGTAGTACTAACCATGGAATGAAATTTTTATATCTAGAATTAAAATAAACATTAAGACATAACAATGGTTCTATGCAAAACATATTACATGCAAAATATTAATAGTAAAAAGAAGATACACAAAATCAACATCTTACTAATAATCTTGACATGTCCGACATCAAAAACTTCACTGGAAAACTTTTCTCCTTGCATTTTTTGTTCCAAAGTCATCAATCAAATCTTCATAATCAATCTTGTCTAAGAATCCACTTTCAACTGAGAGCAAAGCCAGTCTGTTTAGCCTCTCCTGCGACATGGTTGATCTCAAGTATGATTTTAATATCTTTAACTTCGAGAAACTCCTTTCTGCTGATGCAACCGTGACAGGTATAGTCAACAAGAATCTATATGCAATACTAGCGGCTGGGAAACAATTCATCCTCTACAAGAAATTCAATACGTCAATGGCTTTCATATTTTCTGATGGCACTATATTTTGTAAGATTAGCAACTCTGCGAATAATTCATCTCCATCAACATCAGAACAACTTCCTTTCTTAAGAATGTTTGCAAGATTAGCACAACAAGCTTTTAAATCATCATTATGATATGCACATAACTTTTCCGGTCTAAATAAAAACCCAAAAATATTCTCGTATGTCTGATACTGTTCAAATCTTCTCTCTAATGAACCAATAATTTGATCAACCAGTAATAGAAAATAATAAACTCTGAAATTTTCCTCACCCGACTGCTGAGTTAACTCTGATGACTGAGCTCCAACCTCATCAAAATGTCTTTTTCTAAAGATTTGTCGCTTCTCAGGAAATACTGGATCAACTCCCAAATCAACAGCAAGTGTTTTGGTAGTAATCATGGCCTCTGCAAACCCAGTTTCTCTATACTTTCTGAAAGAAACAATCAGGCCATTTACTAATTCTATAGCAACATCAATTGGAATGTCTTTCTCTTGCAAACGCTTACTAACCTTGTTAATAGTCACCAATATCTTATACCAAATAGTCATGCCTAATAAAAACACAAAATCCACAAGCTCGTACTTTGCTAAAGATTTAGCTTCACTTCTTATTTTTGTGTCTTTGTTATTTTCTGCTAATTAAAGTAAAGCTTGTCTGATCTTTAGAGGTTGTGATTGAATTGCCTTAACACTTTCAACACAACTTTCCCAATGTGTGGTCAATAATGGCTTGAGAGTAACTCCTATAAGATTATCCATTAAAATCTTCCAACGTTTTGTAGAATTTGCGAACAAGGAATAAATTCGTTGTACTACTCCAAAGAAATCCTGAGCTTTGACGTTACAGTTTGCTATATCACAAAGGGTTAAGTTAAGGCTATGACAAGCACATGGAGTGTAAAATGCTCTTGGATTAATATCCAGAAGTCTAATCTGTACACCTTGCTTATGCCCTTTCATATTCGATCCATTATCATATCCCTGTCCTCAAACATTATCAATATCAAGACCAAGACCCGTTAGAGCCATCTGCAACTCCTCAAAAAGTCCAGGGCCACTTGTGTCATCCACATTCAAAAATTGTATGAAATACTCATCCACTTTAACTGGACTAGCAGCGACATCCACACATCTTAAAACCAGAGTCATCTGTTCTTGGTGACTAATATCAGGAGTACAATCAAGTATAACAGAAAAGTATTTACTTTCTCTAACCCGAGATATGATTGCACCTCAGATTTTAGAAGATATCATGAGTATCAACTCATTTTGGATAACATTACTTAGATAATGATAACGGATCTGCTTATTCTGAATGCGACGAAGATGTTCCTCCATCACTTTATCATGCTCTGCCACCATCTGAACTAATCCCAAAAAGTTTCCATTGTTTTCTTTATCAATCCTCTGATTTTTGCCCCGAAAAGCCAAATTGTATTTAGCAAGATATTTCACAATTGAAATCAACCTTCGTAACAGTTTTCTCCAATGCTCCTTCTCTTTCATGATATGATCTTGGAAAGATTTGTCAATTCTCTGGCCCTTTTCCAATCTAAGCTGCAACTCAATCCAAGCAGCCATGTTATGAATATGCGCCTTACTAACTTCATGTTCATTAAGCCACACACCCACATGTGACCAATCATTATATCCTTCATTTGCTAGCTGAGTTATCATAGGCTTTTTCTTAAACAACTTACAACAAAAACAAAATGCTTTATCAATCTCCTTACAGTATATAAGCCATATCCTATTAGATATCTCTCCATTATGTATGTGTCGAGTGTATAATCCTGAAGTAAAGCGTTTATTCAATCTATCTTTAGGACATTTTTTATCGACAGGTCTCTTACGGGACCTTTTATAGCTAACAGATCTCTCCATTTATCATCCAAACTATCCCAAACTCTAGGATCATAAAGGTTCGTTAGAACTTGCTCACTTGGTTCCTCAAATAAGTCATTTAGAACTACATCCAAATTCTCACTAAGCCCTTCTTCATCAGATTCGGTGTCATCATCCTCATTGTGATTCATACCATCAACATCTGCATTGCCATCATTCTCATTAGGACTTGGATCATCACTATGATTTTCATTAAGTCCCTCATCTTCAATCAATTCCTCATTATCATTGTCATCATCTTCATCAACTAAATCGTCAGTTGAAATAGTTGGACATTCTCTGATAAAGAACCTGTCAAGAGCACCTCGTTGTGATCGAGTCAATTGTTCCTCCTCATTTTTTTTGTTTCCTCTTCAAACTTCCAGATTTGTACTTTCTAGGTGGTATTATTTCCAATCTTGAATAAAAAATAATAAAATAGGAAACAATCAACAAAACAACCAAATTTAAAAAAATCAATTTGATAAATGTTAACCATAATCAAATTCAACAAACAACCAAATTGAAATTGGGGATATATACCTATTACCTAATATCTCACTGCATTCCAAGATTTAAAGACTAATTTTGAAAGGAATTGAAGCTATATGGATGAATTGTTCCTGAAGATGAAGAGATGATCAACGACTAAGGAGAAACACATAAGAAAATAGGAATAACATAATAGTTATCAAGTATGGGTGATTAAAAGAACTTCAATCCTGGTAAACTGCCTCCACATTATCTAGAGTAATGGTATAATCATGCATTCGTGCTTATGTTCTCATATAGAAACAAAAGAAACATACAGTAGAAGCAAAGCAGAGCATAGTTATAACGATAGACTATAAATGCTCGGGTGACCCTAACAAATAACAAAATACTCTTTCCTCTGTAATAACTTGATCCAAAATACAACCAACTCCCATTGATTTTTTAATTAATCAGATCACTGTATTCAATTAGCTGCATCCTTTTTGTTTTCCTTACACGGCACAACTAAACTAAGGCCTTTTCCAGAACAAATACAACTGAATGCGTCCTCTTCATGTATGTATTTTAAATATTCCTTATTGCATGTCCTGCTTTTAGCCTAAAAGAGACAACTCTGTTCCATATTATATCTCTTCCTGATTATTCTACTCTAAAGCTATTTCAGTAATTCAACAAACCCAGAGGAGAAAACTATAAATTACACAAGCAGACATCACCCAAAGGTGATCAATTCTAGCCTTTGTTTTCGTAAATGTTCAACGCATGGTCAATCATCCCTAAAACAACCCCAAAATCGAATCAAGAGGAGACCCAAAACATCGAACCCAATAATCTAAAACTTTAGGGTTTTGACGGATGGATCATAGAATCAAACACAAAAGACATTGACTCATTGAGACAAGCTAAAGAGGTGGGACGTGGGGTTTACCTGAATCAAGAGCCAAGAGGGGATGTGCTTCAGTTCAGTGCTTGAAGAGGAAGAAGAAAGGAAAAACCCTAAATTTCGCCGTCGCCCTAGCTTCTGTCCGCTCGCAGGAGCCTTTTTAATTTTGCGCGGTTTTGGAATTGGGACCTGGGTTACCTGCGCGATTTGGAATTGGGGGACCCCCCCAAGTGTGGGGCCCTATTCTATGGAACCGGATGTTTTCCGGTTCAAAGGCGCCTCTGCTAATTGACCGCTAATCATCATACTCCTTTTAAAAGTAAGAGTTCATGAAAATCTTTTCATGGTCAATATTATCCTTAATTTTTTTAAATACTATATTGTTATCTTAATCTATTTTAATTATCATATCTTCTCTAAATTGATAATTAAATATTTTATCCTATTCATAATGATGTTTAACATGTTATTGGAAAAAGAAGATACGTTTAATATAATTCAAATTCTTTACTTATTTCAATTCACAGAGAAATCTAAAAGATCATATGCTAGCTAGCACTTAAAATTTTTAGGACTTTGTAAAAAATATCCTTCAAGTTTTTAAATTACAAAAACACCTCTACAAATTCAAAATTTTATTAAAACACCTTAAAAATTATAAATTTTACTTATTCCAATTTAGTGAACAATCTGAAAAACATATCCTAGTTATAAACTAAAAGTTTTTTTAACTTTGGAGAAAATATCTTGTAAGTTTTATAAATTATAAAAACACCACTAAAATTTTAAAATTTGTAAAAAACACATTGAAAATTTAAACCTATAAACACACTAGAAACCTACAAATAATACAAACAACCTAAAAAAATTTATAGAATTTATAATAAATACTCTAAACTATTTACAAATTACAAATTAAAACCCTCAAAATTATAAAATTTATAAAAATGCTAATAATTTCTAACCTAACAGTACATTAAAAAAATATAGAAATTATAAATATGCCCTATATAATTTTTAATTTATAGAAAATACCCTTAAAGTTTCAAAAATTACAAACAAAAACTCAAACTTTAAATGTTACAAAAAAATATACTGAGAATTACAAACTCATTAGTAAATTAAAAACAAAGGAATTATAAATAGTATATAAACAATTTACAATATGTATAAATGACCTATAAGTTTAAAAAATTACAAAACAACCCCTAAAACTCATAATTTTCAAAAAAAAAAAACACTATAAGAATTTCTGACCTATAGACACTACAATGAATATACCAACTTACTAACAACCCCTAAAAAATTAAAAATTTATAAAAAATATTATACTCCCTTTAAAAGTATATGTTTAGGAAATACTTTTCATGGTCAATATTAGCCATAACGTTTTTGAAAAGAACATAACTAATTAAAAATCTATTAAATTTAAAATTTACAAAAAACATTCTTAAAGTTTAGTACATTGCAAATTACTTCTCCAAAGTTTAAATCAATGAATTTTTGCAATTCCTTAATTTCAATGTAATGTTTAATAGTTTTATATATTTGTAAATTACAAATTTTAGGATGTTTTTTTTATAATTTTTAAAACATTGAGGGCGTTTCTTTTATAGTTTTCTAAATGTTCATTGTATTTTTAGTGTAACACATAGATTTATCAATTAATAATGTTAATGAAGAGTTATAAGTCGTTCTTAAGATGTATTAGACCATAGTTAAGTGTACATCGCCCTTCCTAAGTAGTATAGTTTATATATGCAAATATTTTTAAACAATATATGTAGTAGTTAAAAGAATTTTGACTTTAATGTACTATTTGTTATAAATTATGTTGATGTCCGTAAACACATAGTCGAAGAGGGTCTTCCATTGATGACGAAGGTCGGGAGGATAAGAGATGGGGCCGACTCCTCCTCCGACTCTACGCCCGATTCTGAGCGCGCGGGGTGGACTGATAGCCTGCACATGTAAGAATCGCAGGAGTACGGGACTAATTTCCCCGTGGTACATCCGACAGTCAAGTCAGCCGGTGAACTTGAGGAGGGTTTTTTGAGAGGTTCCTGGGCCATTGAGGTCCTTGCAAGGGGTTCCTCTCTAGGAGTTATTAAATTTTCTCTTTATGTAAAAAAATCGAAAGGGGAATAAAGTTCAGGTGTAAGAAGCAGAGATAAGCCTCCTCTGCCCTTACCCTCCTTACCTCCTTTTTATAGTCCATTGCCTCTAAGATTTAGGCTTTTCTTTTGCACAGGAGGGCTGTTGCAGGGAGGGCAGATAGACTGCTGAGTCAGCCTTCTCCTTTCAGGTGTTGGCTGACGATTGGAAGAGAAGTTATTCGAATACAGGAGAGAGATGTCCTCTCAGTATCCTGGATTTGACAGATGAGGCAGGGCAGAGGATAGGCCCGCTGCTCGGTCATCCTTCCCTCTCGAGATGGTGGTTGGTGATTGGAGGTGAAGTCATTTGAGCCTAGAAGAGCATCATGGCGATCCCAGAGAAGTGACTTGTGAGTAGAATAAGCGGCTGTGTGCAGAGGATTTGTCAGAGTGGAGATCTTCATGGGACTGATCAGTGCTGTTGTGTTGATTGACATCTGAGGTGAGCTTAACTAGATCTTATCCTCTTAGTAGAGGCGAGTCGGTTCATGAGTTGTCTTTGTAATTTCCCGACTCAATTGCCGAGTGAGATTCAGGTCGAGTGTATAGTCGAGACGCCTGCTGGAGGAGTCGTCTTGATTATGATGGACCGACTAGTCACGCACTTTGAGTCGGTAATAATAACCCTTGGTCAAAAATGACTCGTCCGCTCGACTGGCCGATAGACTTGCCCTTGGCTGGGCTTTGGAGCCTCTAAGCTGGTTTGAACCATGGCCTTTTTAGCCCATACAGACAATCTTTCGGTATCTTCATCTTTAGATGGTAAATTACCATAACAGTTGGCCCCTTTCATTCGGAGTTGACTTTAGTCGGGTCCGAGTGAAATAAGTATGAGTTTGCTTGGGGTGTTGAGACTTTTTAGCCAGTTGATCGTGGTTGGAGACGTGGCGTAGGATTTGCTAACCGCCAATCTTTTGTAGACTGATGTTGTCAGTTTTGGGAACCGGTTTTTTAGAGAAAACGAGGCGTCGTGGACAGAGTAAATGGCGCCTCTCTTGCCAATTTGTTGGCGTGAGTTATGAGTGACGGTTAACATTTCGAGCAATTCGTTCCAATTCTCAAAGTGAATCTTCCTTGGTTGCTATAAGGCTGTGCCTTTAAGGCTCTGCATGCTTCTTTAGAGGCTTATAAATAGTTCTCGATGCTGTTTTTAAAAGAATACTCTTTACCAGGAACATTTCTCTTCGTTGATCCTTCCTTTGACTCCTTAAGATATTTTAGCATGGCTTTTCCTCAGAATGACTGCGTGAAGAAACTCATGGTCTTGTTTTTGTCTAGGTCGAGGATGACTTTGGACGAGGCAACTTGGTTGCATAATGAGTACGATATTCCTCGAGCGATGACCATAGGGGCACCGGACAGTCTTACTTTGGTGCATATGCATGGGGAGGATCGAGTGCCTCTCTATTAGGCACACTTGCAGTGTGGATTACGCTTGCCACTGTATCCCTTTGTAAGAAGAGTTTTTATGGCTTTGGGAGTTTCTCCTTGCTAGTTCCATCCCCACACCATCTATATCTTGATGGCGTTTATAGACATCTGCGCTGAGGCAGAAGTAGTGCCCAACATTAGTTTGCTTGGGCACGTGGTTAGTATGGGGTCTGTTGAGGGGACTCATACTATTTTTTCCATTGTCGGGGCGATTTTCACTTGGACGTCGATCTCCCAGAGCTAGACGAAGAATGGAAGAGGTTCTTCATCTGGGTGTTTGGTGCCGACAACATACTATCTGCTTGGGTTGGCCCGAGGTGCAAGATAATGTGTTGGAGCTGAGGGCCCTTAGTGATCTCGAGGTTGGAGATCTTGAGTAGCTCCGGTGTCGCCTTGGTCTTCAGGAGGCCAAAGCTCTGGACATAGAGGAGTTTCCTAAGATGGGGTGGTCCTCCTCGTCTTCCTCTAATCCCGAAGCGATGACCCTTCCTCCACCAATGGAGGTCTGTAAAAGAAGGGCTGACTCGAATGAGTCGAGTTCTTCCAAGAGGCCTTTGAAGAAAATGAGGAAGGACTCTGGGGATAGTGGTACTAAGACTTAGGAATTTTTTTGTAAGCCTTGTTTGGCCTTTTGAAGAATGTACAAAACTCCTTTTTGAATGAGCAACAATTTCTCCTGTCTTCTGCTTTTGAGAACTACAAATGCTTGATAGAGTAGCTGATTCATGTTGTGGCTCCATTTTTCTTTTTAAGAAGAGTGTTAGACCTTGTAGATTAGATATCATATGCGGGATAAGAAGCGACGTCTTTGTTTTTCCTGTTTGGTCAAAAAAAACTCATAAAAGTCAGCTCTAGGGTTTTGTCTTTGGTTTGTCTAGGTGGGGAACCATAGACTTGATTACCGACTTGTGGAGTCTTTGTTCTTTAGGTTACTCCTGATGGGGAGCCAAGTCCTTCAAACCCGACTAGGAAGTCATTGTGCCTTGGTTGATTCCTAGATAAGGAGCCAAGGGCTTTGTTTCGACTGAGAAGTCATTTTGCCTTGGACTTATTCTTTAGGAAGAGCCAAGGACTTTGTTCCGACTGAGAAGTTGTTTTGCCTTGAACTTATTCTTTAGGAAGAGACAAGGGATTTGTTTTAACTGAGAAGTCGTTTTACCTTAGACTTATTCTTTAGGAAGAGGCAAGGACTTTGTTCCGACTGAGAAGTCATTTTACTTTGGACTTATTCTTTAGGAAGAGCCAAGAGCTTTGTTCCAACTGAGAAGTCGTTGTGCCTTGGTTTTACCCAGAGAATATACCAAGGTCTTGACCACTATGGATGATGAGAGCAGAAGGAATCGAACCATATGTTATGCCTTGGGCTTACCTTTAAGAAGAGCCAAGGGCTTTGTTCCGACTGAGGAGTCGTTGTGCTTTGGTTTTACCCTAAGAAGTTACCAAGGTCTTGACCACTATGGACGATGAGAGCAGAAGGAATCAAACCATATGTTGTGCCTTGGGCTTACCTTTAAGAAGAGCCAAGGGTTTTATTCCGACTGAGGAGTCGTTGTGCATTGGTTTTACCCTAAGAAGGTACCAAGGTCTTGACCACTTGGATGATGAGATCAGAAGGAATCAAACCATATATTGTGCCTTGGGTTTACTTTTAAGAAGAGGCAAGGGCTTTGTTCCGACTGAGGAGACGTTGTGCCTTGGTTTTACCCTGAGAAGGTACCAAGATTTTGTGACCGACTGAGGAGTCATTGTACCTTGGTTTTATCCAGATTATGTACCAATATCTTTACCACTATGGACGATAAGAGCAGAAGGAATCGAACCATATGTTGTGTCTTGGGCTTACCTTTAAGAAGAGCCAAGGGCTTTGTTCCGGCTGAGGAGTCGTTGTGCCTTGGTTTTACCCTGAGAAGGTACCAAGGTCTTGACCACTATGGATGATGAGATAAGAAGGAATCGAACCATATGTTGTGCCTTGGGCTTACTTTTAAGAAGAGCCAAGGGCTTTGTTCTGACTGAGGAGTCGTTGTGCTTTGAGCTTACTTTTTAAGAAGGTACCAAGGTCTTGTAACTGACTGAGGAGTCGTTATGTCTTGGTTTTATCCAGATTAGGTACCAAGGTCTTTATTCTGACTGAGAAGTCGTTACGCCTTGGGCCTGTCCTGAGGCGGTGCCAGAGTCTTGTGACCGACTGAGGAGTCGTGGCACCTTGGGCCTGTCCTGAGGCAGCGCCAGGGTCTTGTGACCGACTGATGAGTCGTTGTGTCTTAGTTTTATCCAGATTAGATACTAATATCTTTATTCCGACTGAGAAGTTATTGCGCCTTGGGCCTATCTTGAGGTGTCGTCGGGGCTTTGTGACCGACTGAGGAGTCGTGGCACCTTGGGCCTGTCCTGAGGTAGCGTCAGGGTCTCGTGACCGACTGAGGAGTCGTTGTGCTTTGGTTTTATCTAGATTAGGTACCAATGTCTTTATTCCGACTAAGAAGTCGTTTGCTCAGACGACCAGGTCTTTTGATGTCTTTCTTTTCATTTGATATTTTCATTGATTGTTTTGAAATTTATACATGATAGAGTACAACTCATTCACATTTATTCCATCGGGCAGTGTCGGATTCGTGATTCTTGCTCAGGTGCATTTTGAAGATGGCTTTTTAGCTTGGGGCAAGGTCACCAAGGTGCAGCTTCCTTAGCTATTTCTTTTTCGCCTGTGAACATTCCGGCCTTGGTAAGAATCAGCTGTTGCTTCATCGGCTATCTTTGTTACCAAACTGAGGAATGCCCGGAATCAGGGTGGGGTTGTTCTTCCTCTAGAGGGTGAGCTATTTAGCTTTAGACGTTGTTGAGTTGTTGTCATATTTGCCATCTTATCAGCCAAGGACCTTTCTGAACCTTTGAGTTTTTGCTGAGATCCTTGCTGGTCGACGGTGAACATGGTGATTTTTAACAGATCTTGCTTGTCCACCGTCAGTTGCTCTATTAAGCCCAGTGTTCCATTGTTTGAGCTTTTGGAAGATGTTGCTCGACGGAAGAGGCCCAGACAACTTTTGTGATAGGGACTTCTCGTTGGTGAGAACCCTATGAACCGAAGCTTTGTTCCCTGGAATTTGATGGGATCATGACTTCCCCTTGGGGTTTCCAGGGATAGCAACGGTCGGACCATCCTATAAAATGGAGGAGCCTTCTTGTTGAGGGAGTGCAAGTCACATGCTTCGACCATCAGGTTTTACTTCGACTCTGGCGGTTCTGAGCATATGCTCGGGTGCCGGGGCTGTTAATCTTCTTGGGAAGACCAGATGGCGAGCCCTTGAGTTTTCCCCACAATCTCACATTGATGAGGAAAGACTCTCCTTTTGTCACGCCCCGCTTCCTAAAATACCGGGGAATCGGAACGTGAACAAGCCCGCAACGTATTAGATTGAGAAGAAATATATATACTATTATTTTTTTCTTTTCTTCTCAATCCAATACGCTAAGCGTTAAATATATAAATCTCAATCACAGGTCCCCGATCACAATAGTAAGAATATAAAGACAATCCAGAGTAATAAATAAACATATCATCAACAGATCATCCCAGACATAAAATATGGGTTCAACATTCCCTTACTATAACAACAGTCCAACTAGAAAATAAGAAATACATAGTCCATAATAAAAGGAAATACTAACAAAATAACCAAATCTGTCACCAACTAAAGAAAAATACTATAAGAGTGTTCTATCAGTTACTACAGAAAGAAAAGCACATCTAGGCTTCAGCTTGTTCTTCCACTCCATCGGAAGGACATCCTGGTTGGGCATACACTGGTTCGGCCGCATCATCGAACTGAACCTGTTCATCTCTTAAGTCTGACGCACACCAGAGAAAACAGGTGTACGTCAGCGTGTGGCACACGGCAAGATCTCATGTGAACAAATGAAACGCTCTAATGACTCTTGCTATAATAATAATGATACTAACAGGAAAAACAAAGATACATACAACTGAAATCTAATAGTAACATACAACTATGTGAATATAATAAATGGGACGAATACAACCAACCTAAAACTCAGTGGTCCACATCTCACACAGAGTCAACGCTCCTGTCATCGGATAACTGACTGTTCACAAATCCCCTACGTGCATCCAATACCGCTACACGAATCGGTCAGAGGACTACACGCAATCCGATTTCGGCCTGGTCCGAACTCAAGCAGAACTCGGGCGACTACACAAATTCACTGACTAAAGTTACTACACGAATTCACTTTAGCCCAACAAACCAACCCCAGTGACTACACGAATTCACTGGCGCGAGCCTGGAAGATACAACAACAATCTTATCCGATCACATGAACACTGACTTCCCCATCCCAACTCTATTGTATTTTCTTGTTAACTATAATCCTCATTGGAAACTCGGGTTCACCGCCTAAACCAGTCAACACACTCACACATGTCATTAAGTCTGTTCATGACGCACGAGGCCACTAAGTCATGAACTACTAAGGTTCTCAACACATCAACAAATCATGATTATAGTATATCATGTTCAACATGATTATGCAGGTTCATATAGCAGAAATGAGAACTATAATAAACATGAAGGCATAACAAAATACTACAGCGTGAATACATACATAAGGAACTTCATCACTACTGGAATTTCCAAACTCCTCATGCAAAATATCCTTACTTACGTATTTTCTAGAATAATCATACGGTAGAAAGGAAACTAGCAACCGATGTCGTTTTGCACATGAAATGTCATGCTCTACGGCGTTCAATCATACTATCATAAATAAATAATATTTTTTTTCTAAAATTATCCTTTAAAACTATTTCTCGTTATAACTAAATTAATTCCTTTCTGCATGAAAAGTAATATTTCCCTATTTTATAAATTTCCCTTAATTAATTCCTTTTTGATAAAATTTCATAAATTCTAATTTTAATACATAACTTGTCATTTCATATCCACAATCTCTTAAAAATACAATTAGCAACATTATTCATCTAATTTTTATCGTGCACTCGAAATCACTATTCCACGCAAATATTCAAAATTGCATATTAACCACAATAATAATTTACCTATATATAAAAATCATACTAATTCCCATATTAATCACAAAATAATTTATTTACATCTAATCATCAGATTAATCATGATATTAATCATTAGTTAAGAAACAAGGTAAACGCGAGATCTTGCCTACGACGAGTCGACTGCGAGTGTGGCTAGCGGCGTCGACGCGGGGAAAGGACTGTCGAGGGACTACAGCGACGGAGAGGGGTGAGGGGACTGTCGGGCTGCTCGGCTACGGGAGGCGTGAGCGGAGGCCGGCGGCGGCGGCGCTGAGGGGCAACGGCGCGGAGGGCGTCGGCTCGGGCTGAGCTCGAGGGTGGAGGAGAACGTGGCAACGACGGATTTGAAGGCGATGCGGGTCATCGGAGGGCAGCATGCTCGTGTGGATCTGGGCAGAGCTTGGGCTCGGGCGGCGGTTACTGGTACTCGTCGGAGAAGGGAGGCCGACAGGGAGAAGGGTTGGCGGCGAGGGTCTGCTGGTCGAGCTCAACGGTGATGGAGGGAGGGAGGGAGAGGAGGTTGAGATGGAGCTCGTGGAGGGGGTCTGGGAGGCTGGGGTGGCTGCAGGTGGCGAACAGGGCGGCCGGGCTGAGGAGAGATGGGAGCGGAGGGGGAGAGCTAGGCGGAGAGGTGCAGCCGAAGGTGGGGGCGAGCTCGGAGGCGGCTTGGGCGGTTGGCTGTCGGCGCGTTCGTCGGAGTTAATGGAGCTGGCGGCGGAGGAGGGGCTGGTCGTGTGGTTGAGAGAGGAAGCCGTCGGGGTCGCTGGGGTCGTGCGGCGGCCAAGGAGGAGGGAGGCGGAGGTGCTCACGGCGACGGCGAAGCCGAGGCTGGTGCGGCGGTGAGGTTGTCGGGGTGTTGGAGTTGGGTTTTGGGGAAGAAAATGAGAGATGAAGGGGAGAGAGAGAATTCGTGAGAGGAGAAATGAGAGGTACAGAGAGATGAAGTGAGTGATGGAGAGAGAGAATGCTGAGGATTATTTTAATGAGAGAGAGAAGTGGGGTGTACGTGAGTGTGATGGGCTAGAGAGTGAGGGGAATGAGGGGAAAGTGGGGATGTGGGGGAAAACGTGGGGCATGGAGAGGTAATTGTAATATTTAAATGTTATCATTATTATTAAAAACAAAAATAAATAACAAAATAAATAAAATGTTACAAGGATCAATTAAAATAATTTAATTTATAATTAACCAAATAAATATGAAGCCTAATTTGCAAATCATTAAAATTTCTAGAAAATTGGTAAAAAATATAATTATTCTCTTTAAAATAAAATTTAATATTTAAATACCAGGAACGTTATGTAAATCAGTAATAAAAAATTTATGGTCATTACATTTTACCCCCCTTAAAACAAATTCCGTCCTCCGAATTAAATAAAATAACGAATATAAATAATGTATTCACTTCAATTCATATAAAGTTCAAAATATTTTGCACATCCATAAATAAGGAAGGTCATACAAGGTGATTCAAATAAGATTCAAGACATGACAGCTAAAATTCAGGAAATAAATAAGGGTCTCGCTGTCGCATCTCGGACTCAGTTTCCCAAGTCGACTCTCCAGGAGAATCTGGGTGCCACATCACACGAACAAGCAAGACAGTCTTATTCCGGAGGGTCTTCTCCCTTTGGTCTAAAATCGCTATAGACTGCTGCTCGTATGTCAAATCGGATCACACCTTAATCTCCGAGAAATCTACGACATGACTCGGATCTCCGACGTATTTTCGCAACTGAGAAATGTGGAATACGTTATGCACTCCAGCCAGAGCGGGTGGTAATGCAAGTCGGTACGCCACCTCTCCCACTCTCTCTAATACGTCGAAAGGTCCCACATATCGCGGACTCAAGTTCCCACACCTTCCAAAGCGAATGGTGCCTCGGTTGGGGGAAATCTTCAGGAACACATGTTCTCCTGGCTGAAACTCTAAGTGCCGATGTTTCGCATCTGCCCAATGCTTGAATCTGTCCTGCGCTATGCGAAGTCGCTCCCGAATGATTCTGACTGCATCAACTGATTTATCAATCAACTCCGGCCCGAAAATCTCCCGCTCGCCAACATCGTCCCAACTCAGCAGAGAACGGCACTTCCTGTCATACAATGCTGCAAAAGGGGCCATTCCAATACTAGCCTGGAAGCTATTATTGTATGCAAACTCCACCAAATACAAGTGATCTTCCCACGACCCGTGGAAGTCAAGCATACAAGCTCTAAGCATGTCCTCCAAAATCTGAATGGTCCTCTCTGATTGCCCATCGGTCTGAGGATGATAAGCTGTGTTGAAACTAAGACTGGTCCCAAGGCTCGCCTGTAAACTCTTCCAGAATTCTGAGGTAAATCGGGTATCGCGATCTGAAACGATGCACACTGGAACTCCATGCAATCGTACGATCTCCTGCAATACGAGAGATTTACTAACACTCTTGGAAAAACAACTCATTGAAACATATAGATATAATTATTTTACCTCTATGTATCTCTGAGCAAGATGCTCCGTCGACTGTCCCACTCGGAATGGAATGAAGTGGGCCGATTTGGTTAATCGATCTACGATCACCCAAACAGCATCATTTTGCTTAGTGCTCCGAGGTAAGCCAGTGACGAAGTCCATGGTGACATGCTACCACTTTCATTCCGGAATAGGCAACGGCTACAAAAGACCTGCGATGCGCCGATGCTCTGCCTTCACCTGCTGACATACAAGGCACTTAGCCACACTACGAGCCACATCTCTCTTCATACCACGCCACCAATAATTCAGCTTCAGATCCTTATACATCTTCGTACCTCCAGGGTGAATAGAATACGGTGAGCTATGAGCTTCCCGTAATAACTCCTCTCGGACATCTCCTCCTGGTACGCAGATACGACTCCCAAATCGTAAGGATCCGTCCTCATGAACAAAAAATTCTGACCGAAGACTAGCCACAACTAACTCTCTGCATTTCTGAAGAAATAGGTTATCTGCTTGAGCTGCCTTGATTCTCTCGACCAGTGTTGATTGAATCTGAAGATTCATCAAGGACGCGGTGAAACCTGGAAGAAGAACTTCTATACTCATGTCCCTCACTTCCTGCTGAAGTCTCCATTGCACCGTGAGGGTCATAATCGATGGCAAACGACTCAAAGCATCTGGTACTACATTGACCTTGCTAGGATGATACTGAAGATCAATGTCATAATCTGCCATCTGCTCTAACCATCGGCGTTGCCTCATATTGAGCTCCTTTTGAGTAAATATGTACTTCAAGCTCTTATGATCAGTAAACACCTTCACTTGCTCTCCCAACAAATAATGTCTCCAGAGCTTAAGAGCAAAAATCACAGCTGCCAACTCCAAGTCGTGGGTAGGATAATTCTACTCGTGCTTCTTCAACTGACGAGAAGCATATTCCACCACATGACCACCCTGCTAAAGAACGCATCCCAATCCTCTACCTGATGCGTCACAAAACACCTCAAAGTTTCCTCTCTTATCTGGTATCGTCAAGACCGGGGCCGAAATCAGTCGAGACTTTAACTCCTCGAACGCCTGCTCACAAGCGTCGGACCAGACAAACTTAATATCCTTCCTCGTAAGTCGTGTCATCGGCTCCGCAATCTTCGAAAAATCTCTAATGAAGCGATGGTAGTAACCAGCTAATCCCAGGAAGCTCTTAATGTCTGACACCGACTTAGGGGTAGGCCAATCCTTCATTGCAGATACCTTATCCGGATCCACTGATATGCCGTCTCCTGACACCACGTGTCCCAGACCACGTGTCTCAGAAACGCTATACGATCTAGCCAGAATTGGCACTTACTATACTTGGAAAATAGCCGATGCTCTCTCAAGGTCTTCAATACGTACCGTAAATGTTCTGCATGCTCTGCTTCACTCTTAGAGTACACCAAGATGTCATCAATAAAGACCTCCACAAACTTATCCAATACATCATAGAATACCAAATTCATCAGGTTCATGAATGTTGCCGGTGCATTAGTCACACCAAACGGCATCACTAAGAATTCATAATGTCCATATCTCATCTGGAACGCAGTCTTGGGGACATCAGAATCCCTAACCTTCACCTGGTGATACCCGCTCCGCAAGTCTAGCTTAGAAAATACTATCGATCCTCCCAACTGATCGAAAATATCATCGATACGGGGAAGTGGATACTTATTATTCACTGTCACCACATTCAACTCCCGGTAATCGATGCACATCCGCTTGGATCCATCCTTCTTGCCCACAAGCAACACAGATGCTCCCCAGGATGATACATTGGGTCGTATCAAGCCTCTCTACAAAAGATCATCCAACTGAGTCCGAAGCTCGGCCAACTCAGTCGGGGCATACGATAAGGAGTCTTGGAAATCGGAGCAACTCCAGGCTTCAAATCTATGGAAAACTCAATTGCCCGATCCGGTGGCAATCCATAAATATCGTTGGGAAGCACATTTTCAAATTCCCGAACTACAATTGGCTTTTCGGATTCCACTTGCATCGCAGCTAACGTCGCCTTCTTCGGTTTAGCTCTAAACTCCACAGGTCCGGCCTATGTGCTGCCACTAAGGAACTCAAACCTCAGGTGATCCGGTATCTCAAACACTACGCTCAGACGGCGACAATCAATGGTGGCAAAGAATGTCCCCAACCAATCCATCCCAAATACTGCATCAAAGCTCGGCAAATCAATCACCAGAAAGTCTGCGAAGAGTTCCCTCCCGCAGATGACTACAGGACATGCTTCATAACCACTGGATGCTACTAAGATGCCACTTCCAGTGTTGATATTCTAGCCCGTAGTCAGAGAAGCCATAGGTAGAGAGTGGGCACTCGCAAAGCGACGAGATAAGAAACAATGGGAGGCTCCAGAATCAAAGAGCGATAAAGCAGGAACGGAAGAAACAAGAACATTGCCTATTATAGGAGGATGTAAATACAACTAATTTAGTATTCTTAAACAATCCTATCATAATATCATTATGTAATAAGAAAATTCATATTCTATTAAGACTTAGATAAACAATTCTTACCAGTATAACTTGATCGTTCGCCTCAGCTTCT
Source organism: Asparagus kiusianus (assembly GCA_022839385.1). NCBI lineage: Eukaryota > Viridiplantae > Streptophyta > Magnoliopsida > Asparagales > Asparagaceae > Asparagus > Asparagus kiusianus. The sequence goes on along the minus strand of BQKN01000920.1, from coordinate 84,893 downwards.
ACGGCTGACATCATGAAATCTGTCGCTGAGGTTGTTGCTTGTGTGCTTCCTGATAAAGCTGCTGCTGTGGAGGAAGAGGCCATACTCGTGGATAGGATCTGTGCTGAGGCTGTGCTACTGGGACTGGTCGAGGTGGAGCTGGGAGAGCTGCCCGAACTGGAGGTGGGGGCAAACGAGCCTGCTGTTTCTGAGAACAGTCTCGGCTGATATGACCGGGGGACCCACAGCTAAAGCATAGATGAAGACGCCTGGGGCAATCCTACTGAGTATGACCAGGGTAGCTACAATAGGAACACCTTACCAAAGATTGGTTCTGAGACTGTACTCCAGGACGCTGATAAGGGTGAGCCTGATGAAATGGTTGACACTGAGAATGCTGCTGTCTCTACATGTTCTGCTGCTGTTGTCTCGGAGGGGGACGCTCAACATTCTGGGTCGGAGCTGCTGGTGTTTTGCTTTGAATCAAGTGTGAATCTTCTGGTTCCTTCTGCACGCTCTCAATCTCACATGCTGCATCTAATACGACGTCGTGAGTCGCGAGAGCTCTACCAGCCAAAGCCAATCTGATATATTTGTCCAGACCTTTCTGGAACTAGTGCTTCCTGATAGTGGGGTCCGTACCAAATGAGGAGCATATCGGCTCAAGGAAGAAAACTCGGCCTCGTCCTCGTCGACTGATCGACCTCCTTGCTTGAGATCGACAAATCTACGCAGGAGCTCATCTCGGGCCGACTGAGGGAAATATTTCCTATTGAAGTGATCCGTGAACGTCTCCCACAAAATCGGCCTCTCTAGGTGTGTCTTCTCAGCAGCCCACCAGATTCTAGCTGTATCTGTGAGCTGAACATCCATGAGATCTACCCACTCTGCAGGGTGAATACGAGTCACCGTAAGGATAGTCTCCGTGACCTTGAGGAACTCCTCTGCTGCTAAAGGCCCTCGGCACCAGTAAAGGAAGGAGGCCGCATATATCGAAACTCTCTAACACTATGCTCCGAGCGAGGGAGATACTGGTGCTGATGCTCCTGCTGTAAATGCCCAGCTAAGAACTGCTGGTTCATCACTAGCCCCTGAATCATCGCTAAAAGCTGCTGCGGATCTGCTTCAGGCATCTGACCACTGCTACTGGATGGGTTACCATTACTACGAGTACCCACCATAGTTCTAAAGAAAACGAGGATAAAAAGGAAAACTAGGGTTAAAATCAAACAATATATTTGGAAAATAGGGACTAAAACATAGTTATTAAGATAATAGTATAAGAACTTAATTGTAGTCTTACGAATGAAAAATGATATGTATTTGAATTGTTCAATACATTCTCACTAGTGGGAACTCGGGACCGGGACATGCATGGGCCACCACTAAAACCTGTCATGCCCCGCTTCCCAAAATACCGGAGAATTGGAACGTGAACATGCCCGCGACGTATTAGATTGAGAAGAAATATATATACTATTTTTTTTCTTTTCTTCTCAATCCAATACGCTAAGCATCAAATATATAAATCTCAATCATAGGTCCCCGATCACAATAGTAAGAATATAAAGACAACCCAGAGTAAGAAATAAATATATCATCAACAGATCATCCCAGACATAAAATATGGGTTCAACATACCCTTACTACAACAACAGTCCAACTAGAAAATAAGAAATACATAGTCCATAATAAAAGGAAATACTAACAAAATAACCAAATCTGTCACCAACTAAAGAAAAATACTATAAGAGTGTTCTATCAGTTACCACAGAAAGAAAAGCACATCTAGGCTTCAGCTTGTTCTTCCACTCCATCGGAAGGACATCCTGGCTGGGCATACACTGGTTCGGCCGCATCATCGAACTGAACCTGTTCGTCTCCTAAGTCTGACACACACCAGAGAAAATAGGTATACGTCAGCGTGTATGGCACACGGCAAGATCTCACGTGAACAAATAAAACGGTCTAATGACTCATGCTATAATAATAATGATACTAACAGGAAAAACAAAGATACATGCAACTGAAATCTAATAGTAACATACAGCTATGTGAATATAATAACTGGGTCGAATACTAACCAACCTAAAACTCAGTGGTCCACATCTCACACAGAGTCAACGCTCCTGTCATCGGATAACTAACTGTTCACAAATCCCCTACGTGCATCCAATACCGCTACACGAATCGGTTAGAGGACTACACACAATCCGATTTCGGCCTGGTCCGAACTCAAGCAAAACTCGGGTGACTACACAAATTCACTGACTAAAGTGACTACACGAATTCAATTTAGTCCAACAAACCAACCCCAGTGACTATACGAATTCACTGGCATGAGCCTGGAAGATACATCAACAATCTTATCCGATCACATGAACACTGACTTCTCCATCCCAACTCTATTGTATTTTCTTGTTAACCATAATCCTCATTGGAAACTCGGGTTCACCGCCTAAACCAGTCAACACACTCACATATGTCACTAAGTCTGTTCATGACGCACGAGGCCACTAAGTCATGAACTACTAAGGTTCTCAACACATCAATAAATCATGATTATAGTATAGCATGTTCAACATGATTATGCAGGTTCACGTAGCAGAAATGAGAACTATAATAAACATGAAGGCATTACAAAATACTACAGCATGAATACATACATAAGGAACTTCATCACTACTGGAATTTCCAAACTCCTCATGCAAAATATCCGTACTTACGTATTTTCTAGAATAATCATACCGTAGAAAGGAAACTAGCAACCGATGTCGTTTTGCACATGAAATGTCGTGCTCTACGGCGTTCAATCATACTATCATAAATAAATAATATTCTTTTTTCAAAATTATTCTTTAAAACTATTTCTCGTTATAACTAAATTAATTCCTTTCTGCATGAAAAGTAATATTTCCCTATTTTATAAATTTCCCTTAATTAATTCGTTTTCGATAAAATTTTGTAAATTCTAATTTTAATACATAACTTGTCATTTCATATCCACAATCTCTTAAAATATAATTAGCAACATTATTCATCTAATTTTTATCATGCACTCGAAATCACTATTCCACGCAAATATTCAAAATTGCATATTAACCACAATAATAATTTACCTATATATAAAAATCATACTAATCACCATATTAATCACAAAATAATTTATTTACATCTAATCATCTGATTAATCATGATATTAATCATTAGTTAAGAAACAAGGTAAACGCGAGATCTTGCCTACGACGAGTCGACTGCGAGTGTGGCTAGCGGCGTCGACGCGGGGAAAGGACTGTCGAGGGACTGCAGCGACGGAGAGGGGTGAGGGGACTGTCGGGCTGCTCAGCTACGGGAGGCGTGAGCGGAGGCTGTCGGCGGTGGCGCTGAGGGGCAGCGGCGCGGAGGGCGTCGGCTCGAGCTGAGCTCGAGGGTGGAGGAGAACGTGGCAACGACGGATTTTAAGGCGATGCGGGTCGTCGGAGGGCAGCAGGCTCGTGAGGATCTGGGCGGAGCTCGGGCTCGGGCGGTGGTTACTGGAACTCGTCGGAGAAGGGAGGTCGACGGGGAGAAGGGTTGGCGGCGAGGGTCTACTGGTCGAGCTCAACGGTGATGGAGGGAGGGAGAGGCGGTTGAGGTGGAGCTCGTAGAGGGGGTCTCGGAGGCTGGGGCGGCTGCAGGTGGCGAACAGGGCGGCGGGGCTAAGGAGAGATGGGAGCGGAGGGGGAGAGCTGGGCGGAGAGGTGCGGCCGAAGGTGGGGGCGAGCTCGGCGGCAGCTTGGGCGGTTGGCTGACGGCACGTTCGTCGGAGTTAATGGAGTTGGCGGCGGAGAAGGGGCTGGTCGCGTGGTTGAGAGAGGAAGCCGTCGGGGTCGCTGGGGTCGTGCGGCGGCCAAGGAGGAGGGAGACGGAGGTGCTCACGGCGACGGCGAAGCCGAGGCTGGGGCGGTGGTGAGGTTGTCGGGGTGTTGGAGTTGGGTTTTGGGGAAGAAAATGAGAGATGAAGGGGAGAGAGAGAATTGCGTGAGAGGAGAAATGAGAGGTACAGAGAGATGAAGTGAGTGATGGAGAGAGAGAATGCTGAGGATTATTTTAATGAGAGAGAGAAGTGGGGTGTACGTGAGTGTGATGAGCTGGAGAGTGAGGGGAATGAGGGGAAAGTGGGGATGTGGGGGAAAACGTGGGGCATGGAGAGGTAATTGTAATATTTAAATGTTATCATTATTATTAAAAACAAAAATAAATAAAAAAATAATTAAAATGTTACAAGGATCAATTAAAATAATTTAATTTATAATTAACCAAATAAATATGAAGCCTAATTTGCAAATCATTAAAATTTCTAGAAAATTGGTAAAAAAATATAATTATTCTCTTTAAAATAAAATTTAATAATTAAATACCAGGAACGTTATGTAAATCAGTATTAAAAAAGTTTATGGTCATTACACCTTTGAAGGCGGTGATGGTCCGAGGAGCCGGCCACAGACTTAATCACTACTCCTTGCTCGGGTGAGGCATTGCCGACAAGGAGCTTGAGCAATACTGGATCTGATCATAACCCTTGGGGTTATGTTTGCGATCCAATCCCAGGCTTCTTGGCTTTCCAAGCAGTGGGGTTTTCATCTGTGGCGGCGAAGAAGCCTGTGCATCATCTTCAAGCCAGACAAACACCATAGTGGTGTGTCTTTTCCAGGAGGGTTTTCTGGGTTCTACCTGGCAAATACTCCCCAGAAAGCTATTGGAGCCCTTGAGGGCTATGTCTATGTTGGCTCTTCATAGCCATAGGCTAATCCTCCTTAGCTTGAATAATACGATTCCAGACTTTGCTTAGCTTGAATGGTGTAATTCCAGCGACATCTTTCAAGAATAGACAAGATCAGTTTCCTGCTCAGAGTTGGGCATGTATTCTAAGAGAAGAAAGTGGGCCCCACGGTGAGCGCCAAACTGTTGATGTCCGTGAACACACAGTCGAAGAGGGTCTTCCGTTGATGACGAAGGTTGGGAGGATAAGAGATGTGGCCGACTTCTTCTCCGACTCTATGTCCGATTCTGAGCACGCGGGGTGGACTGATAGCCTGCACATGTAAGAATCGCAGGAGTACATGACCAATTTCCCCCATAGTACCTCCGACGGTCAAGTCAGTCGGTGAACTTGAGGAGGATTTTTGAGAGATCCCTGGGCCATTGTGGTCCTTGTAGGGGGTTCCTCTCTAAAAGTTATTAAATTTTCTCTTTATGTAAAAAAATCGAAAGGGGAGTAAAGTTCAGGTGTAAGAAGCAAAGATCAGCCTCCTCTGCCCTTACCCTCCTTACCCTCCTTACCTCCTTTTTATAGTCCATTGCCTCTGAGATTTAGGCTTTTCTTTTGCACATGAGGGCGGTTGCAGGACGGGCAGATAGACTGCTGAGTCATCCTTCTCCTTCCAGGTGTTGGCTGACGATTGGAAGGGAAGTCATTAGAATACAGGGGAAAGATGTCCTCTCAGTATCCTGGATTTGACAAATAAGGCAGGACAGAGGATAGGCCCGCTGCTCGGTCATCCTTCCCTCTCCAGATAGCAGTTGGTGATTGGAGGGGAAGTCATTTGATCCTAGAAGAGCATCATGGCGATCCCAGAGAAGTGACTTGTGAGTACAATAAGCGGCAGTGTACAGGGGATTTGTCAGAACGGAGATCTTGATGGGACTGATCAGTGTTGTTGTGTTGATTGACATCTGAGGTGAGCTTAGCTGGATCTTATCCCCTAGTAAAGGCGAGTCGGTTCGTGAGTTGTCTTTGCGATATCCCGACTCGATAACCGAGTGAGATTCGGGTCGAGTGTATAGTCGAGACGCCTGCTAGATGAGTCGTCTTGATTACGAGGGACCGACTGGTCTCGCACTTTGAGCCGGTAATGATGAACATTGGTCAAAAATGACTCGTCCGCTCGACTGGCCGATAGACTTGCCCTTGGCTGGGCTTTGGAGCCTCTAAGCTGGTTTGAACCATGGCCTTTTTAGCCCATGCAGACAATCATTCGGTATCTTCATCTTTAGATGGTAAATTACCATAACAAATTATATTTAATATGAACCCTCCGTATATTTTGACCGTGGTCATCATAATTTTAATATGTTTGATTGATTGACTAAATAGGTATATAGACCATACATTACTTTACTTTCTCACATGAACTAATATTTGAAGCTTAATAATTTAAATTGTTACTTTTAAATTTAGTATAAAGAGAAGCTCTAATAACATTTATTTATTTACCTGCAAGAGTATACAATCTCAATTCCTATTTTTCGTTTGAGATTTATTCCATATTTATGTGTATCAAATTAGTTACTACAACGTAAAGTTAACCAATTTCTCTCTCTCTTTCTCTCTCTCTCTCTCTCTCTCTCTCTCTCTCTCTCACACACGTGCGTGCGCGCGCGCACACACACATATATAATTTATTAAAAAGGGTCATATAATCTTATATAATAAAATTAATTTAATACTAAATAGTAGTATCGTTGTAATAATATTATTATTAGGAAAAATTCTTCATGAGTCAGTATGTTCTTTACATTATATATGCTATGCACTCTAAATTTTTGGGTGTTTTATAGAGCCAAAAAATTTGAATACAAGCCTTTAACATTTTACTCTTGCAGCAGCAAAATCCACTTAGCAGATGTGGATATTCCAGATAAGTTATATGTTCTATATACAATACAATTGTCCTAGGCAGGTAAGTTATAATAGCATTTTTTTATTCACATCATTTAGAGCAGGATATGATAGGGACCTTGCATCAAAGAAAAAAAATTATATTTAGAGCACATCGGGAAATATATCATAATCTCTCTGTTCTAATTTCCAAGAAAATAATTCTTCATATTTTTAATTATATTTCTATGATACAGAGAATGTTGAACCATACCTTAATGATATTATTTTTTGTAATATTTTTCAAAGAATAAAAGTTAATCTATTCTTCAAGTACAAGTGTTGCTCATCAACTGCTTCTTTGTAATATTTTTAAGGTGTTTGTAATTTGCAGTTTTACTTCGGGTTGGTAAAAACTTATTAAAGTTTTACTTCTATCAATCCCATAAAAAATTTTGTTTTCTTTTTTATTTTTATTCTACTTTTTTTAATTTAAATAATTATAATATTCAAATACGTGCATTGCATGTGCATCTCAACTAGTAATACCATAAAAGTTGGACAAAACACTACATTTTACATGGCCCACAAAAGAAAAACAAGCACTATCTCTAAACTAAATTTAAACCCTAATTAAAACCAAAAGCCGTCCCCATTACTTATATATATCCACTAAAATCCTCCATAATTATCAAAGAAAATTGGATAAAATCCCGGATCCACCCACGAACTCCCAACTCCCATATACTGCCCACACGGCGGCGGGGGAACCGCCGCCAGCGCCGGCGGTTGCAACGACGCCTCCCCCAACCCCTCAAAATCATAATCCATCAACATCTCCCCTTTCCCTTCTCCCGTTGCCGCCGCCGCTGTCGCCGCCACCGCCACCATCTTCTCCTTCACAGTCTTCATCTTCTCCTCAATCAACCTCGCCAAGACCGCTGCATCTTCAACCCCGACGTCCATCAAGTTGCATTTTCCCGCTATAGCTTCGTGCAATTTTATGTTCATCTCCAACTCCCAATTCTCCCTTTGCTGTTTCCTGACTTGTTCTTGAATCTTGAAAAGTTGCTGGTTCAAGTACCCAGATTGATCCACTCTTTTCTTGCACTGTTCAGATTCCGGCATGGATTTGTATTGGACGAGGACTTCGCGGGCCTGGGCATCGTTGGGCCAGACCTCGGGCTGGGCCTCGTCGGGCCCGTAAACTACGACGCAGGCCGGGACGTCACACAGGACGGAGAGCTCGCTCACCTTCTTCAAAAGCCCGCGGCGGCGCTTTTTCAGCGTCGCTCGTCGGGTTGCGTCGTTGGCGATCCATGCCAATGTAACTTTTTTTCTCGCCATGGTTTTGTTTTTGATTTATTTCTTCTGATTTTTTGGGTGAGCTTTTGATTGTTTTTTGCGGTGTTTTATAGAATATTTGAGGGAGAGAGATTTCAATTAGGAGCGGGATCGGAGACAATGTCTCCTAAACCTTAATTATTTACAATTATACACCGATTCTCTTGATTTATTTCCTCTATTGACAATGGATAATTTAGCTTACTTGGTTTAACCTTTTTCAGGGAAATAACAGGAATTACGTGTGCTTTAGGGCATGTGATCTTTAAAGGATCCTGGGTAGTATAAAGATTTGAGATATAATTCACTAATCTACTGTGTTAATGGATAAGCATGAACTGATTCTCCTATAGATTACATAAATACTATATAATGATGATTTCGTATAGTATTTTTTTCTTTGAATAAGTTAATAACATATAACTCTTGCCTATAGTAAGTTTCATATATAATTAACTAATAGGCATCTCTTTTCATTTATTAGTGTTGCATGTAACTTTTCTATATAAAGATTTAACTATTTTGTGTCTTAATACCAGAAAACCCCCCTTAGCTTTGGACAATTATTAGATAAACCCGCATAACTTTCAAAATATTAGCAATCCCCTCTTGAGGTTAGGGGTTTTATAAAATCCCCTTTAACTTCAAGATTTTTCAGAAATCCCCCTAAAAACCTGAACCTATTTTGCAGGAAAAAATATCCACCTATATAATTTTACACACCCATAGGAAAAATACGATTAACACTAATTAGAGGGTTTTCCTAATAAAATCTTACAGTTAAAAATGATTTTCTAAATAATCCATATTCCATAAAATTTCCTATATTTTGATGGTTTTGGTGGGTTATCTGATAATTGTCCAAAATTAAGGGGTATTTTCTGATATTTAGCATAGATTTGCTATGTACAAATTTACATCTTTTTTGCTCATATAATTAACAAACAAGCGCATCTTATTACTTCCACTTTTGTACACTAAATTAGTTCCATTTATTTTAAACATTGATACGCATAGCTTATAACATTTTTGACCTTGACACCCCAAAGTTTTTTACTAGCACTTTGATACCTTAAAGCTCACCAATTTTTTAACTTTGAAAGCCCAAACTTTTAAGTATCAAAGTATCCAAAATAAAACTTTAGGATATTAAAGCGTCAGAAAAAGTTTTGAAGTATCAAAGTCTAAGAAAATATAAATTTTGGTGTGATGAAGTGTCAGAAAAAATCTTTGGGATGTCAAAATTAAAAATTGTGTAAACTATACAATATAAAAGTGCAGATAACCCTTATTCTATTAGATTTCACACATAAATCCTCTATATTAAATATTAGATTCTAAGAGTCAACTCTACTATATAATATCTCAAAAAAAATTCATATATAATTGACTATTCTACAAAGATTTTAATTCTCTTTAATTAAGTGATAATTGGAGAGGGTCCAATTACCACAATATGTGCCTGAGTATTAAAAGATGAGATTATGAGATATAACATTTCATTATTATAATTCTCATTTTCATATTAGTGGCTTTCATGACAAGTGGTTTTCCAAGATGATAGTAAAATCTCACCTGTCTAATCTCATTCATTAAACTTGAAATAGACGGTGCATATTGAGATAATTGGACCCTCTCCAATTATCAGCTAACCGGGAATATTGATCCGAATCTATTCTACAATTAAAGTATTTTCTTACAATACATTCACTGCGCAATTCTATTGTATAAATATTTCACGTATAGTGAACTTTTCCATGAACTTGTAAGATAAATCTCTTTATATTTTATCGATTATTAAAACTTAAAGGCAATGTTAAATCTCTTTTTTTTTTCCAATTATTAAAACTTAAAGGCAACTCTATTAAATGAACGCTAGAATGAATATGATCTGTTCAGCTAACTTGGCAATGAATTTGTACTTAGATTTAATATGTCTATCATGAAGTTGCATACTTTTATGTAGAAGCTAACAGAACTTCGTCATAATTCTGCATAACAAAATTAAAGTTTTTGCTAAAAGAATGACCGATGGTTTTGGCAAAACTTTAATCTTCTTTCTCAAAAAAATTTAAAATTTTCTGAAATCGTGAGTCATTGTCTAGTAGAAGCAGAGCTATAGATCCCATGTAACTACATACCTTTGAACAGGGTTTTTTTGCATACACCCCCCCAACTAGGGCTGTCCATTCGGCCCGGCCCGAGCCGGGCAAAACCGAAGCCCGGACCGGCCAGGTTTTTTATTTTTTTAAAATCCCCATAAATCATAAAATATACATAAAATTATAAAAAATAACATAAAATTTTTTAATAACTTGAAATAATATAAATTACAAGTATAAAAAAATTATAAAAATGAAAGATGATAAAAATTACTTCTTTATTAATAATCAGTAAATCCTTTATAAATATAAATTTATTTCGGAATTTATCGTATCACAATAGATGAGTACATCCCAACTAGATTGACACCTACTCACCTATATCACTATCATTTTTAACTTTTTTCGAAATAATTCATTACAAATTTAAAGCTAAGAAATAAAAATTACAATTTGATGAATATTATCTAATCTTTATACCTATCTGCTAGTCCTAACTCTTCAACTTTATCTTCAATTCCAGCCATCCGATCGATGTCTTGCGTTCGCTTCTCATAGCTCCACCAATCTTGTAAGCACATCACCGCTTGTACAGTATACGGATCTAAGCATGTCCTGTGATCGTCGATCAAACGTCCTGCTGTGATGAAGGCGGATTCTAAAGCTACCGTCGAAACCTGCACTGTAAGTAAGTCACGAACCATGGTGGAAAGTATAGGATATGAAACTGATCCGTATACTCTCCACCATTGTAAAATATCTAAAGCATTTCCTTAACATTTAACTAAAGAAGTAGATAAATATTTATCTATTTCAGAAACCTCTAATGCTGATCTAAGTTCAGATCCACCAGTTAGTTCAGCTACCATTGCATACCTATCAAAACTTATATTTTTACCTCGGTGTGTACTCGAAGGCGCCGAAGCTGTAGACTATTGTGCAGCTACACCATAACTAGCTACATACTCATCATATAATATTTGAAAATAATTTCTAATAGCTAAATGATGAGAAGTAGCAGTAAGGGTGGATCCATCATCTATGTCTATAATCTGTCCACCATATAATAATTGTAACAAACTTTGAAGGCCAAGATCCTTCAAACATGGATCAATAAAAACCCCCAAACCAAAAATATGAGGAATATGCCTAAAATATTTATTAAATTTGCTCTCCATTTGAAAAATTACAGCTCCAAAAATATCATCCATACGATATTTGGTAAAAACTTTTTGAATATTTAAAATTTGTAAAACAGCTAAAGTAATTGTTGGATAATAACATCTAGATAATAACATTGTAGTATCATAAAAGATTTGTAACATCTCATTTCAATTATATATAATTGTCCATTAATCTTCAGTTATTCCATAAGTACTGCCAGAGTTAGAACTAGAAGCATAAAAACTTATAAAATCATTTATAATTTCTTTATATTCTATTGCTACACTTAACATTGATTAGGTGGAATTCCACCTATGATCAACATCTTTTGGAATTAGTCTGGGCTTATAATTTTTTTCTTTTACAACATTGTTTCCATATTTTAATTCTCATTTCAGAAGCATTGTGCATATTAGAAAATATTCTAACCTTTTCTATCATGGGTTTAATTTTAGAAAATGCACTTTGAACAATTAAATTTAAAATATGATAGACACATCTAACATGAAAAGTTCACCATGACATGGTAAAGACAAAGTTTTTTTGATAAAATCAATAGCTAGATTGTTATTACTTGCATTATCTAGTGAAAGAGAAAATATTCATTAATCAATTTTTAATTTCATAAGTTTTTCAATTATTAAATTTGTAATATTAATACCAGTATGTGACTCTTCAATTGTAATAAAAAATAATTCTTTTAAACATTTGCCAATTTTCATCAATCCAGTATGCTGTGATATACGGGATAAAAGTTAAAGAAAATTTACAGTTTAAATTTTTAAAATAAGAAATTATTTTTTCTTTTTCCTCCTGATAATATTTTAAAATATCACGTTGACGGGTTTGACGAGAAAATTTTGTAAATACGGGATAAAAACCATCTCTAAACAAATCTTCAAATTCATCATCTTCTACTAATTTAAAAAGAAGGTTTTTAAGAATGATAAACCTGATTACGCATTTCCTGCCTCGGGCAGCATCATAATTCCAACTACCGAGACTACCAGAAGAGAAAGATTGGGAAATCATAGATTGTAGGATATCACCTTGAGGATTCTGGCCTTTGTTGTGTTTTTTATATGACATTTGAGGTGGTTGGTGTCGCTCTTATGATGAGCCTGGAAAGTCTGGCCGCACAACGCACATTTAGCCTTTCGGGTGATAATCCTACCGTGTTCATCCTTGGTGATGTCTATCTTCTCAAAAAAATTCTACATATTGAATCTTAGTCTTTTAGGAACTCTTGGTGCAGATTCGTCGTCATCAGATTCAGGATTAACACCGGTAGGAGGAGTAATTGTAGTAGTAGGAGGACTCATATCTTGATCGGTAGGAGATAGGTGCTGCTCTTCATAATCGGATCCATAAGCCATTTGATAGAAGTATTAGAAAATATAAGAGATTTTAAGAGAGTATAAGAGAGTATAAGATTGTATAAGAGAGTATTAGAGAGAAGTAGATGAGTTTTGATGTGAGGAGAAGAAGTGAAAACCTCCATCTATTTATAGAGGCAGCCTCCTAGGCAAATGATCAAAAAAACATCATATTCTAACCGTTTTTTGACCGTTTTTAAGGGCAAAACGGTCAAAACCTAATTTTGGCCGTTATGGCCAGGCCGGGTTGGGACAGACCTGCTCGGCCAAAACGGTCGGTTTTTTGACCATTTTGGCCAGGCCGCGCCGGGCAACCTAGCCCGGCCTGACCAAAACGATCATTTTTGACCGGCCCGACCCGGCCTAGTCAATTCTACCCAACGGTCAGGTGACCGTTGGTGCCGGTGCGACATTTTCTAGCAACAGTCACCTCTGGTGACCGTTGCGGTCGGGTCTGGGCCCGGTTTTGGTGCTCCGACCCGCACTATTCCGGGCCAGGCCCAGGTCCGGACCGGGCGCGTTTTCGTGGGTCCGGACCCGGGCCCGGGCCCGGATCTGGCCCAGGTGTCCGGGCAATACTTGGGCCGGGCACCGGGCCGGGCCTGGGCCGCGGGCTTTTTGGACAGCCCTACCCCCAACTAAATATCCATATTTGTGAATATATCCTCCAAATCTTGATATTTGCTAATTTATTCTTCAACATTGAATTTTTTTTATCTCTTCTAAATGTACACATGGCCTTGTTTCATTGGCCTCTCTCAGAGATTAGGTTTTACGGCACGACGCTATTGCACTGAAATTGTGAAAGAATGTGACTACAAAAAGCAATCATAATCCAACTTCTATGATGTAAAAAAGTAAAATTTGTTGTTAATCTACAAAAGTTTTCTCCAGAATTGTGGCATTTTATTTTGATATATATGAAAAAAAAACCTTTTATAAAAATCAATATCAAATATCTCTCTTGATAAACGTCGTACGGAGTCATGAAAAGAAATTATATTTGGATGATTGTTTTAAGGAAAAATTGCTTGGAGGAACAAAATTTAATTGGGCCATGTTCCCCACCCCCAACTAGAATCAACCTCTTGTAAGCACATTGACCCAATTTTTCATGCTTTTACACCCCAAACCCAAGATTATATATGTACTTTATAGTGTATTTATTAGCATTGCCCTTTTTACCCTTTGTACTCATCCGATTTGGGATGTAGGCCGGAGAGTTTTTTTGTCATATTGGCCAGCAAAGCAAGCCATCATCAAGTCGGAAGTCACTTCCGATTGGGGGTGTACACTAGAGAGGTTTTTATGGAGGAAAAAGGGAAATTTTGAGGGAAGATTCTACTAAGAATTCCCTCCAAAATAATGCATGCCTCATTTCAATGAAATATATACTCTTCCCTCTTTAAATCTATTACTAAGACCTTCAACAACCATTTATATTCTTAACTTTTTCCTCTTAAGTTCTTCAACAACCATAATGAAAGATTCTTTAATGTGTGTGATTTCATTTAACAGTAATGCAACCCTCATTAAAGTCAATTTGGTAACAAGTTTAGCCGAATTAAAGATACAAGCTGCATAGAATTTTAGAGTATCGTACGAAAGTTTGTTGATAAGTTACTCTATTGAGAAGTTTCCCAATGTCTCGTTTGAGCTTTCAAAAGATGAAGATATTCTCAACATGATAGATTATCATCGTTTAATGAGGTTAAATACAGTAACCATGACTGTTACTAAAAGAGATGAAGGACCCACCCATGCCATATGGATAGAAACAGAGTTTAAGTAAGTATTCAAAAGTATATTTTTAGGTTTTGGATACATGTGCTATATTACGTGATATATGTGACCTGAAGACATATAACATGACAAATTGACTTTATTTGTGACATATTGACTTTATTTGTGATATTTAGGTCTTATATGTGACTTTACTGGTAAGTATCACACATGACTTATATGTGACCTTTACATTCAACTTGCAGCATTCCTAATGTAAGCTCACAATCATCAGAGCATATCGAGGAACCTTATGAGAGGATCATAATCGAGGAATCAGAGAGGATCCCAATCGAGAAATCAGAGAGGATCCCAAACAATTAACAACCCTCAAGGAGAGCATGTGTGGATGATGAACGACGTAGTAAGTGACTCGTCACGGATCTCAGCATGGTGGCACGAGGCAATTATTGGAAAATGGCAGCAATTTAAAAGTACAAAAGAAGTTAGAATGACTCTTATATACTACTCTATAGCTAAGAAGTTTGCTTTTAAATATGTTAACAATGAGCCAAAACGTATTCGTGCTAGTACATGTTCAGAAAAGAAACAAAATGCCCGTGATTGCTTTTCGCTTTACCATTGAGCCATGTGTCGACCTTGGCCATAAAAAAAATTGTTCCTCAACATACATGTGGACAACATAACAGCACAGCTGGTCACTTTAGAGCATCAAGAAGGTGGATTGCGAGTATGCTGCAATCAATTATGAAGAGGCGTCCATATATAACCCCAACTGACATTAGAAAAGAATTGCACTCTCAATATGGATTAAGAGTTAATATTCTAAAGCTTGGCATGCTAAGGAGACAACAAAAGACCAAGTATTTGGTTGTGCAAGGCATTCATATGATTTACTATCCTGTTAGTCCACGCGAATTGTTGATGTCTCCTTTAGAACGTATATGTATCACAGTGAACCGTAAATATGACATGTCAAAACTATATGACAGATACACGTCCAATATGATATTTCAACGTTATATGTGATAACTAATCCCTACATGTGACATTTAGACCTTATATGTGATATTTTGACCTTATTTGTGATTTTTGAGTATTACATGTGATAGTTAGATCTTGTTCATCATTTAACAAGTTATTTGTGATTTAACCATCATATTTAGGTACCAAATGAAGGTGATGGAAACAAACACAGGTAGTGTCTTCACCATTGAACAAGAAGAAAGAAGATTCAAATATTTATTTGTGTCGTATTGTGCATGCATACATGGGTTTTTCAAGGGATGTAGGCCATTGCTCTTTCTAGATGGAACTTTTTTGAAGGATCGCTACAAAGGGATCCTATTAGGTGCGACAACTTATGATGGTAATCAAGGCATATTTCCACTCGCATTTTGCATTTGTAACCAAGAAAATAAAGCAAATTAGAGTTGGTTTATTCAAGGATTGCGGTATATTTTGTACAATCGAACAGAACCATACAATCCACCCCATCCTCTAGTAATTTTGTCAGATGCCGATAAAGGAATAAAACAATCTTTAAAATATATATTTCCAGATGCGTACCACCCTAGATGTGTACTTCATCTCGTTGAGAATTATAAATTGAAGATTAGAGAGATGTGTTTTGCCTTAAGTGCTGCTCAATGTATTTCAAAATTGCTGGAGTTTGCTACATACAAGTACGCGGAAAGAGAATTTAAAATTATTTTACATCAAATTATGATGACATATCAAAGAGCTTACCAAGTAGCTCTAAGTTATGTTCCAAGTAATTGGGCGAATTCTGTATTTTCTAGTATAAGGTACGTCAAATATCATTACCTTTACTTGTGACATTATGCTTTTATATGAATTTGAGCCTTTAAAAGTCACTTGTGACCTTTACTTGTCTCATGTAACAATACGTCATTAAATGTGACACTTAGCCGTGCGCTGTGATCTTTTGCTGTTGGGTGTGACATTTGATATTTATATGTGACACATGGCTTTAATTTGTGATAGTGAATTTTTTGTTTAATTCACAGATATAGTCATATCACTTCCAATGTTGCTAAATCTTTCAACAGTTGGATTCGTGTGGCGAGAACAGTTCCTATTTGCGATATGATGGATCACATTCGTGTGCAAATTATGAAAAGGATGAATACTTGCCGCGAGATGGTAACAAAATAGAATAGCTATCTATGTCCTGTAGCAGAAAAAAAATCCTCCAAGAAAATGTCACCAAGGGAAGCACTCTTGAAGTATCGCATTCTACAGCTAAAATCTTTGAGGTATCATCATAAAAATCAGTACAAGTTGATTTGGATCACAGAACATGCACGTGTCGTGCTTGGGATTATATTGCGAATATCATGTAAACATGCGTGTGATCTATCAGCTTTATGCATAGAGATGTGTACCAGTTTTGTGATTGGTTCAAGACGACTGAAGCTTTCAAGAAAAGTTACGAACCAATTCTCTTTCCTGTTCCAAATTACGATAAACCAGATGTCACAAATGAAACAGTTAGCATTCTTCCCCTAAAGACGACAAAGAGATGTGGAAGGAACAAGAATAGACGTATCAACAACAGATCTGATAATAGACGTACAATTAGATGCTCAAGATGTCACACTGAAGGATATAACCGAGCCAAATGCACTGAACCTATCCAAGATTAACGTTTCCCAGGAGAATGCAAACTCTTTTGTGACTATTGTCTGTTACATGTTACTTTTACCATTTCGTTGTGATATTTACAACTTATATGTGACATATTACTTGTTCGTGTTAATTATTCCATTTTGTTGTAACATTTACTACTTATATGTTACGTATCACCTGTTCGTATGACATATTACCTGTTCAGATCTTATATGTTAAAGATATTGTTGTCATTTTGTTATGATATTTACTACTTTTGCCATTTTGATATTCTGTGTGAGATATCATCCCTTCCCTCGAGGATCCCCTTAATGAAAAAATACGCATGTATGCGACCAAAAAATCTATATAAATATAATATAACACTTAATATCAGGATATGTAACAGGTAACGAGAATAAAACACAGAGAATGTACAAATATCACATAACAACATCAAAATGTCAAACAGAATATCAAAATGTCACATAAATAGAGCATAAGTCACACCGCATACTAAAATGTCACAAATAATCCCCAAAAGTCACACAAAATATCAAGATCACCTGTTCAGCTTTAATATGTTAAAGAAAAGATCACCAAGAAATTCCACCCATGTTAGTAAACTGGTTATCATTTACAAACAGCGTTTAAATAACTAACACCCATCACATATCAACCAACAAATGAAACAATTACATCTAGAGTCTAATAATTCTACTCAATCATAGGTACATCACTACCTCCGAAGTACAATAGATATTCTGGATCTTCACTGTCTAATTTCAACCGCAGCTTTTTTCCATTCACGACCTTCACATATGATTTGAGCAGCAAGTCCTACCGTAGCATATGCGACTCCCTATGCAAGGTTTCAATGTTCATTACCTCCCTTCCCTCGAGGATCACCTTGATGAACAAATATGCATGTATGCTACAATCGTATCTGTAAAATAATAACATAACGCTTAACAGCAGGATATGTAACTAGTAACGAGAATATAACACAGAGGATGTACAAATATCACATAGTGACATCATATATCACAGGGAATATCAAAATGTCACATCAATGCAACATAAGTCACACTGCATACTAAAATGTCACATAACATCCCAAAAAGTCACACATAATACCAAAATGTCACATATTGATGTGAATATATCACCCACAATGTCACTAACCCATGTAACAATCACATGTATTAATAAATTGTTTAAGTATAAGAAACTTACGAGCCTTTTTGCGTTCGACAATGAACTGCTTCATATTCAAATGCTCTGAATGTCGACGCCTGATCATATCCACTCACCATCCTATCTAAAAATAGTTGGATGGTCAGCACGTCTCTAGCCCATGGCTCGTGGTCAGTGGAGCTATAATGTCTGTATTTTTTTTGCCTCAAGTTGACCTAAAGGACATGCCAATGATCAGCGTGACATATCGGAATTATCAACACATCATTCCCTTCATCTATATGCTTCTTTATATAATTTTTATAGACATTACGCTCATCCAAATTTGAAGTAGTTAGCAACCAAATCTGTCGAAAAAAGAAAAGAAAGTAAGCGGAAGAAAGTCATATAAATGCAATATAACTCAAATTGTATTATGATCGACATTACTCACACTAAAATATGACGTGACAATAGCAAATTTTCTGGAAACTTGACCCATGTTCGAAGTCTTGCAACCAGTGCTTCAATGGTCTAATGATTGCAAATGTAATAAATCATGTAAATGTAAAACACTTGAGTAACACTACAACTTAAACAAAAACTAACCTCATCCTTTAATCTTCTACCACGTAGAAGATGAAGCATATCATATCTGCATATAGTATGGTCTTCAACCTCAAAAATAGTCCTCCTACAAAATATAGAAGACAATCAATGTATAAGCGATATATTCAAATCAACACCAAAATGTCATAGGAAAATACTAAATGTCACATAAAAACACTAAATATCACATGAAAGCACTAAATATCACAGGAAAACACTAAATGTACTCAGACAAATAGTAATGATCACATTTTACGTGTGTATGTCACAAACTTACGGTAACCATCACAGACCTAATATAAATATCATAGAATAACACTTAATACTTACTTGTCAACTTTTAATATAAGAAAATATTGAAGCCACTTGTTTTCATCATCCGATACATTGGGAATGTCCTGAACGGTAAAATTATGGTAAAATACTTCGTCGATTGTTCCCGATAGCCTGATATCAAAGTCTTATGAAGATGGAATGCTCATATTCAACATCCCCAATAATTTTTTTCCTCTTTTCTTTTTTCCCTTTTCCATAGCTCTGCAACGGATGTTCTCATACCCAGGTATGAAATTGCAAGTGGCTTCTCCTCATCATTCTCCCCCTTGTCGTCGTCATCTACCACCACAACGACACCTTTCTTCCCTTTTCTTTTTTAGGTATTTCTGTTTGGAAGGGAGATTCTAAGAACTTGGGCTTCTTTATTGTTCCCTGGCTCTTTGCCCGCCGCCCCTGAACAAATGCTTTCAAAGTATCATCACTTTCCTCCCTCCTCTTCCTTCCCTTCTTCTTTTTGGGAACTTCCTCAGCTACTTTCACCTCTTAGGCTGTATAACGATCACAATTAATGAATATATATCACAAAAATAGGACATGAATATATATCACAGGAAATATTCATTTATCACAAATAATAAGCAAACATCACAGATAAACTGTTTACGTCACAAAATTAGGTAACATGTCACAAGATACATATGAATGTCACAAAGGGTAGATAATTGTCACAAATAACAGAGAACTATCACAGATAAGGTGTAATTATCACAGGCAATAAGAAAATATCACAAAGGAGAGTTACCTCCTCAAGTTTAATGCCCATGTATTGGGTTTAATCACCTTCTTTCTTTGCCTCATCTTTCTTCCCTTCTTCTTTCTCTGCCTCACCTTCTTTCTCTATTTAAGGCTGCATAAATGTCAAACAATAACCAATTTAAATTCAACAAATATTTTCTCAATATCTTTTTTCCTCATGTTATTATCTCTCCTTTCTTTTACCTGATATGTTTCTGCTCTGCAATTTTTTTCTCAATTTCGGCTTTAAGGGCCATCATATCAACGTCGCGAGTAACGAGTTCTTGCCCAAAGATTAAACATCACCAACTTTTCATAAGCTTCATTCTACATTAACAATAAACTGATAGTGAGGAAATGTCATAAATAAGAAGATGACCATCCAAATCATCATCATTACCTCTTTTTGGACTCTTTTCTTCCCCAAAGATTTTTCAGTTGTAACATCCTCCTCTATTTTAGCCTTCATCTTTGTAGGCTTTTTCTTTATCTCCTCATGAACATACATTGCCATATCTTGCTCCGGTAAGATGTGGATTACGGCTTCCGATATCTTCATAATCGTTGTAGTCCGCAATCAACCCACCTTCTTACCCTTCAATGTCTAATTATCAATAGTGGCTTGGATTCATCTACTCTTGCCGGCTCCTTGATGTTTGAAATCTCATAGTACCATAGCTTCTAAAAAAAGGCCACATTCACACAATGAAGTATAACATATTAGATATAAATATCACAGATACATGGCAATAGTCACATACAAGAAGATAAACTCACACATTAACTACAAATGTCATATATCAGGGACAAATATCACACATGGGTCACAAACATCACATATGATTAGAATATATTACATGTAGAAGACACTTATCACATATAACAAGATAATATCACATTTAAATGGCAATAATCACATATAACAAGATAATATCACATACAAACTATAAATAAATAGCAAACTTAAACAATACAAATTAGATATAAATGTCACATATAAGTGTCATATGTCACATGTAAAAGGTAATGATCACAGATAAGGTGCAAATGCAACATATTACTTACATATAACACATATAACTCACCGATAGCAAGGGAGTGCAGCCGCTAATATATGTCTTCCCCTTCTTCGCTATCTTCGCAGCCTTGAAAGAGCCCCACAATTCCTTGTAGATGATCGTTTCCATGGAAAATGATCCATCATATCTATCTGAGCCATATATTTGAACATATGCCGCAGTGCATTCATTCTCGCGGTCGGAGTTCATATCATTGTGAATTGGTAGAGGATTTAAAGCATAACAAAATCTGAAACATCCGTCCTCTTTTTTGACTTAACCAATTTTTTTAATAGGGCCTCAAGGTAGTCTCGGTCACTCTTGTATTGTGATTGTTGCTTGTTGTTGAAGTATGTGGTCCATATCCTATTCTCCGTATCGCGATTGTCTTTGGTTTTCTCACCTTCGTCATTAAATCGAGTATGTTTAAGCACCCAATTTACATCAAATGTGTACGCTTGTTTAGTCCCAGTTTGGCTATCCTTTAAAAAAAACTTTACCGTGGCTAAATCCAGATGATCTGGCAGCAACATAATCGTGGCCTTGTCCGAGAATTGTTCCAAAACTAACATAGTTTTTTAAATTGGAGGATCCATAAGCCTTCCAATGTTTAGCCCTCATTCGTGGAACAATTCCATCCATGAATTGACAATATCCACGTATATTACAACAAATTTTAATATCATGCTTACTGTAAAACACAACACAAGAGATACTACATCAACTTAGGGTTCTAATGCGGCTAAATTCATAATGCCAAACAAATTAAATCAACAAATGTGAATAATTGGGTTGATACTTACATCTAGGCTTTATTATAGATGATTCAGATGAGTGAGATGATAATGTCGTCATCTTGTATTTTTAGCAGTGGGTGTCATTGTTCGGTGAAGAAGAGGGACTCCAGCAACGAGCTTCCGATCGGGGGGGGGGGGGGGGGCTCCTTGTTGGCGGACGAGAGTCGACGAAGACGGTTCAAAGGTGAGTCGCCAAAGACGACGACGACGACGATGACGAGCGGCGGTGGTCTTGAGAGGAAGAGGGTTTCGAAGAAGACGACGAGCGGCGACAGACTTCGGCGAAGATGATGAAGTCGAAGTCGATGAAGATGGTTCAAAGGTGAGTCGTCGAAGATGAAGACGACGGTGACGAGCGGCGGCGATCTTGAGAGGAAGAGGGTTTCGAAGAAGAAGACGAGCGATGGCGGTCTTCGACGAAGACGAAGTCGACGAAGACGGTTCACAAACGTTGTCGTCGGCGGTGGTGTTGAGAGGAAGAGGGATGGTCTCGAAATTGATTACAGTTGGTTTCGATAACAACGCTCAGATAGGGATGGTGGTATAGTGAATTGGGAAGGGTAATTTAGGGATACTTTTTTGGGTATTGTGTCTGTACTCATATTGGGGGCTTGTTGCATTTTTTCTGTATAAAGGCTTTTTAGTTATGGTTTTTGGGCTTGGAGTGGGGATACATGACCTAATTAAATTTGGTTCCCCCAAGCAATTTTCCCTTGTTTTAATGTTAAATTGAATAGGAAGCTTATTAATCTATTGGGCCTTCCCGGGCGTTTTGGTCCGTTTAGTTCATTTTTAACCTCTCCGAATTAATGTTCGTAATATACGAGGCTATGGTCCACATGTTATTGGCTCTTGGGCATGTCCACAATAGAATTGTTAGGATCTTTAAAAATCTGAATTAAGTTCGGCCCAAGATTCAGATCCTCTTTGCTCTGCTATAAAAAAAAAAAATTGTGAGACTATTATTTAATTAAAATTATTAATTATTTAGTGTATGATCATGATTTTTTTCCAATGCAAATTATAAATGATTGCAAAAAACAGAATTACGGTGAGTGTTAAATTTAGAATAAATCACAATCATTCACTAAATAATCAACAATTATAAATAAAAATAATAATATATCCTTTATTTTTTTTTTACGGTGGAGAGGGCCAAATTCCTCTTTTTCCTACCATAATCCTTCCCTCATCCCCTCTTCATCCTTTTCAGTTTTTCCCTCCGCCTTTTGGATTAACATCAAATCCAAATATTGCCCTTTTCGATTTTCATCTAAGATTTGTTGCACTTTGATAGCATAATGATCCAAAATATATCAAAGACATCGTACAAGAGTCTTCAAGAATTTTCGTTTATCTAACATAAGATACATCTATGCTACACGCAACGCCTACAATGAAATTTAAAAAAAGGTAAATGTCAAAGTAATAACATATTGCCAAGTGGCAGCTGGTTTATTTACTTTTAAATCTCTTGATAAAAATTTTAACATTCTTCAGAAAATTCAAAGTTTGAAACTTTGAAGCTTGCGGTGCGATGTTTATCATGTTGAAGATACACCATGTTGAAGCCATGCCTCAAAATCCTTAGGAGATGTTAGTTAACTCGAACATTTTCCGTAGAAAAGGAAAATTTTTAGTATGTGATAATTTTTTAGAGTGAGATATTTTAATGGGATAATTGAGATTAATTTTTTAAAACACGATATTTATTGGGAAAATTGTTAGTATAATTGAGGATAACTTTCAATAATCAATAAGCATATAGGTCATAAATTTTGATGATAAGACTATTATTTATATAATTTAAACTTACTATTATTATCAATAATTATTTGATGTAGTGTTAATTAATCTTGAAAAACTATTGGATAGACTATAAAATATTATTATTATAAGAATTTGTAACTTTTTAATTTTTTTGGACTTATTATTGTAATACAAAGTAAAAAAAAAATTGTCTTCTTTTTTCAATCTGCTAGACATCATTCTGCCATATCTTAATTTTAAGTTATTTTTAACAAAACATGAATATTATAATTTTTAAATTTAAATTAATTATACAATTCTGATATTTAATAAAAAATAAAAATAACATTAAATAGAAAGGTAAGAAGAGATGTGATCTAATTTTATGGTGTGGTTTGAAGTAATGGAGAAATGAAATATGAAAATTAAAAAATAAATAAGAAAATTCTTGTATTTTACCATCTAGTTCTAGGTCAAAACTAGGACAATATAAGAGACTAGAACACTCTCTTTTCTATATGAATTTGATAAAAGTGGGATAAATTTTTATAATTATCCAAGCTCTACTTTTCATCCAGTTCTAATTGACTAAAACTGTATAATTACATCCTAGTTCTAATTCTAATTGACTAACACAATAAAAATTTGTCCCACAAATTATCCTAGTTCTAATTATGAGCTCTATTTGTCTAACCTCCCATCATAATTAGGACAAAATTTGAAAACCAACTCATTTCTAAACTTATTCGTCAAAAACGACCTATTTGAAACTTATTTGCCAAAAGCGATCCAGTTTCAGCCAACTGGCTAAAACTAGGTCGTTGAAATCCCGTGAAGTTTTTTATATAACAAAATAAAGTTTGGTATTTTTATCACAAAAAACGACCCAGTTTCAGCCAGTTGGCTAGTTTTAGCCAACTGGCTGAAATTGGGTTGCTTTTGGCAAATAAGTTTCAAAGAGGTCATTTTTTACAATTATTTTTGGAAATGAGTTGCTTTTCAAAATTTGTCATTGTAACTACTCTCAGTTAAGGACTCTTTATCGTGCGCCTATGCGGAAGCGTGCTCTCTCACCAAACAAGTCATAAGAATGGGAGAAGAATAATCAATCACACACGAGCATAATTCAAAACTAAAATATGACAGATCAATCACAAACACATGGATATACGTGGTTCGGCAATTTGCCTACGTCCATGGGGAGAGGATGAGGA
The DNA here is from genome assembly GCA_022839385.1 of Asparagus kiusianus. NCBI lineage: Eukaryota > Viridiplantae > Streptophyta > Magnoliopsida > Asparagales > Asparagaceae > Asparagus > Asparagus kiusianus. The sequence goes on along the minus strand of BQKN01000920.1, from coordinate 60,240 downwards.
GATTCCACTAAATCAAGGAGAGTACAAAGGGTTACAATCTCACAAAACTCACAAACTAACCCTCAACCAAAGCTCTCAACTTGCTCATAATATCTCCCTCTCACAATGCTCAAAAGTCTCTCCAATCTCTGATTACAACTCTCCTCTTTTTGATGATCCTAATCTCTTCTAAGACGTTCCATATATATAGAAAACCTAAAACCAAAACAGACTAAGAATTCTAAAACCAAAAATAAAAAAATTAAGAATCCTAATAACCTGTTACCAAAACATATTAAGAATCATGTTACCAAATAGATTAGAAATCCTAATAACTTGTTATCAAAGCAGATTAGGAACCTGCTATCCAACAATTCTCCACCTCGGTGAAGTATTCCCAAAACTAAGCCGACACCAACATGAGCACTAATGCGTCGTCTTATCAAATTTGGCTGCACCAATGTGGTTGCCTACGTACCCCCTCTCCCAAGGGATCAAGCCGTCCGTAGTTCATCCAAATGACCGTCAACAGCCTCAACAATCACGAACGTGCAACAGGTTTTAACAATGATCAAACTTGTTACTCGGAACCACCTTAGTGAGCGTATTCGCCGGATTATCCTTCGTGTGGACCTTTACAATCTCCACATTGCCATCTTCAAGAACATCTCTAACGAAGTGATAACGAAAATCAATGTGCTTCGTCCTCACATGAAAAAACTGATTTTTCACTAAATAAATAGCGAAAAATTTGGCCTCGTACATATTATCGCGTACATCAAGCTCCCAACCGTGCTCGCATATGGAGTTTTCGACATGAACTCTCGATCTTCAACTGTCTTTGGTGAGAGGTCAACTGAAAGCTTCAAATGGGCTCCCAAAGGTACACTAACTGGGTTTGTATCTATGCTAACATGAAATCGCTGTAGAACCTTCTTCAAATAAGCCACCTGTGTCAAACAAATTTTGCCCTTCTCTTTATCTCTGTCGATCTCCATCCCCAAAATGCGCTTAGCCTCACCCAAATCCTTTATCTCAAACTCCTTTGAAAGTTGTGCCTTCAACTCATCTATATAAGACTCAGAAATGGAGGCAACAAACATGTCATTAACATAGAGCAACTAATAGATGTACACACCTCCTTTCAACTTACGAAAATATACGTAAGGATCAAATTGGCTCCGAGTGTACGAATGACCAAGCATAAAGCCATCAAATCACATATACCACTGTCGAGGAGACTGCTTCAAACCGTATAGCGATTTCTTCAACCTGTAAACCAGGTTTTCCTTCCCTGCAGCTCAGAATCCCAATGACTGAGTCATATATATTTCTTCATCAAGATCACCATGAAGAAATATTAT
>BQKN01000920.1:8226-33897 GCA_022839385.1 Asparagus kiusianus | reverse complement strand
TATATATATATATATATATATATATATATATATATAAAATAAGTATGTATATATAATATGCATATTTATAATATATGTATATATAATATATTTTTATATATGTATGTGTGTGTGTGTATATATATATACTCTCTCTCTCTCTTAGTATATAAGTATATATATTTATACTCACTCTCTCTTAGTATATAAGTATATATAAGTATACTCTTTCTTATATAAGTATATATTTGTATAAGTGTACTCTCTCTTATATATGTACAAGTATATATAAGTTTCATATCCTATACTTTCCACCATGGTTCATGACTTACTAGCAGTGTAGGTTTCGACGGTAGCTTCAGAATCCGCCTTTAGCACAGCAGGACGTTTGATCGACGACCACAGGATATGCTTAGATACGTATACTGTACAAGAGGTTATGTGCTTACAAGATTGGTGGAGGTACGAGAAGCGAACGCAAGATATCGATCGGATGACTATAATTGAAGAAAAATTTGAAGAGTTGGACTAGCAGATAGGTATAAAGATTAGATAATATTCATCAAATTGTAATTTTTATTTCTTAGTTTTAAATTTGTAATAAATTATTTTAAAAAAGTTACAAATGATAATGATATAGGTGAGTAGGTGCCAACCTAGTTGGGATGTACTCATCTATTATGATGCGACGAATTCCAAAATAAATTTATACTTGTAAAGGATTTACTAATTATTAATAAAGAAATTTTTTTATCATCTTTCATTTTTATAATTTATTATACTTGTAATTTATGTCATTTCAAGTTATTAAAAAAATATGTCATTTTCTGTAATTTTTATGTATATTTTATGATTTATAGGGATTTTTAAAAAATAAAAATAAATTAAAAAACCAAAAAAAATCGGGCCGGCTCGGAGCTCGGCCCGCTCAGGCCCGAGCCAATCGGGCCCGGGTCCGGGCTTCGGTTTTACCCGGCCTGGGCATGGTTTTCCGGGCCGGGCTGGATGGACAGCCCTAGAGCCACACAATTAATTTCTTATTAATCAACAAGAAATTACAATGCAAGGGTAGATCTCAAACTTAAGATCTCTCAATAAAATGCTAATTATTACTGTAGTTACACTAATAAAATCCCCATCTTAAATACCCCCTTTAATTTCTCCCTCAAATAAATTTCCCCTCAATAAATTCCCTCTTCTTAATTCCTCCCTCAAAAACGTGAGCTGGAGAAAAAAAACAGAGAAGAAGTGAAGAAAGGGGGAGCCGCCGCTAGGGGGTTGGAAACACGAGGAGAGAGAGAGAGAGAGAGAAGAAGAAGAAGCCATGGGGTTTCCCTTTTAGGGCATGTTCGTTTATTTCCTAAAAACCAAGAAATGGAAATGGAAAAGGTGGAAATCTCAAAATAATCCATTTCTTCCATTTACATCCCTAAAACTCACCCACAACATCCAATAAAATATTATTTTCATCCAATAACTCATCCACATCATCTAATAAAATATTATTTTCATCTAACCACTCATCCACCACATCTAATAAAATATTATTTTCATCTAACCACTCATCCATCACATCTAATAAAATATTATTTTCATCCAAACATCACTCAACTCATCTCTTTTCATCATTTCAAATCACTCACATCATCGAATAAAATATTATAAAAATTCACCTCATCTCATTAACATTTTATTTCTTTGTTTTCATTCCAAAAAGTTGTGAAAACACTTTTCTTAATCTTTCTTCACATCACCCAATAATACAATGACAACTCATCTCATCTCATTTCATTTCTTATTTTTTAGAATGAACCAAACAAAAGAAAACAACAAAACTACAGGAAATAGGTTTCTTATAATTCATTTCCTTATTTTTTTTTGACCAACCGAACAACATCAAAACTAGTTTTCTTAAAAAATCACTCACATCATCCAATAATAATGTGACAACTCATCTCATCTCATCTCCATTTCTTTGATTTCCTTTTTTTTAAGCCAACCAAACAATTCAAAAACCTATTTTTCTTAAAAATAGTTTTCTATTTCTTTGATTTCCCATTTTTTTAAGGCAAACGAACAGGCCCTAATAGGGAAACCCTAGCGACATGCTGGTGATAGCCTGTCGCCGAAGCTCGCCTGAAGCTTCGATCTCGCCTGCCCTCGTCGCTCGCTCGAGCTCACCTGAACCAATTCTCGAGCTCGCCTGCAACAAGCCGAAATCGCCTCGACCTCGCCTGGAGTGGAGCTCGCCCGCGCTCGCCTGAAGCACAAGCACGAGCGCTCGAGCTCGCCGTCGACCTCGCCAGAAGCTCGCCGTCGACCTCGCCTGCGGAGGTTTGATTCTTCACCCAAATCCAACAACAACGGCTGCAAATACTTTCATTTCGCGACAGCTAGTACTAGTAGTTGCTGCAAATCATAATACATGGCTACAGCTACACCTGCAGTGAGATGTGAGAATGTGTGATGTTTGTTGCATGCAACATTATGTTATAATTTGTGACATGTCCTGGTTACTATAATTTCTTGCATTTCACTGCACCTGTGATACATTAGTTGCAGGTCATTGCTAATACGTCTTGCCCTATTTGTATCCAACAGTGTATTTCAAAAACCTATGATATCAAGGATCACCAAAGAAAACTATAAGCAAAGTCTAGTGCTCAAACTACAGTTTATTATATCTGAATAATTTGTCATAAAAAAGAGATGGATCGAAGTAATTCAAGTCACGATCAAGTTTATTCAAAATTACAAAAACTCAATTAAGCCATATAAGAACTTCAAACACAAATCGCCTAGAGTCTCAAGCATTGACTGATTAATAGTACAGTCTTCATCAAAAAGGGAGTTGCATTATCCAGAGCTTCATCTTGCTGCATCCAAATCAGAACTAATCTGAGATGGACAATAATGAATGGACGATTTGAACATTTAAAATCAATATATACTTGCCATAGATGACTAGGGCCTTTTAAATTATTGATCAAAGAATATCCTAGTAAAACAGAAGTCAACAAATATAGTCCAAATTTCTAACCGATCTAACTGTCGAGTTATACACACATTTCGAGCATAGCCATAGCCACATAAAAGTCTAAAATGTAGAAAGTCACTACGATGTGAATTCTAAACCAAGTGTTTTGCGTAAACAAAAGGTAGAACAAAATGTTAATCTGACCCACTAAAAGATAAGAAAATAAAGCAGCAACAATATTTAAGGATTGACATCATCATCATCTGAGCGACTTGTAGTCTTCAAATCTTCTCCTTCCTAACTTTCACCCTCCAAATCTTCTTCTTCCTGTAGCAAAATGAGAACATATCTTAATATTATCTAAAAACATCAACAACATAAAAAAAGAGTTACAGACTGACAAGTAGAAGAAGAAAGATATAGGTGCAGCTGGAAATGAGGAGGTGAATCATTCTCTTTTTGTACATAGTCAAGAGATAAACAGACTATATCTATTTGAAGCTATTTGAAGCTATTACTATTGAACTACTACAAAGCTACAAATAGTCAGTTTAGAGGGGTGACACAAGTCAAAAAGTTTGAAGTTAGAATAATATTCTTATTACCTAGCCCCAAATTTATTTGTCATATCTTATATTTGTTGTGGATAACATTGTTGAAGCCTGAAGCTATATTAGTATCTTGCATATGTACAAACCATAATTAAAACTGAAGCCTAAAAGCAAGTGCATGTTGCTTATATTCAGCCAACACCAAAACTGAAACGATAAACCAAAAAACTCAACCTCAAACGAAACTACTTGTTGTAAGTACCCTACCAAAATCAAATCTGAAACAGTAAAATCGAAGAATATATATAAAAAAATAATCTAATCATGATACAACAAGCCATGAATATGTCAGATACATCCGCATCAATAGTATGTAAACATTCTCTTCGCCCATTATTGAATAACAAACCAAATGTATAGCAAGCTAGAAGCATGTCCAGACTCATTCTTGAATAGAAGACTGAATGTATAGCACGAACCAAAAACTACAAACTAAATGGTTTGTGCAATAGTTTATCTTGCATCAGATTTCTTTATTTTTATTTGGTTATAGCAAACATCTAAATTTAGCATCAGTATGACTTTCATTCACACAATAAGAGGGCATATATGCAAACAAAACCCAAAAAGTAAATAAAGTTCGAGAATTTACCTCTTCTAAATCATGTGGACTATCGACTGTTGTCAACAATGGAGGCCCGTCTAGTGTTATTTTCCTAGAGCACCAGTAGCATCTTTAAACAAACTAGAACTAAAAATATCAGGGACATTAATATCTTTCAAATGTTTTCCTTCATGAATTTGCAAGATCATCATCTGCCAACCATTAATCATTTCGGCTCGCAACTCAGCTTCGAATTTGGCTCGCAACTCAGCTCATATCTCAACTCGCATCTCAGCTATTTTGCCATTGTAATGTGCTCATAAATCAGAATGCCCCCTCAACTGCGTTGGATTAACTCCCTTTCCATGAAGTGGTACACGCCCAGATCTTGGTTTCACAAGTCTCTTCAATGCATTATTCTGAATTTCCTCTGACTGGTCGGATCTTAAAAGGTCAACATCTGGCTGAACATGTTAGATAATCAGATTAGAGTAGTAAAATGAATAAATTTTTATTATCTAGTTGAAAAATCCATAAGGACATATTTTTAGTTTTGACTTACCATCAACCACCATTGTTCCATCTTTGCCTGTACAAGATTTTGAAAGACATTTCTACTTTGGATGGGTCACATCCTTTACTTTTCTTCTATTGACATGCAGACAAATAAAAGCAGAAATGTTAAGATAGTATTATGTACTTTGATTACTGATGCAACAATAATATGAAACTTAGAACAAAATCTAATTGCTTAGAGGCAGAGAAGAACATGTCTCTCCATATAAGTAGAGAGAAATTACTTGTAACCAATGATTTTTCAAGGGAAGGAGTGAAAAATAAAGCAACGGTTAAATGCAATGTAAAAGTTTAACTTGTCTCACCATCTCAGCTCTTACTCGAGCAAAGCTCTTTGATCCCATACGGTGCATATTTTTTTTAGCGTCACAGACTCTTCTTACCCTTTCACTACGTGCCTATATAAAATCACAAGTGTAATAATCATTAAAAATAATCTTTAGCTATAACATAACCAAAAAGCTCAAAAATCTACCATATATAAATCATACCTTAATCTCTAGCTATAACATAACCAAAAAGCTCAAAAAATCTCAACATATATAAATCATACCTTTCCTTCGAGCGAGCTCCAGAACCTGATAAGAGTTTCTCATTGCTCCTTTGGTATTTTTTAGGTTTATTACTCGGCCGAGCTGCCAAAATCGTCTTGGTGTTGAAATGTTCTCACTTCATTCTACTTTTGAAGTTTCTCCACAAACTTCCAATAGTAGAACACCCAAGATTGGCCACGTTCATCAATAACAAACTTTTTCTATAGCATTTAAGTGTAAGAAAATCAACATATGCTGATATTAAATAAATTTATGATCAAGGCATGCATACATTGACCATATTCCACATATCAACTTTATTCTTAATTGGGACATCAGTCCATTCTAAATAAGTGAAAGGTGTTAAGTGCGCATTGCAAGCCAAAGTTTCCAAGTATGAACTTTGATGCTTTGCATTCTCTTCCCCAACTGGTTCTCCATGTTCATTCAATGTAATATGTTTCCTCTCTTCTTCACTTATTCCAATGAGATTGATACACTTAGTGATTCCTCTAGTCTTCTTCTTAGCAAGACCTATTTCATAGAAAAACAAAAGAAAAACAATATAATCACTAATTAAAATAGAAAAATATGTAAATAGAATCTAACCACTCAACAACTGTATATTGGGCATTCTAATTAGCATCCCTTCATATCAACCTAGAGTCTAGAATATAAATTTACTTCAAATATTGCAAGGCCTCCTGTCATCCAATCTAATGCACATTTCCACCAGTATACTGTTGGTGTACATGTGGTGATTGCATCAGTACTTTGACATGGATGTGTAGATGCATAAGGACGCTTAGATTGCAGAGTTGTTTGTATATCACTCATAGATGAGAGAATTACCTATAATTGCAGGTTTCAAATATAACTCACATCAAGATTTGTAGTTTGGTTATGAGCTCTTTCTTGAACATCAAATCATATGTCCTCAATATTCAAGGAAAGTTTGAACATGCATGATAAAGTTTTATGAGAAAATTTTGATCAAGGAGATGTATGTTTGCTAAAAAAGATTTCTCAAAAAATTTTGCTAAGGAAAGAGATAAATTTACTCAAAAAAGCCAATGATTCAACGTTTAATAAAAGAGCACTAATCACTTATTGAAAAACAAATATTTACCAGTAGCGTTTCCAACTTCATTTGTTAGAGCAACTCGCGGTCCATTATCAGCAGAGGTTTGCTGCACTACCAACTCCACTTGTGTTCGATCTGTTTCATTTGTTGGCACACAATCTTGTGCTTGACCTTCATTTGTCATACAATCAGATATTTCTTCTAGAGTTCGTCTACTTCTCCTCCGATTGCCTGCAATTTGATGTTGCTGAATCAAGTTAGCATGTTAGCAATCTACAACCTTTGGAGCTGACGCATGTGGCCATGGAGAGTGAGGTGGGTGACTGAAATTTGAAGGCTGAGAACAAGCTTGACTAGTGGCTATTGCTTGAGAATATAAGGCTTGACTAGAGTTCGAGTGCTGAAAGTAAGCTTCACTAGGGCTTGTTGGCTGAGAATGAGCTTGGCTAGGCTGCATTGATTGTTCTCTAAGATCCTCATTCATTGTTTTGGGTGCATTAAGTATCCTTGTTCTTTTTGAAGCTTGAATTTGCTGACATAAATAAACAAAGAAGAAAATTAGCTTCGAGTAAAATGATCATTAATAGGTTACCAAGCTAGAAGACTTAGTTATTGTTTACCTTGAATTTGTGGGATGAAAAATCTTGGCCAGGAAGATCTTCATCACTAACACAATTTTGAAGTAGCTGACTAGAGTTTGAAGAGTGAGAATAAGATTCACTAATGGCTACCTGGAGTTGACGACTAGAGTTTGAAGGCTCAGAATAAGCTTGACTAGCAGCTACTTCTTGAGATTGAAAGGCTTGAATAGGGTTTAATTTCAGAGAGTAAGCTTTGCTAGGGGTTGTTAGCTGAGAATGAGCTCGGCTAGGATGCATTGATTCTCCTGTAAGATACTCATCCATAGTTTTAAGTGCACTAAGCTTCCTTTTTCTTTTTGCAGTTGGAAGTTGCTAACCATAAACAAACAAAAAAGAAAATTAACCTAGAGTAAAATGAGCATTAAGAGATTAACAAGCTCAAAGACTTACTGATTGTTTACCTTGATTTTATGGGATGAAAAGTCTTGGCTAGGAAGATCTTCATTAGCAACACAATTTTCCTCGTTATAATCACTATCACAATCAACCTCATCTTCTTCTGGGACATAAGCCACATCACTATCATCAACATTGCTCGTGATTGTTTTCTTTTTTGACGATCTATTATTCATGTTCATTAACTTGATCTTGGACAATTCCAATTTTTCTAATTCTGCGTTGTTGGCAGCAATGTTCGAGAGTCTTAATTTCTGATTGGGGACCAATTTTTGGCCATCAATCACTTTACTCATTGTCCCTAATAATCAATGAAAGAAATAAGCTAGTTAGTGTTGCATAAAAAAGGAATAAATACCACAAATATATAAACTACAATACCAACCCAATGTTGTGACTTAATATTGTGCATCAATAACTCCTCAATAAAATTTAAACACATCAACCATTTCTAGGAAGGTTATGAAAGTTTAGACAGAACTGAAAAGTAATTTCTAAATCAATTAGCAAATCTAAAAGTAATCATCTTTCATTCACTAGTAATTCAAAGTGTTTACAATGAATGTAAATGATGAAAACGATCAACTAATTAGAAGTACATAAAAGATAACAAACAATAAAATTACTATCCGGTGGCTAACCTGGAGTCATCTTCTTCCATTAAATACAAATCCCTTAGAGTTAACTTGATAACACTGTAGAGATTTTCATTCACTGAATCTTGAATATAACACTTGTTGCACTTGAGATGCAAACACAAAGGGATCATTTTTGTATACTGGTTTTGTGAAATCAACAATTGGAAGATTATATCCATCTCATTTCATCAAACCACTCACATTTAAATAATGTCATGCTAAAATGCCCATAATAATTAAGCTCAAGGATATCTGTCAAGACTCCGTAGTAGGTAACTTCTCCATCCACCGGGTTTTGATCCCTAGAACTTGAAAAGCTTCCTGTTAGTGAACTCATGACAATACCACTATTTTGAGTTCGTTTTCTAATATCATGTTCTTTTATGTGAAACCTGAAGCCATTTATAACAAATCCGATACACTTTTTTACGGATTCAGGCCCACGAGATAGCCACTTAGTATATTCAGGTACCTCTTCCCTCCTGATGCGGCCTTCAAATCATACATGAAATTCTAAACTATGACTCTGTGCTCTAGCCCATGCTGTTATTTTTCTCCTTTTAGGTTGTCTTTCAATCAACTCTTTATGTTCACTACAAAAATTAAGTCATAATTTAGGCTTCAAAATATATAATTTTAAAACTTTCATAATATAAAGGAAATTACTTTCTCCAAATAGGGCTTAATGTCACTGCAATTAAATAGCACATATCGGAGTGCAATCCAAGTCTCATCATCCAGACCAACCACTTGAGTTTTTCCCAAAGAATGGCCTATTTTAAGAAAAAGGGAAGGTCCTTGAACTTGTGCACTAACACTATCGGCATTTCTAGCTGTCCGATTCAATCGTGTATCCACATTTTCGTTTAGACATCTTGAACAGAATGTTAGACATTCATTTGCTAGAAATCCTTCAGCAATGGAACCTTCATGCAAGTCATCCATCTCTTATCCATTATGTATGCAAAGAAGAACCACTGAAATAAAGTTGGAAAAGAAAACGCTTTCGTCCAATATAAAATTAAAACAATTTAAAGCTCGAGTCAATCAATAACATATTTCTAGACACATATAATTAGCTTGATTAAAAAAAGATTATAATGTTAAACTAGGACAAATTCTAGTGTAGCTAAAAAGCTTGATGAGACTCTGTGAATATAGAATATGTAAGTTAAACTTCTCTGAACCAGTAACACAGCTCTGAAACTCTATTTCAGGCCTAGAACACAGAATTCCCATGTTTCAAACCAGAAACACATAGACTGTGTTTGAGGTTATGTCACCCAAATTATGATTTTCTATGCTAAACTTTCAAAAGACTAGGCAACCTCCCAGTTCACAACTAATTGAAGTCAATTAGCCATGCATTTTATTATTCATGAAGATGCTAACTGCGAATGAGCAATAAATGACTATAAAACAATTAAAGAAGCTCTAAAAGTTTCAAATCACAAAAAACCAACATGTCATACTGAAGATTGAGAATGCACATGCTACATGATACTTGGCCATTATGATAGACTCATCATTAAACATAAGCCCGCAAATTTTAATTAGTCAAAAAAAAAAAACCTTGCATTTCAGAAATATCACTTAAGAGAACAAAAGCAAATTGGTAAACTGAAACCATAATACCACTGAAGAAAGGGCTACTTAAAACACATAACAAGGAGAATACAAAATAGCAATCAATTCCAATTTTCTTATAAGGATGATTAAGTGAGCTTTGTCATGAACTCCAACTCACTTGACGACTACTGCCAGTAAAGGTCAAACTGGAAAAATCAAAACTACTAGCTATGAAGTCCAAAAGGAAGGCAAGCATGATCTAGACTCATGGTGTAGTAACTTTGATTGATGGTGAAAATCCACGGTGGAACCTTGAACATACAAATGAACAATCACGTACGCATTAAAATTGTTACTAAAAACTAAATGAATCAAAATGAATATATATGCTTAAAGCAGAAAACTAATACGAATGAGAAAATTGGTAAGTGAACATGACTCACCGTAGTGTGGTGCTCAATCAGTCTTCACTCTTAGAGAGCCTTGATTTGGCAATAGCTAGATAGCCAACTATGATACCGAATACATCCAAGAACATTATTAAGCCAATTAACCAATTAAATTTTAATACATTAAATTCGAAATGCATACAATTTAACATTGCCTTAAATGGAGCTTAGTGAGTACCTAACGTGAGCATTTAGAGTCTGTTTTATTTGTACTTTCATTTATATATGAGTCACTTACAAGATGTAGATACAAGATTCCAAATTGTATATATATCTCATCAACCATATGCTTACAAACCACCAAGTAAGGAAAACCAATGAAAGCAATATTTTAATGAAGAAGATATAAAAAGCCAAGCTATCTCCATATAACTCAAATCTAACAATGCAATCGGGAAAACTAAGACTGAAGTTTCCGTTTACCTTTTGTCCACGACTCTTAAGTATGTTTATTATCAATCAATCTCAATCTTCAAACTAGAATTTATTATCAATCAATTTCAATCTTCAAACTAGAAAATAAACTTAACGAATTTGAGTAAGTCATACAATTCATAAAATCAACGCACAAAATTAAACTGATTTTTATTTTGGTGAGAGTAAAAAACTTAAACCAGAACAATAATGTCAACAAGTATAATGTCAATATCAGAAGAAAACTCTTAGATTTCAATAATTTGATGTTCTTTGATAATTATTTTCCCAGAAGAATTTGTCTTTGTAGAACATCTTATGCCACATATTTACCACAGTTACCTTGTAGATAGAATATGAAATGAGATTTATTTATGATGTCCCCATATGCTCTAATTTTTAAATGATAGAAAAGACTAATAGCATTGCACATGTGCAATGAGAAATTTCATAACTACAAACTAATGGACAAGATTTCACATGTCATCTATCCAGAAAATAAATTATTTTTCATCATAGAGTTAGAACCGCTTGAAACAGAAGAAGCAAGCATTTTTATAAGTTAAAATGGAAAGGAACAACATGGATGAATATAATTCCTCAACAGAGCAAATTAGCACACAATATCATTTGTATAAGCATGGATATTAGGCACATTGCATATGTAACAAAATATACTAGGAAATACTAAGGCACTTTAATTGATGAGATTATACCCAAAGAAATCACAGTAAATTACATTGATACAAAATTAAAATGACTACAAATTAAAATTACTTAGACAGGACATGCATGAAGAAATTCATATAAACACAATAATCAATGTGTAGATTTGGCGAAGGATTTGGTGAAGAATAGGAATTTTGGACACAGGGAGTTTGTTTTGGAGTTGTTCGGTCGACCGCCGTGCAAGACCGGTCGACCGAATACGTGCACAGACCCTGGGTATGATTCAGGGCTTGGTGCGGTCGACCGTCGCGGTCGACCGTCAAACCCTGTAATCAAACCCGAGAGTCTGGAGTTGAGTGCGGTCGACTGCTGCGGTCGACCGCCAAACCTTGTAATTATTTTCTGGGTTCTGTTGTTAGTCGCGATCGACCACGAGCTTTGTGCGGTCGACCGCCAGTCGGGTCAGGCCTAGAATTTGGTTTCCTATTCTGATTTGGTTTCGAGTTTGGTATAAATACCAAACACGATTTAAGGTTTTTGGAGAGCAGTATTGAAGATATTTGGAGCACTGAAAAAGAGAGTTTTCTGGAGCTATTGGTTAGGATTTTGTTTGAGAATTTAAGAGCTTTGTTGGTGAGATTAATTGGTGAGTTTGAGTGATTTGTAATCTCAGTTTGTACTCTTCTTCTCTATTAGTGAAAACATCATCCCCTTTTTGCCCTGTGGACGTAAACAACTTGCCGAACCACATAAAATTTGTTGTTTGTGTTTGTGCTGTTATTTTGGTTTGTTTGGTCTTCTCTCTCGACGTTTGGTTTGGTTCCTCGAATCACAACGATTGATGTCTTCCACGCACAACGAGTGATATCAGAGTTCGGGCTATGCTTGGGCTAATTGGAGGAGTAGATCGCTGTAGAAGTTCGTCTAGGGCTTCGATTGGTGATAAATGTAAGATTTTTACTATTGTGGATCTTGTCTACCATCGTGTGGGGGTGAGATCTTTCGGAGGCTTTTGTTAGGGTTTCAGTTGGAGGTAAAAATCTCTTTTTTCAGTTTGGATATATTATTCGTTTGTTCCGCATTGGTTTGGTGGTGCTTTGAAAAAGATGGTCAAGAAAGAATAAGTTGTGGAGGGTACTTCCGACGTGAAGACCGTCCAAAATTTGAATATCTACTCTATGAAGATAGACGTAGAGAAGTTTAATGACAAATAATTTTGGTCTTTGGAGATGCGAAGTCTTGGATGCGCTCAACGCGCAAAATTTGGAGGATCCATTAGAGTTGGACGGGAAACTGAGTGACATTGAGGAAAAGATTTGGAAGAAGATGAATAGAACGACGTGTGTTGTGATTAGATCTTGTTTGAGTCAAGATTTGAAATATAATATGATCAATGAGACTTCGACAAAGAAGATTTGAGAGATCCTAGAGAGCAAATATTTGACCAAGAGTGAAAAATCGTTTGAATTTGAAGAGAATGCTTTACCGTTTCCAATTGAAGAAAAAAACATCCATTGGTGATCACATGAACTACACGAAGCTTCTTGTGGATTTGGAAAATGTAGATGTGATGATTGAAGATGAGGACAATGCGTTGTTATTGTTGAGTTCCTTGCCAGACGAGGAATATGAGACATTCGTCCTTACTCTTATTAATGAAAACGTATCTTTTTCGTATAGTGTGGTCACCACTACACTTGTGAATAATCAGCTTCGGAAGAAGGATAAGGAGACTTCAATTGAGCCAGTAGCGGGGGCATTAATCGCAAGAGCAAAGAGTCCAAATCGAGGTAGGAGGTCACAGTCTAGAGGAGCATATCCTGCATTTAGTAAGAATCAGTGTGCCTTTTGTAAAGAAGATGGACATTGAAAAGCCGAATGTCCAAAGTTAACAGATCGAGCTGGGAAGAATAAGGAAAAAGCTATTCAAGCTTCAAAGGTGAATGTTGCCAAAACTAGTAGCGATAATTCAGATTCGGACTCTTCGGGCTACTCGTGCCATGCACTATTGTCAGTTTGTGTTGCTGACTCTACAGAGTGGATGTTGGATTCGGGTACTTCTTACCATATTTGTCCTAGGAGGGATTGATTCTCCAACTTTGAGGAGTTAGAAAGAGGGGATATCGTGCTTATGGATAATGATCATGAATACCCTATTGGTGGTATCGGTACCGTTCGTATTAAGATGTGTGACGGGGTGATTCGGGAGTTGAATGAAGTGAGGTTCGTTCCGTAGTTGAAGAAGAACATCATTTTACTTAGTTTTAGAGGCAGCAGGCTATCGGGTGACCTTAGAGGATGCATCTTTGAAGGTCACTTAGGTCCATGATTGTGATGAAGGATGTCAGGAGGAAGAATTTATACTATTTGATTAGGAGCACAGTGATTGATAGAGAGCTAACGACCTCTTTGGATTTGGCTAAACTGTGACGTTTGTTGAGGATGGGTTATTCGATTATTGGTGTCGTGTATGGATTGTTGAGGAGTGCTTTGACCTGCAGATTGAAGTTCTGTGAGCACATTGGTATGAGCAAGGAGACCGAGATGGAGTTTAGCACTTCTATTCACCGAGCGAGGGGTCTTCTAGGTGATGTTCATTCAGGTATTTAGGGGCCTTCCAGGGAGGCATCATTAGGAGGTAATCAGTATTTAGTTTCCTATGTTGGGGACTGTTTTAGGTATTTGTGGGTTGCAACCAAGTCTCGTTAGTATGAAGTCCTAGTAGTCAAAAACATATGGAGGAAATGTCTTGGTAGAAAGGTAATATGTTGTTCTTTTTTTGTAGAGGTTCTTTTCTGCGTTTGTGCTGAGCTCATGGCAGTTTGAGACACTTTATTGGAGAGTAAACATTGGAGTGACGAGATGAGGTTGCAGATTTGATGGGTCGTTCCTTGCAGAGGAGGATCGGTGTTTGATGTCGAGCATTGGTTTGCAGAGGAGTTCTGGTGTTGAGGCTTTGACATATTAGAGGCATCTTATTCATAGATTATTGACTGTTACGTTTGGAGTATTTGGATCTGGTGGAGCTGCTTCAGATTTTGAGTTGCTTCGGATATTTAGTTGCCCAACATATGATCACATCAAAAATGTGAGATTTGATCCGAGTGCACATTTGGGATTCAGTGGCGTGTTTGGTTATCAGTTGTTAGACTCTGATTTTGTTTTGAGCAGGTATGTCACATTTGACTCTCGGTAGATGAAGAGTGTTAATCAGATTGTTAGGACATCATAGCGGGTGAAGGGTGATGCTGCTCCACGTTGGGTGAAGATTACTCCACATACTCCAGATCATATTATATCGTTTAGGATTCCAACTGAGGTGACACAGTTTGGGGATCATATTGATGTGGATGTAGATAATGAGTTGGTTGATTCGAGTATAGCTGATGGACATAGTTCAAATTTTGATATGGTCGTTGGTTTACCTCAGATGAAGGTGTTTGGATCGTTTCACTTTGGGGCCATTGAGAGAGCTATCAGTTACAGATTTATTGGTGATGTTGGATAAGAGTTGAAAACTCTTCTCGTTGATTGAGAGCCTTTGGAGGCTATTTGGTGAACTACGTTAACGCTTGATTCCTTGGGGAAGAGAATATGTAGACAGTCATTTTATGATGCAGCCGGTTTGATAAGTTGATACCAATGTTTGGAGAGTGATCACATTCTCATTTAGGTCTCGACTTGTTGTGGATTGAGTCTGTTATCGTGGATTTGTTCCACTTCGTACTGGACGTAACAAGTGAGACATTTGTTTGGTACTGGTGTCGACTTAGTTTTGGAAAAACTTCGTCGAGGTGAAGAATTATAGATTTGGCGAAAGATTTGGTGAAGAATAGGAATTTTGGACACAGAGAGTTGGTTTTGGAGTTGTTCGGTCGACCGTGGAGCAAGATCGATCGACCGAATACGTGCACAGACCCTGGGTATGATTTAGGACTTGGTGCAGTCGATCGCCGTGATCGACCGCCAAACCATGTAATCAAACCCGAGAGTTTGGAGTTGGGTGCGGTCGACTGCCGCGGTCGACCGTCAAACCCTGTAATTGTTTTCTGGGTTCTATCGTTAGTCGCGGTCGACCGCGAGCTTTGTGTGGTCGACCGCCAGTCAGGTCAGGCCCATAATTTGGTTTCCTGTTCTGATTTGGTTTTGAGTTTGGTATAAATATCAAACATGATTTATAGTTTTGGGAGAGCAGTATTGGGGATATTTGGAGTACAGAAAAAGAGAGTTTTCTAGAGCTATTGGTTAGGGTTTTGTTTAAGAGATTAAGAGCTTTGTTGGTGAGATTAATTAGTGAGTTTGAGTGATTTGTAATCTCAGTTTGTACCCTTCTTCTCTATTAGTAAAAACTTCATCCTCTTCTTGTCCCGTGGACGTAGGCAACTTGCCGAACCACGTAAAATTCGTTGTTTGTGTTTGTGCCGTTATTTTGGTTTGTTTGGTCTTCTCTCTCCGCGTTTGGTTTGGTTACTCAAAGCACAACAATTGGCTTCCGCGCACAACACGCCGAAAATAAATGGACAGATTACAGATCATAAAAAGCGCTACTGTTTTGAGAAAGTTAAACAAAGAAAAGTTAAATAAATAAACAACCAAAAACCCAAAAATTATGGGCTAAAGCCTAATTGTGTAAATAACCAACAAAGTGGAAACCATAGTATTTGCTAGTTGAACAACATGATGTGCACTGATAATTTCCCAAACTTCTCAAATTTTATTATTTTTACCTCAATCCACTAGGTGAAGCCACATGCGAGATCATATCATTCCACCTCCAATCAATTTTGGTGGGTGAGGAGGCAGCAGTGACTGGGGCTGGGGGATGGGGCGATAAAGGGGAAGTGAGGGAGGAGAGAGAATTGGGTCACACACGTAGAGGATGATGATTTATAAAGGGGAAGAGAGAAAGGAGAGGGAATCAGATCATCCGATGCGAGGGAGGAGTTGAATATTTTATTTGGATTTCGGCGGTGCTTAATCGATGAAGCCCCCACGTGTTTCGGTTATGCGCCTAGTAGAGCGTGAGAGAATTTCAAGGATTTTTTTTCTTTACTTTTTTTTTGGGTAATGAATGAAATATTGCAACCCATCATATTGATTTATTTGGCATAGAATAACTGATATAATAATCAACAAGATTGTTTAGAAAATATCATCAAACGCCTTACAAATATTTATACCAAAGTATGTGAGGTGATACACACATAGTGATTGGATCCTAACAAAAATTAAACTAGAAATAAAAAAATAAAAAATATTAAATTCTAGAAATAAACCTAAAAAATAAGGGGAAAATGTGTCTAGGCCCCAAAAAATAAAGGGGATGTGATCCAGCCCCTCAATGTTTTTCTCATATTCTTTAACCCAAAAACCCAAAAAAATATGATCTGGCCCTTTTTCACACACTCCCATAAATCAATCCAAAAATATTCTGAAAATACCCCTTCCCCTTCTCTTCTTCTTCTTCTTCTTCTTCTCTGTTTCTTTCTCCCCCTCATCTCCCATAACTACTCGTTTCTCCTGTTCTTCTCTCCTCCTCCTCTCTGCATCGTCGTCGACGGCGGTCTCAAGATTGACGTGCAGCACCGTCTCGATCGCCCACTACCGCCGGTGGTCCGTGACCCTAACCGACTCGACGCGTTCTAGCGTGCGAATCAGAGAGATCGTCGGGGGCACCGCGGCAGAGTGCACGACAATCTACTGCTGCGTCCCCTGCGGCGTCATCAACCTCGTCATCTACTTAGTGGTGAAACAGCCAGCGACGATCTGCCGGCGAGCGCACATGAAGTGGCGGAGATGGCGGATCATCGCGATGAGGAAGAAGGCGGCGGTGGAGGCGACGCCGATCTGGTCGAGCTTTGATCTTGACGACGGAGAGAGCGTGAGGATGAGGGAGGAGTGGGGGATTCTTGCGGCGACGGCTCCGTCGCCTGAGGTGGCAGCGATGGAGGAGGAGATGTGGACTAGTTTTTATGAGACGAGGTTTTGGAGGAGTTTATCGCAAAGGGAAGATACGTGTAAAAGTAATTAATTAAGTTTAAAAAGAGGGAGTTAATGAACAAATTTAATACTAATGTTTTTGTAATTCTTTGTTGAGAAAGAATTTACTTATTATGTAGATCTTGACAATGTACGTAAATTTTTGAACTAAAATTTGATGTGTTTGAAAGACTGAAAGTCCCTCAAGATGATTTATCATTAATATATAAATCTGAGAGGCACCCGAATCTGAGTATTTCTGTTGATAGTGAAGATGATTGAAGTGCACAGGGTATAATCGAAATAGTGTTAAGTATCATAATTATATGTTAACTTTTACCAAAACATGTTAACTATATGTTAACTTTTAACAGAACGTGTTAACTTTCCTCCTAGTCTGTTAACTTTTCATACTGAATGTTAACTTTCGCTGCTTTATGTTAACTTTAATCCACACCTATTAACTTCCACTACTTTATTTTCGTAGAAGCGTTTAAAAAAATCTATGGCCAAGTCTTTTATCTCATCTTAGATTATAAGTTTAATCATATCGTGTATTCAAACAATATCAGTTGTAAGAATACAAGAATTTATTATGGTGAACGTTAACATGTTCAATTAAAAGTTAACATGTTATTATAAAAGTTAACATGTAACAATAAAAGTTAACATATTATGATAAACGTTAACATGTTTAGCTGAAAAGTTAACATGTTATGAGGAGAGTTAACATATAATGATGAAAGTTAACATGTAACAGTTAAAGTTAACATAGGAAACATGTCATGTTCTTGCTGATCATGGGATTTGACAGCTGATATTGCTTGAAGGATATGTACAGATTATGTATAAGTGTATGAGATTTAATAGGGTAGCGTAACTTGAAGATTATGTACATAATCTGTATATATTATGTACACAATAACCTCAAGATTATGTATATATTATATACCATAATATTCAGGTTTTGATACACATAATTTATATATAATCTTTAGTTTATTATGCACATCAAGTTCTATTTGAATGAACTTGTACATATTCACATGACAGCCACAATACATTTCACATACAATCGCAATAAATTATACCAAAATTGATCACTAAATAGAGACAATACATTTTATTAAATTTTGATCTAAGTACAACCTCATCCAAGTAATAACAAGTTTCATGTTCTTGTTTATTCAACTTAAACTCTTGCTTGAGTTTGGAAATTACCTCATGACATCTCAGTCTCATAGTACTTTTTAATCAACTAGTATAGTGCACGTGCGTTGCACGTGGTATATGGTTATATCAAAATAACTAAAAGAATAATATATAGATATTGAATGAACATACTAATAATATAATGTATTTATGTTTTGCTCTAGTGTAATATTCTTCTTAAAAAATTTATCATTTTAATAAATATCTTGAGTATCATACTAATATTTTATTTGTGCATTCAAACTTCTTCGTGGATTCGAAGATTGTCCGTTGTGGATTCCGAGGTTACTACTTCCCCGCTGCGTCAATATGTATGAGTAAGAAATTAAATATATGATAAATAATTATAATGATTGTCTGTTGTGGATTCCGAGGTTACTACTTCCCCGCTGCGTCATTATGTATGAGTAATAAATTAAATATATGATAAATAATTATAATGTAATTATATAATATTATGATATTGTAAGGAATTAAACTAAATTATAATATTGAATTATATTAAATCATTAATTATGATAAGTAATTATATTAATACCTGTAATATTTATATGATGTATTTCATCATTTATAAAAAATGGATTAGATAAGAAATTTTTTATAACAATAATAGATCTTACAATGCGACAAATAATTCCATAATTGATTCGTATATTTCATGGACGTAATCAATCAATCAAACAAAAAGGAGGATTGTAGGCACAAATAAACTACATAAGAACGCATAAAATTAAAAGTACCTATTGAATTCATAACATCAAAACTTTCAAATTCATATAATAATACCCACCGTCGACAGTACAACACCATCACCAGATTTCTCACTTTGCACCAGAGAATTGTTAGATCCAACGCATACCAGATGGTATATATATTTGTTCCAACTTTCTTTACAATAAAGAATCTCATTATCAATCTCCTACTCTTAATGTTGCAACCGTCCCTCCCAATAGATGAAAGCTTAAATTCCAACATCATCGATCCAACCTAATACACGATATAGACCGGTTCAATGTGCATCTTAGGTCACCCATTTTATTACTAAACTTGCCTGCATAGGTTTCTTGACATGTGTTGGCACTATTGAGTTAGTTCTTGAGGTCGTACACGGTTCTGTCTTGGTCATTTAGCTGATAGTTTTAAACATGGTCGATGACATCTTTGAGGTCCCGGACTGCATAATCGAAGACGACGTTCCTCGGTGGCGGCATAGAGGATGGTTGATCGGTTGATGGCAACTCTAATGTGAGCGTCGGTGACCTTTAAGAGGTCTTGGTTAGGGGTTTTAACGTTAGTGTTGTTCGCTTTGTCTTTAGGCTGAACATATAAAGGAAAGAAGGATGAGTTGTTACTGATAACAGAAGCCTAAAGGTTGGGGGATTAGTATCTAACTAATGGAGTTATAATGGTGATTTAATGGTAACTCTTGTGGATTAATAGGATTGATTAATGGATGGTTGTTTAATGTTGACGTTAGAGAATTTAAATGGTTATAGGTAATGAATTATAATCACCACTTATGAAACAATTCATTATAGTTGTAATGAAAGCACCTAATAATAAGTTGAAATCTTTGATGGCTAATCCTCAACTCCTCTCGTGTTTATAAAATTAAATTAAATTTTTAAAAATATTTTTCCTTATTAAAAAATTTATATGTTTTTATAGTTGACGTATAATTTTTTGGATTGGCATGTTAAAAAATCTATAATGAATGATGGTTTTTATAAAATTGCACGTGCATTGCAAGCTCTAGTACATGTTAAAAAATATATAATGAATGGTTTGATGACATTAATATTGGATTAGTGGAGGGCTTTCAAAAAATAGAAGTTAAATATTAGTGGACAATTAATAGGAGAGTTATGACATTATTAAGAATGCATGCATATATATGTATGTGGTTATGGTTATATGTATGTGTTTTATGGATTTTATGGATGTATGTATGTGTTTTAAAGGGTATTTTCGGGAGAAATATTTTAACATACCAAACCACTTTTAGAATAGTATTAGATTTATCCTTCAAATTCAAGCTTCTCTTCAAATCAGTGAGTTCTTCTTATTAGATATAGATGCCCAGTAGGCAATAATTGTATATTATAACAGGACCTATATGAATATAACATCCTTGTTTAAAATGATAGTATACTATTTTGGTCAGATTTATCTGGTATTTTAATACAGATAAAGTCCTTAGAATGATACTAGACTATCAAACATTTCGGATATGATCGTAATGAAGAGATCTGATTTGTCACTAACGTATATTCTAAAATGTTCCTAGTCGATGAAGCGTTGAAATGGGACATCGTCACTTTGGGAAGACTAGTATATACTCTATTTCTCCTTTGAAAGGATAATGATCCATCTCTTAGATCATTGATGTAAGACATCAAGATACAGTATACAGGTGACTCATTAGTGAATGAGTTGACTGAACGACTCACCGAGAACATCTAGTTGGTAATTATACTTAACTGTCAAACAGAAGTTCTCAAGTGATATAGTACAAAGTAGTCTCATGACCTAAGACATGAGTGCAATATCTTACATGTCAGTATAGGTGTACTTAGACTTTTACCTAACCACAGTTCTCATCGAGTTATGCATAAAGGTTCTTGTTGGGTGCATCCCGAGGCATAAGTAGATATTGAGATACCAAGATGGAATTCTTCTCTCCCAGTATAGGGGGTTGATGTCATAAGATTGTTTGATATAACTATAACATAGAAATCCTTGGCCGAGGTAAATAAGATAAACTGAGTGTCAGTTTGATCTTATAGGTTATGAGTTTAATATCAACAAACACTAATTGAGCAATTAGGGTTTGACAGTTTTCCATACCCTAGTCTTAATAATTTGACATGGTTTGATGAAAAGACCGGACTGTACGGTATTATCACTGAGTGGTCCTGATAAAATTGTGTAAGCATCTTGCAGATATTTATCACAACTTATACCCGGGTAGTCTTCATGTGTAGTTAGCACCTCTATTGTACTTGTGGATATGATCCACTGTCGAGTCTTAAGTTGGGCCCTAGAGTCACACAAAGTACGTACTTGAATCCTATGAATTCTAATTTATAGAGTAATGTGTATGATTGATACACATATATGATTTTTACCGGATACACATAAACAGTTATATGTATCGGTAAAATCAGAATGCTATGTGCTTAAGAAATGAATTCCAGTATTTTCCTCATACAGTTAAATTTTAGTCAACTGGTTGATTTTTGGTCAACAGTTGACTTTTGGTCAACTCATTGACTTTTGGGTCATATGATGACTTATTAGTTAATGATTGGAAAATTACAAAATACCGTATTAATGTGGTATTTTTATTTATGAAATACGCACTTCATTATACCTTGATTAATAAGTCATGAGATGAGTCATTAAGGTGGTATGGTTTGAGAACATGGTTTTAGCACATAGTTTTGATTCTTCATGATTCATTGCATGACTCATGAGATGAGTCATTGCATGACTCATGAGAGAATCATTGTTTTGATGACTCATGGTGTGACTCATAGGATGAGTCATTCATGTCATGATATATTCTTCCTCTATAAATATGAGCTCTCTTTCTTCTTTCATGGTTAATGAAAAAATAAAATAAATAGTTTATTCATAGTTGTTTTCCATAAAAGAAAAGAAGAGAGATCTACCTCTTACTAAACTCTAGCAATCTTTGAGTAAAAGGAAGTAGTATGATTTTAAAGTACCCCGGGATGGATATCTTGCCTTGTGTCTCAAGAAGATTCCGATTTTATCAAGCTCACTTGAAGACTTAGAGATCCACTACGAATAGATTTACTATACAAGGAGCAAGTGCTAGGGATTGTTCGATCTTCCATCGAATCACGCTTCGAAAGTATGACTTTCTAACTCTTGTATGCTCTCTTTAATATAGAGATCATGTTAGATTTAATTAGGATGGTCCTAGCTTGTTTTTCATGCTCTCTACATGCTTAGTATTACTAGTTGGATTGCACGTGCAATGCACGTGGTAAACTTTTTAAATTTATTTTAAATTATAATTTTATGTAGGAAAAGATTTGGTATAAATTTATTGAATGTAAACAATATATACCACATAT
Organism: Asparagus kiusianus; assembly: GCA_022839385.1. Lineage (NCBI taxonomy): Eukaryota > Viridiplantae > Streptophyta > Magnoliopsida > Asparagales > Asparagaceae > Asparagus > Asparagus kiusianus. The sequence continues at coordinate 11,520 of BQKN01000920.1, read as the reverse complement.
GAACAGAAGCTAAAAATTCAATATTTAGTGATCAATTATGCGTTAGTACATCTATTTTGTTTGGCGATTTTTTTTTTTTTGATTTGGGTTGGTTTTCCTTTAATCATAATCTTGGATTATCTTGGTTTTTTACTATTAAAAATTAATATATTTTATCTTAAATTTCACTGGTAATACATGTATTTCAAAACCAATAATAGAAGCAAACTGACGAGTACATGTACTAAATTATTTTATAGTGCAGTATCTTAAATAATACTGTTTATGACATTGTACAATTTCTGTGATTAAAATACTTGTGAATGGATTCAAAATGTTATGTAAATAAGCAATATAATATCAGAGTAGAATAAAAGCATTGCTCTTGCTGCACAAGTTGCTCGTTTATCTGGTAGATAACACACATGATTTAAACAATTTACTTGCTAAATACTTAATTCTTTAAATTTTGGTATATAAGTAAAATTGAACATACATGTCATACAAACATATCCTTCAATCATGGTAAATAAACCAAGTCACCAACCCTGTGATAATGTCATAAAGCTCTTATAACTTTTCTTCAGAGAAATTAAGAAGATCACCAAGAGTATTCACTCCGAGATCACTTTGCAAAGAGCTTCTAAGTTTTCCTCCAAGCTGTTTCCTATGATGCACACAAACAGAGAGATTCAATTAAGTGAAGTCTAATTTTACAGGTTAAGAAAATTATTGTTAAAATATAATATGTCAAAGCATTGCAACATTTAAAATATTGTCTGGTAGGTATTTCTAAATAATGAAGATGCTTAGTGACCTTTAGACTTTTTTGATAAGGCCGTTGTAGTTCACATGAGGATAGAGAAGAAAGTGTTCAAGATGGAGAGTTACACAATAAAGATTCTGGCACATGTACTACCACATTCAAAATATGCTTAGTGAATTTGTTATGTAATTATGGTCTTCTGACGGCATTCAAAGATTAGCCAATAAAGAAGTAAAATAGATAACCACATCCATTTAAAAGAGGAAATACAATGTGGAAGAATATAAAATAAAAGTTTGACCGCAGTAAAAGACAAAATGTAGTTCTCTCTCAAGAGGGAAAAAACAACACGAGAAGTAGCAGTCTTATAAATTAAATAACTAATGGTTATCCAGTAAAAGTATTAAGTCATATAAGATTCAGTTTAAAGGACTTAACATGTGATCTCTTTCTAGAACTCATACCTTCAAGAGTTTGTAAATGGATGTATCCAAAAAGTCAGGCAAGGACAAAAGCCTAAGAGTATGGCCCTAACAAAAATATGAGAATGGAATTGCATCAGTAAGGTACATATAAGACTAATTTAAATTAGAAGCTAACAAATGACAAACAATACTTTCAAGGATATAGCAGAACGAAAATCAATATAGTCAGGAAATATGTACTTACTGTACATCTGAAAAGCTAGAATGTTATGCACAACTGATAAATGAAAATGACAGGGATCAAAATCTAGGTCCTGTTGCATGTCTGAATTTTATTTGCGTGTCACACATTACAAAGACAATTATTGGGGCATGTCTGATAAAAATGCTCTCACTAAAATTTTCTTCTATGGTTAGAACATATATCAATACACTATTTTGTTGAACCTCTTAAATAGTATATTTTTGTTCTGGTTGCCCTTGATCATCATACATTCAAAGAACATCTTTGTCATTGATGATGCTTGTCTCTGTTTTACTTTGCTGCATACTACCCAAAAGCAAGTCAGCTACAAATAACATAGGTTTCTTGTGATTCAACAAATTGCAAACCTAGAAAAAAATCTCACAGGCATAAAAAACGCAAGTTTTTTTTAAATAAAATAAAATTAACAAAACAATCTTTGTTTAACAGCTTGACTAAAATATCATACCTTTGAGATTGCAATTGCTTCATCCATCCCTGTGATAGGTGAGTCCAGTAATTGTCCTAGTTTGAGTTCTCCTAGCTTAACCATCACAAACTAAAATGTAAGTAAGACACAAGAAACATATGCAAAAACCACACATATAGCAAATCAATCTGCCAACAAATAAATTCCATATGCTGGCATAGAATATAAGAAAAATGCATAACTATGAACAAGGAGATATAATTCCACTTGTATACAAAGAATCATTGAACCAAAAACTTTAGCAAATCACACAGTTGAGAATGCATTCCCTAAAGTAACTTTCAGCTTATTATCGGCGAAGCACAGTGCCAAAACCTGTAAACCTTATGCGAGAAAATTTGGAATAAATAGTATTGTTCAAATCTTTAATAGACCAACCAAAATGAATTTCTTTCAGTCGTCATTGCAATCTATGATGTCATTAGATTCTACATGGTCAGCAAGCATTTCAAGACCCATAGTGTCCATAAAATCTTTAACTCCAGTACCTCAAATTTTTTGGCTTACACTGCGGAATTCCTCTATGGCCTTCTCAGGATTTATCTGCAAATGAATATTTCTAAGGATCATGCCTAGCTATCAAATATGAACTACTTTAAAGTAAACACTTTGCAGAAGATGAAAAGTCGAATTATCTATTGCAAGGCAACTTAATCTTCTTTGTTTTATCTATTTAAATAAATTATAAATATTAACCTCAAGTACGTATAGTGTAGAATCCAATCCATCAACAGGCACCATAGTCCCTCCACTCAAGTCCTAGGAATGATGAGACAGAGTATTAAACCTACATGTGCACGAGATATGATTTCTACTTACTCCTCTATCCCGGTAGTATCCTCTTTCTCAGGGATATTCTGGTCTTACTTTCTCTGTGTATTATCAAACCTTTGTTATATTGTTACTTCAAAGTTTCGGCTTTATCTTGTAATATGTAGGATTCCTTTAATTTTCACTTTTCAATTATTGTAGCTGATTTAAACTTATTCCTACAACATATGTATTTTAACTTTAAGCTACAGAGCTTAAGACTTGTGTATTTAAACTTTAAGCAAAGAGTGAAAATAACCAAAACCAACAATCTAGAACCAAAAACAATTAGGTTGGAAATTCGTTCTCTCTCATTAATTCTCGAAGACCATATATGTCAATTTTTTAATTTAGAAGCAAAATATCACGTATTCTAATTCTAGTCTTGGTTTGTCCACAATAACAAACAACAGACACTAAGGCACAATTCCTACTGGATAAATTCGTTGACACTAAAGGCCATTGAAAATTGAGTTTTGAAGATGCTGGACCTAGAGCAATCTAGTAGAAGCTCTAAAACGTCAATTTAGTAAAAGCTCTAAAATGTCAATGGCTTTAAGGAAAATCTTTATTGTCAGTT
>BQKN01000919.1:28149-48615 GCA_022839385.1 Asparagus kiusianus | reverse complement strand
GTGATTTTAACGTGACAGGAAAGAAATTGCGATCGGGGCAATTTTGAGGGCTTATCGCTCTATTGGGGGAGGGTCGATAAGTTGATTTTGTCAGAGGTGTGGTTTTAACGTGACATCTGCGGGGATAAAATCCTTTTATATCTTGCTGGGAAAAATCACTAAGTATTATTTTTACCATCGGAGTGATGAATTGTGATACTAAGGATTTGAACAAGATCTTGAGTACTTTTATTACCCCACTGAGAAGAGCTGATAAACTGGTTATTTATTGCCCTGTTGGAAAGAGCTAATAAATTGACAATAATCTGAGTGATTTTGAGGACTTATCGTTCTGTTAATGAGAATCGATAAGTGGACTTTAACAGAGGAATTATAGTTATATTGGTGGTGATAATAACTAAATTCAATCTCTGTTAGGACGATGACCATCTGAGGTGTAATATTAACCTGATGGGTTGAGGAGATACAGAGTTTTGAACGCACTCTGTTAAAAAGAACCCATGAACTTAGAGGCTAAGTATCGAAGAGTTATAACGCTAAGGTGACCTTTGCGTTTAAGATTTGGAACGCGAGGTTCAGGCCTTAGTGACGCGGGATTGGGCCTTGCCCCATTGAAATTCGAACGCGATAGTGGGCTCCACGTTTTGAAAATGATTGGGATTCTTCCCTAGAATCCCGTACCATCTCAACAGCTTGACGGCTGTTATAAATAGACCTGAGTGGTCATGTCAAGAGTCACTTGACTCTCAAAATTTTGGCTATTTCCAAGAACGAGAAATCTCGTTTGACTTCGGCAAGATCTCCGACGAACTTCGTCTTCTTCGTTCGAAAACACCTCCTCCGATCCACTGTGCTGATGGCGCCACGGAGGATGGGTTCAAGCTCCAAGAAAGTCGCCGGAGCGACTTCCGAAACACCGTCGGTTGAGGGCGCCGGCGGTGTTCCTGATCGTGCTAGGACGTCGTCGTCATCCCCGTCGTCACAGGAACTTCCCTGTCGTGGTAAGTGCCGACTAAAAGAACTTGCTTTGGCAAGTTTTCTGAAAACCCTAAATGGGTTCTTGATAACGAGGAAGATGACTCGTTCTAACTGGATGAAAACGCGGGACTGGGATCCCCTTTGGGTCCGACCCTCGCGTTCCAATTTTTTAACACGAGATTCGACCCTTGCGTTTGAGAATTCTGACGCGGGGCTCGACCCTCGCGTTGGAGATTTCTGACGCGGGGCTCGACCCTCGCGTTGGAGATTTGACATGAGACTTTAACCCTTTGCTTTGGGTTTCCTCTTTATGTCGATAGCTCATTAACATCTGCTTTTGATTGTGCAGTGCTTCTTCCAAATGTGCCGCTTTCGCAAGAACATCATTTTGGGTATATTGGCGGTCTTGATGCAAATGAAACTTTCAGTCTTCAAAACACAGTTCCGCTTTGCACTTTTGCTGACTCCGAGAGAATGGACATGATTAGATCTCCTCGATGTTCAACTCTTAGAGTTTTGATTACTGATTTGGACATGGAGACCCCTGCAGGTCATGCCCAGTTTCTCAAACCGGCGTTCCTATTCGGAGATCGCATATCCATCGATGATCACCTCGTACACGTAGAAGATTCGAAGCTGTTGCGGAAAGTTGACAATCGTTACTTCTTCCTTCCAAACATGAAGAGGATGTATCCCCTCTCCCACTTTTTGAATGCAAGCCACCGTCGGGGTCTGACTTTTGACATAGTCAAAGAGAAGGAAAATGTGTCGTTCGGATCTGGTCAACGGGCTCGTACACAAATCGGAGGGCAGCTCAAAGGATTGAGACCTGGTTTGTTTGAGAAGAAGGAGCTGGTTCAGGAGATGCCACGCCCAGCGAACATCTTTATTCGCCAATTCCTTATGGCTCAGGGTGAATTTTCTACCCAAGCGTTCAGATCCCCTGGATGGGTTTGTTCCGGAGAAGGAGGTTGGTGGACCCGTATGATTGACTTTGTTCTTGAGGAGCTTAAGGAGTCACTCACTCAATCGGGTCTCACAATTCCCGTGTTAGCTACTCGACGGGGAGTCGTGCAGAGCTTCCATAATTTCTTCGCTATGTTGGAGAAATATAACCCGGACAGTTGCACATTTTTCACACCTGCAGGAGAGTTAGGTTTTGCTCTCCATGAGATGCAAGCAGTGTCGGGATTGCCACTTGGAAAAACACCCTATGAGGAGTTCATTCCCACTACCGAAGAGCTTTCCCGACTGAGGTTGGCGCACCCAGAAATTTATGCTACTTTCCGGGAGTTGATGTGCCACTTCCACATCTGTGCTCAAGTCTTTGGGATGCGTGGAGGGGGCATTATGCATACCGTATGGGCGGAATACCTCTTTCAGAATTTAAACCGGAAAGATGTAGCCGTGTCTCGTGTTGCAGCCATCTCTCCCAAAGAGGCCAAAGCTCGGATTAAGGCTTCTAACGCCATCTACAAAACAGAGCATGTAGAAGAGGATTTTGAGGCTGGTGTTGAGTTTGAAAATTTCCACCACCAGGCTGCAATTCCTATTTCTGATATGACTCTACTTGCAGGCTTCTTTATGGTTTGGTTGAAACGGTGTGTAGTGCCGTCAAGACCAATGGAAGCGATCTTGGCTGAGGTTGTATATCCAGCTGTTTTGCTAGCACATGGGAGACCCGTGAGCCTCCTCACTGCCATGGTCGGCTGCATTCAAAACGGCCTAAGGATGTTGACCTCCGATCTGCTCGGTGCCTCGACGGTTAAGGTTGCCAGGAAGAAAGCCGGGAAGAACCCCCAGCCACGCATACCAGTGCCGTATACGTACTTGGTGGCCTGGTTCGTGCTGCATTGCCCCTCCTTGATGACGGGAGTATCGGAGAGTGCTGATGCTTACATCCCCTTCATACAGAGATTAGAGTCGGCCACGTGGACTCATTCTTACATAGTCAGGGCTCGACAACTCTTATCTCGGAAAGATAATTACCGGATGCTCTGTTGTGCTCCTAATTTTGACGGAGCTGACGTGAAGGATGCCCGCTTCCTGGACTTGCTTTTTGAGGGCTCGTCTTCTTTGGAAGAAGGCACATTCAACTGGCTTCTTATGATCAGGTTGGGCTACCTGGTCTTCCGCTTGCGGGAGAAGTGCTTTATTGAGCCTTATGTGCCTTCTCGATTCGCTAGGCAATTTGGATATGACCAGCTTTATGTTGGCAATCCCAACCTGGCCTTGGCTCAAGTTGGGAATTTATATGAAGGAGCTCGTGCATGGTACTTCTTTTCCGCCAGGAGAACCCATGCGCAATTCACTTTACCCAATTCGCCGCCTGGCTGCTCTACTGTTGCCGATTTCTGCAGCTGGTATGAAGAAGTTTCCCAAGTCACGGGGTATGATATTCATACCTCCTGCATAAATGAGATTCGTGAATTGTATCGTTCGAGGAGTCGTTCTTCCAGTACTTGTTTGCCGGGGGTAGAAGAATATTTATCCTGCGAACAAGAAGTGTCCGGAGCTATTGAAGCCATTAGGAATTTGTCCGCCGTCGAACCTCCCAAAGAAGAAGCTCCTATGGAGATCGAAGAAGAAACACCGATTGCTGACTCTTCCGAAGAAAAGTCAATTCCAGAAGTGCCTGTTTCTGAACCTCGTCTTTTGAGATCGGGTAAGAAGGCTCTTTCTGCTGCTGAACAGGGCGAGTATGACAGGAGGGTACGTGAACGACTGCCTGTCGTAGCCAAAAATTCAAAGAAGGCCAAATTGATGGGTGACGCAATGAAATCTGCGCCTGTCGCGCACTTAACCGGTGGAGAGGAAGAGATGCTTCGATCAATTCCTCCTATTCCTGAAGAAACTAAAATCGAGGAAATACTGTCTGTTGGGAGTTCTGAATCCGCATCTTCTTTTTCTTCCCGGGACCAAAGTATGTACGAGGATTCTTCTTCTGAACTCGCTGAGTCATCTGTCCATGAAGAAGATGCAGGTCCAATCTATCCAACCATTCCTCCTCCACGCTCAAGAGCTTTGAAGAAACTGATCGAGGAATTGGAGTACTGGATACAAATGACTGCTGATCTAGTCCGTCTTGATGGTGCTTCTTTTGAAGACTGTGAGCCCATCTTGACCAAGTGTTTGGACAAAATCGAGGCTAAGGGAGATGTGTCATGGACTGAGCACTGCAAGGGAGGAGTTGCTCTCTTGAAGACAGAGCTGGCAGCTTTTAAAAAATTGCAGCACACCAATCCAGACTCTGAAGTGGAACCCGCTCTTTCTTTGGCCATGATCTCCAAGTCGCGTCGTCGAGAAGACCTTTGCAAGGACTTGTCTGATAAGAAGGCACGCATATCTCTCTTACGGAGGCAGCATACCCGGGCCTATACCGATACCAAAGGTGTTGTTTCTGCTATTCGTGCCACTGAAAAAGACATTGCTCGCTTGGAGGCGGAGTTAGACCAGAAGAAAACTCAGTTGGCTCAATACGAAGACGCTCGAAAAGAGTTAGGGCTTCAAGGCGATCGTATCTACACTGACTTTTGCCGTACGCTCCACGCGGCCGAGAAGATTCGTAAAGACATTGTTGCTGCCGAACCTATCGAAGCTAAGCTCAGGAGAGAGATCCAAGAACGAGTCAGGGTGACTCATGAAAAGAAACTCTCTGCCTTCAAATCCAGGCTGAAATCTCTCAAGTTGATGAAACCTGATGCTTAAGTCTTGTACCCCTTTTTCTTTTATTAAGGGATCTCTGTATCATTTTCATTTTGCTCATCGTCACTTTGTATTGGAGTTAACAATGTTGAATGAAAATGATACCGTTTTGTTTTTGCATTATCACTTTTGTTGAAATATAATTCAAGACAGTGAAAAAGTAATGCAGATGCTATAAATATAGTGTTAACTGAAAAGAACGAAATTCTCTTTATTATTACTTGGAGTAATTCCAGAAAATTTCAATCGTCAGAGGTGTAGTGTTAACTTGACGAGATACAAAATAGAGTTACACTATAAATAGGCAACCCCCAGCCTGATCTGGCTGGGGATTAGGGGGCTACATGATTCACGGGAAATATCTCTTTAGGAATTTCCCATTGATTGGCATCATGAGCCTGTCTCCTTGTTGATTGATAAGGCGATATGCTCCGTTCGAATAAACTGAGTCTATTACGAAGGGCCCTTCCCATTTAGGATTGAACTTCCCTTTGGTTTTGTGTGTCATCACCATGGGTCGTCTGTTGGCCAAGACCAAATCGCCTTTCTTGAAAGTTCGTTCCTTAACCTTTTTATTATAGGCTTTGGAAATTCGAGCTTGATATAGTTCGATCTGCTGCTTAGCTTGAAGTCGCTTGTCGTCTAGGGTTTCAAGTTCTTGCAGGCGCCGTTGATGCTTTTCTTCTTCTGTTAGCCCCGTCGTGATAGCGACTCTCAGAGAAAGAATCTGAATCTCTAGTGGTAATACGGCTTCACAGCCATATACCAGCGAGAATGGTGTAGCTCTTGTAGGGGTCCTTACCGTTGTGCGGTAAGCCCACAAACATTCGCCGAGTCTTTCATCCCAATCGCGTCTACTCTTGGAGACAAATTTCTTCAGAAGTTTCACAATGGTTTTGTTGAAGGCTTCTGCAAGACCATTCGCCGGCGGATAATATGCCGTAGATGCAACGCTCTGGATTCTGAACTTGTCACAAAACCTCTGGAACCCAAAACTGACGAATTGTGTCCCGTTGTCATGAACTATCCGCCTCGGGACTCCAAAACGGTAGACAACATGGTGTTTGATGAATTTGATTACGTTGGAAGTTTTGACTTCTTTCAACGGGATTGCCTCCGCCCACTTGGAGAAATAATCGGTCACAGCCAGGATGAACCGATGTCCTTTAGAAGTCAGAGGAGAAATTGGACCTACGATATCCATGCCCCATTCTTCAAATGGCCATGATGCAAATGTGGGATGTAAGTTCCCAGGTGCTTGGTGGATGAAATCCCCATGAATTTGGCACGCGTGACAACGTTTACCGTAGTCAACCGCGTCTGAGAACATCTTTGGCCAGTAATAGCCAATTCGTCGGAGGCGATCCCCTAATTTAGCTCCGGGCTGATGATCTCCGTACATCCCTTCATAAGCTTCCTTGAGGGCCTCTTTTGCTTCCTTTTGAGAAAGACATCGGAGCAAAATACCGTCATGGGATTTATGATACAGAGTCTGAGTGACTGTATTGTAATAGAATCGGAGGGCCTTTCGTTTGATGCCGGCCGCTTCCTTGGGGTCGTCAGGCAAGATTCCGTATAAGACATAGTCGACATATGGAAATCGCCAATCTCTAGACTCGAATTCTATAGAGGTCGTACAGACTTCCTCCGTCATTGTCTTGTCTGAGCTTTCCTCCTTAGGAATCTTGGAGGAGTATAGTTCACGTCCTGAGACTGGGATTGTCGTTTCGGTTCCTGGTGGTAATGCCAACGAGGTCGCTAATGAAGCCAAAGCATCTGCGTAAGCGTTCTGGGCTCGTGGAATGTATTCGATAAAGAATCCCTCGAACTGCTTAGCTTGCTTCAGCACTGCGAAGTAGTATGGGATTAAGTCCTCATGACGTACTTCGTATTCCCCTCGGACTTGATTTACAATGAGCTGAGAATCACCATAAGCCTCAAGGCGCCGAATATTGAGTTCTTCGGCAAGTCGCATCCCTAGTAGCAACGCGTTATACTCAGCTACATTGTTGGTACACGGTTCGATTAAGGAAAATCCTCTTGGGATTACGTGACCGTTAGGCGATACGAGCACCACTCCTACTCCCGCAGTAATCGCTCCGTGAGGGTTTGCTCTAGACGCGCCGTCAAAGAATAGTTTCCACACTTGTGTAGATTCTTGAGCAACACAAGCTTCGGCGACTTCGTCGGGCAATTCTTCATACAACTTAGATGTCCCTGGCACCGGGTGATCGGCCAAGAAATCTGCCAATGCTTGACCCTTGACTGCCTTTTGGGGCATAAATTGCATGTCGTACTGTGACAAAAGGATGGCCCATTTTGCCAGCCGGCAATTCAGAGACGATGGTTTCGTCATCAGGACTCTCAAAGGATTCACCTTAGAGATGACATGGATTGTCTGTCCAACTAGGTAATATCGCATCTTTTGAACCGTGAATACCAAAGCGAGACATTCTTTCTCGACCGGGTTGTACCGATGTTCGGCTCCCATCATGGTCCTGCTTAGATAGTAGATGGCTTGCTCATGACCTTGATCATCGTTCTGGGCCAGCAGCGCTCCTAGCGAATGATCCATAGCCCTTACATATAACAGGAATGGTTTTCCTGATATAGGGGCCACGAGAACGGGTGGCTGGGTGAGATATTTCTTGATCTCTTCAAATGCTTTTTGACATTCCCCATCCCACACAAAGGACACTCCCTTCTTCATGAGCTTCGAGAAAGGTTGGCAGCGCCCCGAAAGATTAGATATGAACCTCCGGATGTAGGCTAGTCTGCCTTGCAAACCTTGGAGTTCTTTGAGGTTCTTCGGCGGTGGCATGTCTTGGATGGCACGTACTTTCTCTGGATCAAGAGAAATTCCCTTGGATGTGACAATAAATCCCAGGAATTTTCCACTTGATACTCCGAGAAATGATTTTGTAGGATTCATCTTCAGCTGATGAGTTCGCATGATTTCAAACATCGTTTTCAGGTCTGTAAGATGATCACCTTTATGTTGGCTTTTCACTGCGATGTCGTCAACGTAGCATTCGATCTTCTTACGCAGATGTTCGTGGAAGATAGTGTTCATTGCACGTTGATAAGTTGCGCCTGCATTTTTCAGGCCGAAAGGCATCACTGTGTAGCAATACACCCCCAGCGGTGTTCTGAATGCAGTGTGCTTCTCGTCGTCCGGGTGCATCTTGATTTGATTGTACCCGGAGAATCCGTCCATGAAAGACATTCTTTCGTATCCGCAGGTGTTATCGATCATAACATCCGTGATAGGAAGTGGAAACTCGTCTTTTGGACAGGCTGCGTTAAGGTCGCGGAAGTCGATGCATATACGGACTTTACCGTTTTTCTTGGGAACTGGAACAATGTTAGCTACCCAGTCTGGGTGTTGTTCTTCCCTGACAAAACCCGAGTCTATAAGCTTTTTCACTTCAGACTCGATTGATTCCATAATTTCCGGACGAAACCTACGTTGTTGTTGTTTAACGGGTTTTGCATCCGGATCAATGTTGAGACGGTGCACGGCAACCTTCGGGTCAAGGCCGGGCATGTCTTCATAATTCCAAGCAAAGACATCTATATATTCTCGGATGAGAGATATAAGATCTTCTTTCTCGGATGATGATAAATCCTCAGCTATGAAAATGGGTTTAGGGTCTTGTGCGTCTCCCATATTAACCTGGACCACTTTATCTTCAGTGGGTGGTTCGCGTTGTTCGAATCGCATATCCCACAAAATGTTAAGACGCTTGATCCAGGGGTCATTGATCAATTCCATTAACCCTTCATCGTCCCCTGCATTTTCATCCGGGTGATCGATTGAAACCATATTCACGGTCAGATTTCTAAAGAGAGGTCCGACACTGACATCAGACTCATATGCAGATGTTCCGGATGAGCGGTCCTGACGCAGATAATTACTTATTTCATTTTCTGAGACAGCGGGAGGTGTGACAAATCCTAAACCCCTTCTAGTCTTTTGATAGTAATCTGGGGGTTTCCCTTCGGGGGTTAGGGACATTCGGATTGGTGTTCGCCTTCCTTTCCCGAAATTTAGACCCTGCTTCTTGTCAAAGTCATACCCCATTTGTTTCATCAACCGGAGGGAATTAGGTTCGTGATAATGGAATTGAGGAACTCCATCATCTTCCTCCGAACTTCCTCGTTTGAGTTGTATCGGTTTGACTTTTCCAAAACAGATCGGCTTCCGCCCTTTCCTTTTGGATGGGACTTTGAAGAAGGCCTTCTGTGCATCCTCTATTTCTTCCTCTGAAACGAGGGATGACTCGATCGGCAATGTGAGTGATGCCGTGCACAGTACGTGCCATGGGTTGGTACCTGCACTAGAATTATTCTCTATTTGTTTATTGTTAAGAGAGACATCAGACAAGTACGCTAAAATGAAATCTTCATTAATGCACCACTCGCCCCCACTCGGTACATCATTATTACTCTCACCCTGACCCATTACATCAAAGTTTAATTCCCAAGGACAGTCTTCGTCAGGATCTGGCTCGATGTCAGCTTCGTTACCGCTATCCACATCTCCTTTCTCCTGGGACTCCAGATAGAAGACGGAGTCAGTGTGGAAGTTTTCTACTCCTCGGAAGGGGTATTTTTCTGCGATTAGGGTTCGAACTTCGCCCTCGTCATTGGCGTACTTCATAACCTGGTGCAGGGTGGATGGGACAATGCGGTTTGCATGTATCCATGGTCGTCCTAGCAAAAGATTGTAAGACGTGTCCGCATCTATGATGTAGCATGCTACCTCAGACTTGAGATCTCCGATCTGGCATCTGAGCTTAATCTTCCCCAGGGGTCGGGTACTGTTTGCATTGAACCCGAAGATAGTAGTCTGGGTAGTGTGCAGTCGGTGCATATGAATCCCTAATACTTGCATGACCCTGTAGGGCATGATGCTGAGCGCTGAGCCCGGGTCAACCTGAACACGACTAATTTCCGAAGATCCAATATACCCTGTGTAGTACAGTGGTCGGTCATGTTCGTGTTTGACCTGCATGTCTTCTTGTGTGAAAGATATGCACGGTAGACTTCTCGCCGCTTGCAGGCATTGCAGACAAGTTTGATCATCAGAAGCCTCGGGAATCGGAGTGACTTGCGTAATAAAGCTCTCCGTATTCTTTAAAGCTTCGATCAGAGCTTCCTTGGTAGTTTTTGACAACTTTAGGAGCTCATATAGTGTAATTCTGGCCGGTATGTTGGCCAGCTGTGCCATGACATTGAATTGAAATGGAGCACTCGATTCTCCGGATTCCTGGTGGAGATTTCTGTTGAACCGGAGCTCTTTTTGTTTGCCTTTGTCGACCGGCTTCTTCGGCACAGAACCCCCAGCGTCTTGGGGCTGTTCTTCCGCCTCTTGAGTATTCTGGCCATAATCCCTCAGGTAGGCTTTTCCTGACCGAGTGCCAGGGTTGTCTCCTGGATATGCTGCCAGGACAATCCTCTCCTCTTCTGAATCAGTAAGAGGTTTGAGGTGGTCATCGTTTTCGGCAACGGAGGGGCTAATCATGTTGGAAGATTTAGCCTTGCCTCCCTTCTTTCTGGACGAGGTGCTCGTCCACTGTTGATCTTCAAGCAAATCAGGGTGGACCCACATGATTTCCCCTTTTGGGGTGGTGAGGGGTACCAACCCCCTGTCCTTCTGACTATGCAAGTCAGCATTCTTTAGGTGCATTTCTCCCTTGCGGATGGGTACAACACCGTTCGCGGTTACCACCGGGGGAAAGTCACCAAATTGGACCGCTATCATATTAGTGGATACGGTCTTCTGCTCTGGCTTCAAGGTGAGCACATTAGCGTTTACCAAATTCTGCAAGATGTCTTTGAAGACATAGCATTTCTTGGTAGGATGCCCAAGGAATCTGTGATAACGGCAATAGTTGGGATCATCAACTTTCCCCGCTTCATCTGGTTTTCTGATTTCAGGCAACTGGAGTTTATTGTTCTTTCGAAGCAATTGGAATAAGGTATCCACATGCTCCTCTTTGAACGAATATTGTTTGGGCGCTCTTTGTTGATTTGGCGCTTTGCCTTGCTTGGTAGGTGGTGGCACTCGCGTGTAGTCGGCTGCTAGAGTCTCTTTTCCCTTAGACCGCTGGGTATTTTGCTGATTGCGTTGTTGCTGCGGCTTGGGTTGTGGCTCTTCTTCAGCTTTGACTCGCACCACTATCTCTTCTGCTTGTTCTCCTTGCGAAACTAATTGTCTCCAGGAGCGACACTCTGCTACTCCCATCTGAGCGAGGAGTTGGGTCTGCAGGTTGTGCCTGCACGTTTCAACCAGAGTTGATTGAGTCATACCTGAGGGGCATCGCAATGCCATGCTGCGGAACCTCTCTACGTAAGCCTTGATTGACTCTCCTTTTCTTTGCTTAGTGGCAAGAAGAGTTGGGACAGAGACTTCTGTATCATCCTCAAAGAATCTGGCCAAGAATAGCCTTTCCAGATCTATCCATTTTTGGATCGATCCAGCAGGCAACTTCATGAACCATTCGAAAGCGACACCTTTAAGGGTACCGATGAATAACCTGGTCAGGATAGCATCATTCGCTACTACGTCTCCAGTTTGGGATTTGAAGTAGTAGATGTGTTGATTCAGCGATCCTGTGCCATCGAAAGGTTGTAAGGTAGGGGCCTTAAATTTTGGTGGGTAGGGAGCTGTATCCCACTCAGCAGGGTAAGGCCGTACTACTCCCTCTTCGCGAAGCTCGCTCCTGTTGGCAATTGCGTTGAGGCGAGCCTCCAGTTCGTCCACCTTGGTGGATTGAGGATGCAGTTCCTTTTCTATCTCCTTCTCACCTTCGGAAGAAGATCCCAGATTGTGAGTCTCACGATCTGAATGTTCGTGCACTCTTTGTTTTCCCTTCGAAGTTGTTCTCCGGGAAGATTCAGGTTTGTGGCCTTTTTCAGCAAGAAGCTGGGCCAACATCTCCTTTAATTGGAGGAGTGTTTCCTGTTGCGTCTGGAGTATGACACTATGTTCGTCCACTCTTTTGGCTATGTCTTCGTGGTTCCCTGCTGTGTAAGCGGAAACCTCGCGTGCTCCAACAGAGCTTGAAGATTGAGATTCGGCTATTGCCGAATGTTCCTCACTTGTTGTAATGCCCTTGGCTAATTTTTGATAGTCAACCGGGCGAATAGTTACCGTCCGAGTCCGAGTATTCTGATATACTCCTTCGAACTGGTCACAAATTTCTCGGACAGTTGGTGGATGACTCTCTTGTGACTCGTCAGAATCAACATGCGAGGCCTTCCCTCGGCCGATCATGTTGATAGTGACCTGAGGGTATTCCGCTTCAGTTGTCTTCTTTCTGTTGCGGCGTTGTCGTTTAGCTGGCCTAACAACGTTTGTCAACCTATCGAATACTGACTGCCGAGGTGCGGATGCACAACAAGGGCATTCTGACAGGACTGCCGAGATGAGCCTCTCACATTGACACGAGTGAGCTGCTTGTGTTGTTGATTTTCCTCTCGACAATAATTCCCGTAAGTCAGGAATTTGGGAGGAAACGTTCCCCGGGCTAGGAGGTGGATATGGAACCCCCTGCCCTTGGGTAGGTGAGGTTGGTTCTTGTTGAACGTGAATTTTAAATCCACGCTGACCTTTTTGAACCTGACGGACCCCTTGAAGATCGCGTTCTTGAGACATAACGCGAGGGTCGCGTTCTTGAGACATAACGCGAGGGTCGCGTTGAGATTTGTAAACACTAGGCCGAGGCCTGCGTTTAAATGAAGAACTTGACCTCTGAGGGTCGAGTTTTGGTTGAACGCGCCCCTGAGGGTCGCGTTTAGTTGGTGAAACGGACTCCTGAGAGTCACGCTTCGTTTGAACGCGCACCTGGGGGTCGCGTTTAATTTGTGAAACAGACTCCTGAGAGCCATGTTCAATTGGCACGCGCCCCTGAGGGGTGCGTTTAGTTTGTGAAACAGACTCCTGAGAGTCATGTTCAATTGGAACGCGCCCCTGAGGGGTGCGTTTAGTTTTGACAGCTCCGTTCTGAGGGCTGCGTTTTGTTTGAACGACGCGCCACTCAGGGTTGCGTTTGAGCTGTATCAGCCTAGGTTCATAGTTGGGCTCATTGCCACGCAGTGAGCGTTCTTCTTTGGGAATGCTAGGCTCGGTTGGATTTTCAGTAACGCGATGTTCGCGTTGGGTTAACAATCGGCTTTCTCGTAAGTGTGCTCGTCGTATGGATCTTCTCCGTCGGCGAGCAGCGTTCTTTTTGGCTTGTCTCAAAGCCTTAGCAGCAACATCATCGACGTTCACAGGACTCGTCTCTTCCAAAGGCCGTTTGTGGCCTGAAGCACGTTGGGCTGACGCGGAGGTGGGATTTTCCGCCTGCAGAGCCAACTTGAGTTCCTGGCCGAAGGAGAGGGCTTTCTTCGGCACTTCGACAACAGAATTGACCTTCTTAGAGGTCTTGCGTACATCGTGCTTAGCCTTGGGGCTAAGCGATCCGGAGGATAATGTTTCCTCATACTTTGCTTGATCAAACTCCACGATGAGAGTTTCTACTGTCGTTCCCATGAGGTGGACGTCGGACTGCGCCACCACTTCTTCATCGGAAAAGCTTGTCCCCAGCGGAGTCGCCATCTTTTGTTTGTTGGAAAATCGCAATAAGGAAGATAAAAGAAAATTTGAATTGATTCCTTTGATCTCGATTACAACTTGATTACAAAAGAGAGGAGAACGAAATTAGTTCTTCCCCTTTGTTTAAAACTGGGTTCTTCTTGGTAGCGATGGAGTGCTTCCTTCGATTGATAGCGTCGAACTTGCTCTCCGTTGACGATCCGACCGTCTCTTATCTCGTGGGAACGATGAACTTCTGTAGGAAGTTTTATACGTAACTCTTTAATGAGTTTAAGAACTCTGAACGAGTTAAAACTCTGTAGATAGAGTTGTTAGAACCGAAAATTCGGTTAATGATCAAGCTGTTTCCGTTGTCGAAGAATCCTCTCGGATTTGATCTTCTGAGTTTGATTCAAAAATCCTATCTCCAAGGATTTCGTTGCTGCTAAATCTCCAACCTGTGCGGTTTAGATCTCTAAAATCCAACCTACTCACCCTTCCGTTTTCAAAGAGCCAGCCTCTAACTCTGTCGAGTTTGTTGAGTTTTTATAGGGGGATAAGGGGTTGTAACTGACCCCTATATCCGCTCCTACGTGGGCGAAAATCCCTCAGAACGTGGGATAAACGGTTCCGAAACCGTTCGACTCGTGTTTGAACAAGTCAAACGCCCAATCTGGCGTTCAGAACCCAACTTCGTGTCTTAGAATCGTGACGCGAGGGTCGGTGTTAGCTGAACATTGATGAACGCGAGGGTCGCTCGCGTTTTGGCTTGTTGCCTGCTTGGTGACGCGGGGGTCGGTGTGAGTTGAACCCTTACGAACGCGAGGGTCGCTCACGTTGAGTTGTGTCTTGGAAACGCGGGGGTCGCCTGCACTTCCATACTTGTAACGCGGGGATGACTTTCGCGTTTTAGAAGAAGCTTGTTGACTTGTGACCTCTTCTGTAAGATATTGCAAAGACCGTTGTTCTGTAATCTTTGCTTTAGCTGTTGTAGAGTGTGAAAGTCGTCAAATTGTAACCTTCACTGTAGATTGTGAAGACTGCTAAATAGAGTTTCCATCAGTTGTCGGAAGTGTCGTCGAATTGTAACTCTTCTCGATCTATGTGAAAAGTCCTCCATTTGCAGTTTCTTCGCTTATCGACCCGAAAACTATTTGATTATAGCTTCCGTTGTAGGAGCTTAGACGGGAATCAACATCCATGGTGTCTTTTAGACGAATATTTGCCCACAACTCTCTACCAAGCAACTCACTAACTAAATCCAACCTTTTATTTCTAAAATCATTACACTGCTCATCAGCATCTCTATTAGTCATGCTGTTGTCGCAGCCATCAAGATCAATCATCTCAGAAATGAGGTTGTGTTTGCGGTGATTTGAAAGTCATTTGATGGTGACCTCTATCGTAGGGGCTTGTTTTAATCAGCTATCCACTGTGATTTTTAGACAGCCTACATCTGCCAAGTCGACTTATGAAGACTGATAAGTCGACTTATGACGGGTTTTTTGGAAAGTTCAGGTTCCTATTTGCAGTCTGTTTGGGTTTCTGTTTTGGTATAAATACCAATACGATTTGAGGGTTTTGAAGGAGCGTTTTGGGGGATTTTGGAGCACAGAAAAGAGAGTTTTTTCTGAGCTATTGGTTAGGGTTATTGGTTGAGAGATTGAGAGATTTGTTGGTGAGATTAGTTGGTTCGTTTGAGCGATTTGTAATCTCAATTTGTACTCTCCTTCTCTATTAGTGAGAACCCACCCCCTTCTTGCCCCGTGAACGTAGGCATCTCGCCGAACCACGTTAAAATTGGTGTTTGTGTTTTGTGCCGTTGTTTTGATCTGTTTGGCCTTCTTTGAACGGCGTTTGTTTTGGTTCCTCGACGCCGCCGTTCGGTCTCTACAAATTATACTATTATGTTATTTAATAATTGTCCATGCATGCATCTTGAGAAGCCATTCTCATGAAAATACTGTCTATCGGCTATTTGATGCCCTTAATTTGTGCTTGTTTCAATCCATACAATTTCCTTCAACCAAAGTACCTCATCAGCATGTCCTACTATGAGTCTACATGTCTTTGTATTGTGTTTTTGCTTCCTTGTAAAGAATTTTTGAAAGTGTTTCTTTAGATGTTAGGCGTATTTTGAGAAAATCAAATAAAGAATCGTGTGTTTTGTTTTCTATTTTTATATGAAGTTGGCATTTGATCAATGTTCTTCAAATTTTGTGATTTGCACATGATCGATAAAATTAAATTGGTCAATTAAACCCCTAAAATTGGTAACTTGAAGTAAATTACTCTCATAAGCTTAGTTTTTATTCCCGTTTTTACTTGATTCAATCAACTTCAGAGATATGATTCACCAAATTTTACCATTTGCAAGTGACGTGGAAGTTTTTATGGGGAAATTCCAACTTGTAGCAATAAAGACTTAGGCTATATAAGTGCAAAGTCAAACCATGAAATCCTCCTGATCAATCAAGAAAACTAAAAAAAATAAAAAAATCCAATGGAGTAGAAACAAAATCATATCCCCTACAAAATGATGGTGGAAATTAAGAAGAAAACAGTAGAAAACAAAAGTTTATATGAATTGTTCTGTATTGATTGATGAACAGTCTAACGATATTGTTATCCTCTTCTCCGAGATAGGTTTTCTAACAATAAAATTTTAACCTTGTATCTTAATGACATATCCTGAATCATGTGTAATCCTTTTAAATGCTGAAAAAAGGTTTTTTTGGGTGCAAATATTCTGAAAACTTTAAAGATCTCCATAACTCTGAATGTGCGTGCATCCTAGAGCTCATGTGCACATGTATGGGGCTTATCAGTGTATCTTAATAACATTTCATCACTAGAATTTAATTCCAAAATCGAAAGCCTAGATTTGGTTTAGTTAAAAGAAACTACGAAAAAAGTTGTCTGGCCTTAACAGATGAATACTATAAGATGGATAAATCTATAACAAATTAAGCAAGAATTTATATATGCTTGCATTCTCATACACAAGTAGGCTGAAAGTAAACATCGAGAAAGTCAACGACAAGAATATACTCGAACATCGAAATGATTTCAGCACACCATCAACACCTGAACCAGAACTCGGCCACATTGATTTTGAACATAGGTCAAAGTCAATTTGCAAGATGAAAAAAAAAATTGGTTATTAGTTATACTCACTTTTTGTTGGAATATATAGGAGAATTTAAATGATTTTGCTAGTGGAATAATTAATTCACCCGTTTACTGATTGCTTTCGATGAAGAAAGGAGAAAGCTTTTGAACTACCCCTTTATGGGCCAATAAAGCGGAAAATGCAACTATTTACTCAACTCTATCATCTTATCCATTGAGAAGATTGTGAGCTTGAGAGTCTCTTTAGATCATGAGAATAAATTCTTTATGGGGGATCAGGACAAATAATTGTATTATAGGATAATGTTATGGGCTTCGTACAAGCATATAACCTTCCCTATTTATAAAGCCATTTGAAACAAGCATTATCGCAACATCAACAAGAAGCAATAGAGTGGAAGAGAGGCCTTACATGAAGATAAGAGCCTGTCTTGGGTAGCCAAGGATGATTTGCCTAAACCCTCATTGAGATCTTAATTTTAGTAGCTTATGGACAAATTGAGATCCTAATGTTGGTTGATAGGCAATCACCTTGGCTAGTCTAAGTGGCTGTTATCTCTCATGCTAGACCTATATCTCTTCTGTTAGTACTTTTATCTAGTTGTCACTGTGCTAATAGTAAGCTTAAATTGGGTATGTTATTCTCTACTTACAGAATACTAATTAGATGGAAATTTTGAGGCAGATAGTAATCTATACATTTACACACATGATATGGAGTGCATATCATAAAATAAGCATTCTATCAACATTCTATTAGTTTAATGAAAAACTATGGCCCTCATTTCTATGCAATCAAAGCCTGCCTCTGGCTTAAAGTATAACGCTTTTTAAGTTTGTTTCGAGAATATAGGATGCAGACAGATTGAAGAAGGAAAAACCTCAGTGATGCTGCAAACAAGAGGGAAGGAGATCTATAAAGTAACGAATACAGCCGAGAATGCTGTATGTATGGTTCCAATACCGATCTTTCTGATACTACTTCGGTTTCCGGGCACGCCATATTTTCTCACTTTATTGACATTGTTCTCGTTTCCTTTCGTATATCTGAAACAAGGAAGTTGGTCTTTATCATGTACTCATGTTTCTATGAGATATTTTGTGCATTATGCATATGAATGTGTTCGTCCTATGTCTACCTGTCTTTCTTTGTGTTGTTTTGTTTGTATTCTGGTATTTGATCCAATAACTTTGAATTGCCAATGAGTTGATAACATAGTAGTTGTTAGAAATTTATCAAATAATTAAGATTATAGCATGAAATAAATCCGAATAAAATAACCAATTAAATCTGGCCTGATCGGGAGCAGTCGTGTATTCACTGCTCTAGAAGATTAAGAACCCGCCTATCGCCCTGGCACAGATGGTTCCCTCCTCCTAGCGATAAAAGCCCCTGGAAACGGCCGGCCTCTGCACTCGGGCGAGAGTGCAGAGCTTCAGCTCAGATAAAAGAAGTTGCCCATAAAATAAAACTAAGATGTGGATGAAAATAATATGTAGGGGAGAGAAGAAAAACAAGAGAAATTTGTTGTATATTTTTCTTATTGTTTTGAGCTCAACATACGGATATATATATATGGTTGGAAAAGACGTTACAAAACCCGTAATTAATTTTGTAACATTCGTCATAATGTATAGCCATTATGCTCATTTTAATTTCTAATTAAAATATATTTTACTTACAAAATTTATTAGTATTCATTAAGGCAAAATTGCCTTTTCTCCAACAAAATATCCAACAGTCCTCCCCAAAAAGCAATATTGACTGAAAACTCAAAAATAAATAAATCAATAAATCACAAAAGAAAATAGGTTGGGCAACCTTACGTATCATGAATTCGGGAGAGGTAGCTTCCGGCTTTGAACCTTTCCTTAGTGAGTTTATCGCCACCTGAGAGACATAATGGACTAAACCTTGAATTAGGCCCCTTGTACCAGGTATTGATGAAAACACACACAATATGTTTCATCTATGGAGCAAAGCGGGTTGAGCGTTAAAGGCCATGCTCACAATAAACCGACTCATGAGAGTTTCCAGGGGTTAGCCCAGACCCCCATAACCGCGGCCATCACGGTTTCTCTCACACAGGTAAGTCCTCAAAGGGTACTACAGTTATTTATTTAATACCCCCATAAGAGCATCGTCATCATAGAGAAGGGGTAGTAACACAAGCTACATAGTGATATATGAATATATTTGGGTCGATGCTCCACACGAGTGTCACTAGTCCAGCTTGTTTCTGTTAGACCTTAAATCAAAGAGCACCAAGCTCTGATACCAATTATTAGACCCTAGAAGGGGGTGATTAGGGTCTTATGCTAATCTAATCTGATTTAAATGCCAATTAAAAATAATTAACAAGTTATCCTAGCAAGTATGAAATACAACAAGATATGTGAGCTAGGATAAGTAATATGAACAAGGATATATCCTAGCAAAGAGATATACTATATGATATATGCAAGGATATGCAAACACAAGGGTGAAATGAACACAAACAAAATAAGAGTGATAGTGTGCAAATAAACAATGCAAACACACAATATGATCACGGAGTTCGGACCTTCCGTCTTACGTCTCCGCTCCCCACTCCCGGAGAGAAATCCATTATCACAACCGGGTTTGTTACGCTCACCCGAATAACGTTTACACCACATAATGTCGGTTTTCAACGTTCACCGATCAACGTTCACAATCACTCACAACGTCGGTTTTTAACGCTCACCGATCAACGTTCACTCCTCACACTCGATTTTCTAGCTCACCGAAAACTTTACAATCTCACAATATAACAAACAATAAATTTGTTCTCTATAATAGATGAGAACACAATAAAAGCTCACACTCAATTGTTACAACTCTCACCAACCCAAATATACTATGTATGAAAATACGTAAGCTCATGTGGGTGGGTGTAACAATGAGAATAAATAAAACTTAACTCAATAAGAACTAGCAATAAGATTGATATGAAATACAATAGTAAAAATGCTAGGAAATAGAGTTAATGAAACTTCTCTATAAACACAAAGAGATGATGATAAAATATTGAAGATGAACTCCTCAACAAATAATGTAAGCTCCTCTTTGTAAAAATCTCAAACTTAAAACAAACTAAACAAGCTTAAACCTTTATTAAACCTTGTTTAAAAACTTCTTAGGTTATTTGAAGAATGAGAGCAAGGGGGTATATATAGCCACCTAAAACCTCAGCCAAAAACCCCAAAGGAAAAGATCAAAAAGCCCAAGAATCGAAAATCTGATTCTGTACAAATATAGCCGTTACAGTGTTATGGGTCGACTCGTCACTGTTCATGAGTCGACTCATAACTAGCCGTTACAGGCTAAAAACAACTTATGGGTCGACTCATAAAATTCATGAGTCGACTCATCATGCATGGGTCGACTCATGAGGTCATGGGTCGACTTAGCAGAAACAAAACACATTTTCCAGCACACTTCATGAGTCGACTTATGACAGACATGAGTCGACTCAACCTGATGGGTCGACTCATGATGTTATGAGTCGACTTGTCAGAAACAAATGATAACTGTGCAAGACTTTATGAGTCGACTTGTCATTGTTTATGAGTCGACTCATGACATGCACACGGTCTGTTTTGCACAGTAAAAACCAACTATAAACAGGGTTTAAAATATCAAATAAACTCAGAAAACTTTAAAACTTTGGAAAATGATTGTAAACATGATAATATACATGTTACAAAAACTAGTTTTCAAAAAGGACATCCCAAATGTAAAATATCATCATTTTGTAAAATAGTTCAAAACATGAAAATGTGAACATATGAGTTTTGACATTTTAGCTTAACCATGTTTTGAAATAATACAAAATGATTTTATAGACTTAATAAAAGATATAAACTATTGTTATGAAGTCTATAAACTAAAAATACAATATTTTCGCAAATACACTAGAAAATGAAACATATGAGTATGTATATGAAAATATATTTGTTTCATATCTAAGAAATTAAATCAAAACATATATGTATATATATATATATAACTATATATATACAAAACCAAAACGTGTATGTGTGTA
>BQKN01000919.1:238-22872 GCA_022839385.1 Asparagus kiusianus | reverse complement strand
TACACACATACACGTTTTGGTTTTGTATATATATAGTTATATATATATATATACATATATGTTTTGATTTAATTTCTTAGATATGAAACAAATATATTTTCATATACATACTCATATGTTTCATTTTCTAGTGTATTTGCGAAAATATTGTATTTTTAGTTTATAGACTTCATAACAATAGTTTATATCTTTTATTAAGTCTATAAAATCATTTTGTATTATTTCAAAACATGGTTAAGCTAAAATGTCAAAACTCATATGTTCACATTTTCATGTTTTGAACTATTTTACAAAATGATGATATTTTACATTTGGGATGTCCTTTTTGAAAACTAGTTTTTGTAACATGTATATTATCATGTTTACAATCATTTTCCAAAGTTTTAAAGTTTTCTGAGTTTATTTGATATTTTAAACCCTGTTTATAGTTGGTTTTTACTGTGCAAAACAGACCGTGTGCATGTCATGAGTCGACTCATAAACAATGACAAGTCGACTCATAAAGTCTTGCACAGTTATCATTTGTTTCTGACAAGTCGACTCATAACATCATGAGTCGACCCATCAGGTTGAGTCGACTCATGTCTGTCATAAGTCGACTCATGAAGTGTGCTGGAAAATGTGTTTTGTTTCTGCTAAGTCGACCCATGACCTCATGAGTCGACACATGCATGATGAGTCGACTCATGAATTTTATGAGTCGACCCATAAGTTGTTTTTAGCCTGTAACGGCTAGTTATGAGTCGACTCATGAACAGTGACGAGTCGACCCATAACACTGTAACGGCTATATTTGTACAGAATCAGATTTTCGATTCTTGGGCTTTTTGATCTTTTCCTTTGGGGTTTTTGGCTGAGGTTTTAGGTGGCTATATATACCCCCTTGCTCTCATTCTTCAAATAACCTAAGAAGTTTTTAAACAAGGTTTAATAAAGGTTTAAGCTTGTTTAGTTTGTTTTAAGTTTGAGATTTTTACAAAGAGGAGCTTACATTATTTGTTGAGGAGTTCATCTTCAATATTTTATCATCATCTCTTTGTGTTTATAGAGAAGTTTCATTAACTCTATTTCCTAGCATTTTTACTATTGTATTTCATATCAATCTTATTGCTAGTTCTTATTGAGTTAAGTTTTATTTATTCTCATTGTTACACCCACCCACATGAGCTTACGTATTTTCATACATAGTATATTTGGGTTGGTGAGAGTTGTAACAATTGAGTGTGAGCTTTTATTGTGTTCTCATCTATTATAGAGAACAAATTTATTGTTTGTTATATTGTGAGATTGTAAAGTTTTCGGTGAGCTAGAAAATCGAGTGTGAGGAGTGAACGTTGATCGGTGAGCGTTAAAAACCGACGTTGTGAGTGATTGTGAACGTTGATCGGTGAACGTTGAAAACCGACATTATGTGGTGTAAACGTTATTCGGGTGAGCGTAACAAACCCGGTTGTGATAATGGATTTCTCTCCGGGAGTGGGGAGCGGAGACGTAAGACGGAAGGTCCGAACTCCGTGATCATATTGTGTGTTTGCATTGTTTATTTGCACACTATCACTCTTATTTTGTTTGTGTTCATTTCACCCTTGTGTTTGCATATCCTTGCATATATCATATAGTATATCTCTTTGCTAGGATATATCCTTGTTCATATTACTTATCCTAGCTCACATATCTTGTTGTATTTCATACTTGCTAGGATAACTTGTTAATTATTTTTAATTGGCATTTAAATCAGATTAGATTAGCATAAGACCCTAATCACCCCCTTCTAGGGTCTAATAATTGGTATCAGAGCTTGGTGCTCTTTGATTTAAGGTCTAACAGAAACAAGCTGGACTAGTGACACTCGTGTGGAGCATCGACCCAAATATATTCATATATCACTATGTAGCTTGTGTTACTACCCCTTCTCTATGATGACGATGCTCTTATGGGGGTATTAAATAAATAACTGTAGTACCCTTTGAGGACTTACCTGTGTGAGAGAAACCGTGATGGCCGCGGTTATGGGGGTCTGGGCTAACCCCTGGAAACTCTCATGAGTCGGTTTATTGTGAGCATGGCCTTTAACGCTCAACCCGCTTTGCTCCATAGATGAAACATATTGTGTGTGTTTTCATCAATACCTGGTACAAGGGGCCTAATTCAAGGTTTAGTCCATTATGTCTCTCAGGTGGCGATAAACTCACTAAGGAAAGGTTCAAAGCCGGAAGCTACCTCTCCCGAATTCATGATACGTAAGGTTGCCCAACCTATTTTCTTTTGTGATTTATTGATTTATTTATTTTTGAGTTTTCAGTCAATATTGCTTTTTGGGGAGGACTGTTGGATATTTTGTTGGAGAAAAGGCAATTTTGCCTTAATGAATACTAATAAATTTTGTAAGTAAAATATATTTTAATTAGAAATTAAAATGAGCATAATGGCTATACATTATGACGAATGTTACAAAATTAATTACGGGTTTTGTAACGTCTTTTCCAACCATATATATATATCCGTATGTTGAGCTCAAAACAATAAGAAAAATATACAACAAATTTCTCTTGTTTTTCTTCTCTCCCCTACATATTATTTTCATCCACATCTTAGTTTTATTTTATGGGCAACTTCTTTTATCTGAGCTGAAGCTCTGCACTCTCGCCCGAGTGCAGAGGCCGGCCGTTTCCAGGGGCTTTTATCGCTAGGAGGAGGGAACCATCTGTGCCAGGGCGATAGGCGGGTTCTTAATCTTCTAGAGCAGTGAATACACGACTGCTCCCGATCAGGCCAGATTTAATTGGTTATTTTATTCGGATTTATTTCATGCTATAATCTTAATTATTTGATAAATTTCTAACAACTACTATGTTATCAACTCATTGGCAATTCAAAGTTATTGGATCAAATACCAGAATACAAACAAAACAACACAAAGAAAGACAGGTAGACATAGGACGAACACATTCATATGCATAATGCACAAAATATCTCATAGAAACATGAGTACATGATAAAGACCAACTTCCTTGTTTCAGATATACGAAAGGAAACGAGAACAATGTCAATAAAGTGAGAAAATATGGCGTGCCCGGAAACCGAAG
The DNA here is from genome assembly GCA_022839385.1 of Asparagus kiusianus. NCBI lineage: Eukaryota > Viridiplantae > Streptophyta > Magnoliopsida > Asparagales > Asparagaceae > Asparagus > Asparagus kiusianus. Next base: position 19,786 of record BQKN01000919.1, on the reverse strand, counting down.
TAGTATCAGAAAGATCGGTATTGGAACCATACATACAGCATTCTCGGCTGTATTCGTTACTTTATAGATCTCCTTCCCTCTTGTTTGCAGCATCACTGAGGTTTTTCCTTCTTCAATCTGTCTGCATCCTATATTCTCGAAACAAACTTAAAAAGCGTTATACTTTAAGCCAGAGGCAGGCTTTGATTGCATAGAAATGAGGGCCATAGTTTTTCATTAAACTAATAGAATGTTGATAGAATGCTTATTTTATGATATGCACTCCATATCATGTGTGTAAATGTATAGATTACTATCTGCCTCAAAATTTCCATCTAATTAGTATTCTGTAAGTAGAGAATAACATACCCAATTTAAGCTTACTATTAGCACAGTGACAACTAGATAAAAGTACTAACAGAAGAGATATAGGTCTAGCATGAGAGATAACAGCCACTTAGACTAGCCAAGGTGATTGCCTATCAACCAACATTAGGATCTCAATTTGTCCATAAGCTACTAAAATTAAGATCTCAATGAGGGTTTAGGCAAATCATCCTTGGCTACCCAAGACAGGCTCTTATCTTCATGTAAGGCCTCTCTTCCACTCTATTGCTTCTTGTTGATGTTGCGATAATGCTTGTTTCAAATGGCTTTATAAATAGGGAAGGTTATATGCTTGTACGAAGCCCATAACATTATCCTATAATACAATTATTTGTCCTGATCCCCCATAAAGAATTTATTCTCATGATCTAAAGAGACTCTCAAGCTCACAATCTTCTCAATGGATAAGATGATAGAGTTGAGTAAATAGTTGCATTTTCCGCTTTATTGGCCCATAAAGGGGTAGTTCAAAAGCTTTCTCCTTTCTTCATCGAAAGCAATCAGTAAACGGGTGAATTAATTATTCCACTAGCAAAATCATTTAAATTCTCCTATATATTCCAACAAAAAGTGAGTATAACTAATAACCAATTTTTTTTTTCATCTTGCAAATTGACTTTGACCTATGTTCAAAATCAATGTGGCCGAGTTCTGGTTCAGGTGTTGATGGTGTGCTGAAATCATTTCGATGTTCGAGTATATTCTTGTCGTTGACTTTCTCGATGTTTACTTTCAGCCTACTTGTGTATGAGAATGCAAGCATATATAAATTCTTGCTTAATTTGTTATAGATTTATCCATCTTATAGTATTCATCTGTTAAGGCCAGACAACTTTTTTCGTAGTTTCTTTTAACTAAACCAAATCTAGGCTTTCGATTTTGGAATTAAATTCTAGTGATGAAATGTTATTAAGATACACTGATAAGCCCCATACATGTGCACATGAGCTCTAGGATGCACGCACATTCAGAGTTATGGAGATCTTTAAAGTTTTCAGAATATTTGCACCCAAAAAAACCTTTTTTCAGCATTTAAAAGGATTACACATGATTCAGGATATGTCATTAAGATACAAGGTTAAAATTTTATTGTTAGAAAACCTATCTCGGAGAAGAGGATAACAATATCGTTAGACTGTTCATCAATCAATACAGAACAATTCATATAAACTTTTGTTTTCTACTGTTTTCTTCTTAATTTCCACCATCATTTTGTAGGGGATATGATTTTGTTTCTACTCCATTGGATTTTTTTATTTTTTTTAGTTTTCTTGATTGATCAGGAGGATTTCATGGTTTGACTTTGCACTTATATAGCCTAAGTCTTTATTGCTACAAGTTGGAATTTCCCCATAAAAACTTCCACGTCACTTGCAAATGGTAAAATTTGGTGAATCATATCTCTGAAGTTGATTGAATCAAGTAAAAACGGGAATAAAAACTAAGCTTATGAGAGTAATTTACTTCAAGTTACCAATTTTAGGGGTTTAATTGACCAATTTAATTTTATCGATCATGTGCAAATCACAAAATTTGAAGAACATTGATCAAATGCCAACTTCATATAAAAATAGAAAACAAAACACACGATTCTTTATTTGATTTTCTCAAAATACGCCTAACATCTAAAGAAACACTTTCAAAAATTCTTTACAAGGAAGCAAAAACACAATACAAAGACATGTAGACTCATAGTAGGACATGCTGATGAGGTACTTTGGTTGAAGGAAATTGTATGGATTGAAACAAGCACAAATTAAGGGCATCAAATAGCCGATAGACAGTATTTTCATGAGAATGGCTTCTCAAGATGCATGCATGGACAATTATTAAATAACATAATAGTATAATTTGTAGAGACCGAACGGCGGCGTCGAGGAACCAAAACAAACGCCGTTCAAAGAAGGCCAAACAGATCAAAACAACGGCACAAAACACAAACACCAATTTTAACGTGGTTCGGCGAGATGCCTACGTTCACGGGGCAAGAAGGGGGTGGGTTCTCACTAATAGAGAAGGAGAGTACAAATTGAGATTACAAATCGCTCAAACGAACCAACTAATCTCACCAACAAATCTCTCAATCTCTCAACCAATAACCCTAACCAATAGCTCAGAAAAAACTCTCTTTTCTGTGCTCCAAAATCCCCCAAAACGCTCCTTCAAAACCCTCAAATCGTATTGGTATTTATACCAAAACAGAAACCCAAACAGACTGCAAATAGGAACCTGAACTTTCCAAAAAACCCGTCATAAGTCGACTTATCAGTCTTCATAAGTCGACTTGGCAGATGTAGGCTGTCTAAAAATCACAGTGGATAGCTGATTAAAACAAGCCCCTACGATAGAGGTCACCATCAAATGACTTTCAAATCACCGCAAACACAACCTCATTTCTGAGATGATTGATCTTGATGGCTGCGACAACAGCATGACTAATAGAGATGCTGATGAGCAGTGTAATGATTTTAGAAATAAAAGGTTGGATTTAGTTAGTGAGTTGCTTGGTAGAGAGTTGTGGGCAAATATTCGTCTAAAAGACACCATGGATGTTGATTCCCGTCTAAGCTCCTACAACGGAAGCTATAATCAAATAGTTTTCGGGTCGATAAGCGAAGAAACTGCAAATGGAGGACTTTTCACATAGATCGAGAAGAGTTACAATTCGACGACACTTCCGACAACTGATGGAAACTCTATTTAGCAGTCTTCACAATCTACAGTGAAGGTTACAATTTGACGACTTTCACACTCTACAACAGCTAAAGCAAAGATTACAGAACAACGGTCTTTGCAATATCTTACAGAAGAGGTCACAAGTCAACAAGCTTCTTCTAAAACGCGAAAGTCATCCCCGCGTTACAAGTATGGAAGTGCAGGCGACCCCCGCGTTTCCAAGACACAACTCAACGTGAGCGACCCTCGCGTTCGTAAGGGTTCAACTCACACCGACCCCCGCGTCACCAAGCAGGCAACAAGCCAAAACGCGAGCGACCCTCGCGTTCATCAATGTTCAGCTAACACCGACCCTCGCGTCACGATTCTAAGACACGAAGTTGGGTTCTGAACGCCAGATTGGGCGTTTGACTTGTTCAAACACGAGTCGAACGGTTTCGGAACCGTTTATCCCACGTTCTGAGGGATTTTCGCCCACGTAGGAGCGGATATAGGGGTCAGTTACAACCCCTTATCCCCCTATAAAAACTCAACAAACTCGACAGAGTTAGAGGCTGGCTCTTTGAAAACGGAAGGGTGAGTAGGTTGGATTTTAGAGATCTAAACCGCACAGGTTGGAGATTTAGCAGCAACGAAATCCTTGGAGATAGGATTTTTGAATCAAACTCAGAAGATCAAATCCGAGAGGATTCTTCGACAACGGAAACAGCTTGATCATTAACCGAATTTTCGGTTCTAACAACTCTATCTACAGAGTTTTAACTCGTTCAGAGTTCTTAAACTCATTAAAGAGTTACGTATAAAACTTCCTACAGAAGTTCATCGTTCCCACGAGATAAGAGACGGTCGGATCGTCAACGGAGAGCAAGTTCGACGCTATCAATCGAAGGAAGCACTCCATCGCTACCAAGAAGAACCCAGTTTTAAACAAAGGGGAAGAACTAATTTCGTTCTCCTCTCTTTTGTAATCAAGTTGTAATCGAGATCAAAGGAATCAATTCAAATTTTCTTTTATCTTCCTTATTGCGATTTTCCAACAAACAGCAGAGCGAAAAACAACAACTGGAGAAGAGATCATAAGTCGACTTATCAGACCTGATAAGTCGACTTGCCAGAGCCCAAAATCAATATTCCAGAGCAGATCGTAAGTCGACTCATGCACGAACATAAGTCGACTTACCATAAGTCGACTTATGCCTGTGCATGAGTCGACTTATGACCGGAAATCTGCTTTTCCAAGTTCTTCTTCACAATTCTCCACCTCGGCGAAGTTTTTACAAAACTGAGCCGACACCAACCAAACAAATGCCTCACGTGTTGAGACCCAAATGGGAGTGCGAACACTCACCCCAAATGTCAATGTCGCTCACCAAATCGGCTGCATCAAAACTGACTGCCTACGTATCCTCTTGCCCAAGGAATCAAGCCTTCACGTAGTTCATCCGATGGCCTTCAAAGGCCCTCAATCAAATAGAAAAGTCTACAACTCTTCTCCAATATCACCAAACGATCTGCAACTGATAGCGGCCCCAAACTGATACAAATCAAACACCTCCACCTAAGGTAAACCAATGGCCGTATCCAAATCATGTCCACCAGCTGCAACCGAATCCAAAACCAATCCATCATCTGCATCCGAAACCAAATGATCTCCAACCTGTGTCACCTCCGCTGGGATCCCAAATGACGCAGTATGATCTGGAGTGTGTGGAATAGGTTCCACCCAACGTGAAGTAGCATCACCCTCCACCTGCTGCGATATCCAAACGATCTGATCAACACTCTCTACCTGCTGAGAGTCCAATGTGACATACCTGCTCAGAACAAAATCAGAAGCTCCCAAACGATAATCAACTGAGCCTCCGAACCCCAAACGCGCAATCGGATCCAATCTCACATCCACGATGTGACCGAGTGCTGGGTATCCAAACATCCGACGCGACCCAAAATCTGAAGCAGCTCCACCAGATCCAATAACTCCTAAAGCAGCAGTCGGCGACCTATGCATAAGATGACCCAAATATGTCGAAGCCCACACACCAATACCAATGCTCGACATCAAATGCCGATCCTCCTCCAGAAAGGAACGACCCATCGAAACTGTCATCTCATCTCGTCGCCCCAAAGTCTCCACACCAATGAAGTGTCTCCTATTGCCGTGAGCTCGGCACCAACGCAAGAAAGGACCCCTACCAAAGCTGAAACAACGAGTTACCTTTCTGCCAATACACTTCTTCCAATTGTTGTTGACTTCTAGGACTTTACACCAATGGGAATTGGTCGCGACCCAATAATGCCTAGAATAATCACCAACTGTGGAAACCAAGATACGATTACCTCCCAATGATGCGTCCTTGGAAGGCCCCCAAATGCCTGACTGAACACCTCCTAAAAGACCCCTCGTTCGATGGATAGAAGTGCCAAACTCCACCACGGTCTCGCTCATCCCAATGTGCTCACAGGACTTCAATCTGCAGGTCATAGCACTCCTCAACAACCAATGCACGGCATTACCAATCATATACCCCAGCACCAAACAATGCCACAGTCTAGCCAAATCTGATGAAGTCGTCATCTCCCTATCAATCACCGTGCTTCCGTGCAAATAATACAAATTTCTCCTTCTGACGCCCTTCATCACAATCATGGACCCAAATGTAACTTTCAAGCGTGCATCCGCCAAGGTCACCCTATAGCCTGCTGCCTCCAAAGCTCCAAGTGAAATGATGTTCTTCTTCAACTGAGGAACGAACCTCACTCCAACCAACTCCCGAATCACCCCGTCACTCATTCTGATCCGAACGGTACCGATACCACCAATAGAGCATTTGTGATCATTCCCCATGAGCACGAAATCCTCTCTTTCCAACTCCTGAAAGCTGGAGAACCAATCCCTCCTAGGGCAAATGTGGTATGTAGCACCCGAATCCAACAACCACTCTGTAGAGTTAGCAACACAAACTGACGGCAGTGCAGATAATGAGTAGCCCGAAGAATCCGAATCTGAATCGTTGCCACTAACCTTGACAACATTCGCCTCAGAAGCTTGAATAGCTTTTCCCTTATTCTTCCCGGCTCGATCAACTAACTTTGGGCATTCGGCCTTTCAATGTCCATCCTCTTTACAAAAGGCACACTGATTCTTACGAACTCCAAGATGTGCCCCTCTAGATTGCGACCTCCCACTACGGTTTGGACCCTTTGCTCTTGCGACCAACGCCCCCGCTATCGGCTCAATCGAAGTCTCCTTATCCTTCTTTCGAAGCTGATAATTTACAAGTGCAGCGGTGACCTCACTATACGAAAGAGATGCCTTCCCATTAATAAGAGTAAGAACGAATGTCTCATATTCCTCGTCGGGCAAGGAACTCAATAACAACAACGCCTTGTCCTCATCTTCAATCACCACATCTACATTCGCCAAATCCGCAAGAAGCTTCGTGTAGTGGTTCATGTGATCACCAATGGAGGTTCCTTTCTTCAACTGGAAGCGGTAAAGCCTCCTCTTCAAATGCAAGCGATTCTCCACACTTTTGGTCAAATACTTGCTCTCAAGGATCTCCCAAATCTTCTTTGCAGAAGTCTCATTGATCACATCATACTTTAGATCTTGAGTGAGACAAGACCTAATTACACCACACGCCGTTCGATTCATCTTTTTTCAAACCTTCTCATCAATGTTGTCCGGTTTCCCGTCCAACTCCAACGTATCTTCCAAATTTTGCGCATTGAGCGCATCCATGACTTCGCATCGCCAAAGTCCAAAATTGTTTGTGCCATTGAACTTTTCAACGTCAATCTTCATCGAGTGGATATTCAAGCTTTGGACGGTCTTCACGCCGGAAGTACTGCCCACAACTCCTTCTTTCTCGGCCATAATCCTTAAAGCACCACCAAACCAATGCGGAAACAAACGAGAAATAGATCCAAACTGAAAAAGACGAGATTTTTACCAAAAAAGATTCCACATTTATCACCAAACGAAGCCCTAGACGAACTTCCAAAGCGATCTACTCCTCCAAATAGCCCAAGCGTAGCCCGAGCTCTGATACCACTTGTAGAGACCGAACGGCGGCGCCGAGGAACCAAAACAAACGTCGTTCAAAGAAGGCCAAACAGATCAAAACAACGACACAAAACACAAACACCAATTTTAACGTGGTTCGGCGAGATGCCTACGTCCACGGGGCAAGAAGGGGGTGGGTTCTCACTAATAGAGAAGGAGAGTACAAATTGAGATTACAAATCGCTCAAACGAACCAACTAATCTCACCAACAAATCTCTCAATCTCTCAACCAATAACCCTAACCAATAGCTCAGAAAAAACTCTCTTTTCTGTGCTCCAAAATCCCCCAAAACGCTCCTTCAAAACCCTCAAATCGTATTGGTATTTATACCAAAACAGAAACCCAAACAGACTGCAAATAGGAACCTGAACTTTCCAAAAAACCCGTCATAAGTCGACTTATCAGTCTTCATAAATCAACTTGGCAGAGCGAAAAACAGCAACTGGAGAAGAGATCATAAGTCGACTTATCAGACCTGATAAGTCGACTTGCCAGAGCCCAAAATCAATATTCCAGAGCAGATCGTAAGTCGACTCATGCACGAACATAAGTCGACTTACCATAAGTCGACTTATGCCTGTGCATGAGTCAACTTATGACCGAAAATCTGCTTTTCCAAGTTCTTCTCCACATAATTATATTTATTAAAATGCATGACTATTTTATCAATTATTTTATTGTAGTATATTTTCTTTTAATAATTATTATTATTATGCACAATAATTTATTCAATAATTATTCTATATTATTTTATTATGATAATAAATTATTTATAATAAGTTATGACCTATTTTGTAGTCGTTCTTATTATTATAAATTATTAATTCTATTGTAATAAATGATCAAAGTTTTTGAGAATGTGAGGAGATGCATAGTTAAAATGAAGTTATGGATGATCAGAGAAAGATTAATCACACATTGTGAGTGGACCTGTGGCCCATGCTTTGAGTGGACTCAAGCATGGGGGGACACAAGTACCCCATGCTCACACCCCCCTATATTGCTCCCATGCTCACAACCCCCCTATACTTTCGTGCTCTCCTTGGTGAGCTGGTTCCAGCAAGGCATCCATCCCTCTCTCTTGCCTATAAATAGAGAGGAAGAGAAAAGAGAAAGTCGTGGTGGGAAAATAAGTGGGGAAAAATCTCTTGAGTGAGTAGAGAGGAAAAAGAAGAGAGAGGAAGTGAGAACTTGTAATAGTTTGGTATTCTCCTCATAGTGAAAAACCCCCCTCCCGTGGACGTAGGCAAGTTTGCCGAATCACGTAAATCTGTTGTCTTGTCTTTTCTGAGAGTTGGTATTGCTTGTAGGTTCCCTCGACAAGTCAGTCCTAGAACTGATGAGAGGTTGAGCTGGAACAAGAGTTGGCCATTGCTTGTTGGATCCCTCGACATTCAGTCCTAGAACTGTTGAGAGGAAGAGTGTATATCTCGCTTTGTTGAGATATTTCACTTTCTATTCATGTTTCATTTGAGAAACAAGAATATAGAGCTTGACTTGTGCTTTTGTGACAACAAAAGCCAGTGCTATCTCTCAGGTGATATCGCTTCCGCGGCGTGAGGGTGTGACTCTACGCCCAACACACATAATAAGCATCATTAGAAATTACCAAATTGAGGTTAATTAAAGTTTTACTTGTGCTTGATCGCATCCGAACATGCCGGTTATAGTTTAATAGACGTTTTAATCTAGATTATCTCATTACAGTGCTTGTTGGATGCAAATCGAAGCTAAATTTGCTATCTTGATCTCTGTTTTTCTAACCGATTATTCCTTTTATGAGCTAGGGTATCAAAGTAGAGATCGGGGTAAATTTTGGGGGTAGTTAAGTGTAAATATCCTCCAAAATATAACAAAGAGGGTGAAGATCTGGGGGATATATGATGTCTAATTCTGTAGAAAATAACTTACTTTACAGGATATTATTCATGCATGTTGTCCAATATCAGCCTAACGCAACATTAAACAGTACAGTGTTCAATACTTTTCAATAACGTGAGAAAAGCTCAGTGCGAGAGAATCGGGGGTAATTTTGCAAATGCCAAGATTTTGAGGATATATAAATATCCAAATATGTGAGATCTGAGGGATATATATATTTAAAAACCCCTTTATTAATTTGAATAAGTTTACCATATCGCCTTTCGGTTTTATTTTGGGCACAACTATATAAGCTTTGCTTTCTGTTTCCTTTTAATAAATCTTACTTATTCACACAGTCCTTGGTTAATGTTTACCTTAATGAATATGTAAACAGAAAATTGTAGGTTAATTATGGAATACATATCTATTGAAAACAGCAAGATTTTATACAAAACAGTAACCTGTGGTTAGCTTCTCACATTGAACCCATAGCTATAGCCATGTTCTGCAGACATAAAGCCATGCATCATAATGTAGTTAAGAGTTTTTTGGATAAAAACCCCATCTTAATTAATAGTTGCAAATTTCAATATGCTAGTAGATTATACTGGATCTTTAAGCTCCCTGCTAACTGGATTGGAATTTGGAGGTGGTGATGGAAGTACTAAATGTACCGTTTGTGTTTTTTTGTTTCGCGCTCAATAGTATTTCATTCCTATTTATTTCATCTTTTTCGAGGTCGGTCTATACCTCGGGTGTTCACACTTTGTTTATGTCCAGGCTCCCGAAGGGTCGTAAATCGCGGTTTAGTAGTTACAAATTTGTTATGATATGTATGCACTTAAGAGCTCTACTTGGAACAAGAACTTGTTGGCGCATGTGGTTAAATCTTTAATGATACAGATATATAACAGCAAAAACTGAACAGAAATTAAACTGAAGTGCAGTAATTTAAAATTTTCCAACTCAGCTGCTGTGCGTTTGTAAAACGCTGTGCTTAAAACATTATTTGGCCTACTCCGGTACAAGGATCCCAAGGCCAAATTGCTTCCAGGAACAGCAGTCCAGTACTCTGGTATACACCGATCCAGTACTGTCAAGATCTCCTCGATCTATAAGGTAAAGATCACCTCGATCTATCAGGCAAAAGATCTTCTCGATCTATCAGGCAAAAGATCTTCTCGATCTATCAGGTAAAAGATCTTCTCGATCTATCAGGCAAAAAATCTCCTCGATCTATCAGGCAAATTCCTATAAGCACCAGCTATTTTACAATCTATATCTGTATATATTGATTGTTGTTTTTTTGAATGAATATTCCTTAAGGATTTGAGGTCTATTTATAGCGTTTGGAAAAATACTACGCACTAATAAAACAATATATTTTACTATGCATGTGGGGCCCACGGTCTTATTTTTCTTTAGTGGGGCCCACCACTTTTGACAAAAAATTAAAAACATGGGTTGCTCTTCAATCAGCAGCCCATGTGAGGAATATTAAAAATAATATCCAACAATCCCCCACAATTTTTTTTAAAAACTAGTGTCTTGTAACGGTGCCGTTGTTTCAATCGTTGTGCATAAGGAAGATATCGCAATGACTTGAATCCCCTTTAGACCAACTGAATAAAATATAGGTGCATGGTGTCGCAGAGACTTGAACCAGCACATGTCTAAAAATTCAGTGATCACACAAGATCAAACTTATCTGTGGTAGTTTTTACTTTAAACCACACTTGCCTTTGCCTTTGCCATGCCTTTGCCTTTGTACATTTATGGCCCTGTGCATGTCCTGATTTCTGCTAGGGCTCTAAGTATCTTTCCACAAGACACCATAGGAGACAGCCAAATCTCCACCCATGCATAGGTGAGTTCTTTAGGCATGTTTCCTATCAAACATCCTGCATCCGAAATGCTTTGAACTCATTAAGGATTAAAAGACATCCTCTCTCATTATAGGATTCTAGGTGAAAAGATCAAAGTTTTACTTGGGTAGTTCAGCCAGGTAAGGATAGTATTAGAGGTTGATCAAATATCAATTAAGTACCTCGTTCCTTGCGGAGCGCGTTACGCAACCCCCAAACATTGCCTTAGACACCGACTAATCCAAGAAAACATGAACCCCCCTTTGTAAATCTTACTTGACTTTTGAACCATTTATCTTGTCATTAGTAGCATAAGCTTTGAACTAATAACTTGATGTAAATGGTAAGTATTTTGTAAGACTACAAACTTTTGCAAATCTAACTTGACTTTTGAACCAATTATCTTATTATTAGTAGCATAAGCTTTGAACTAATAATTTAATAAACATGGTAAGTATTTGTAAGACTTACAAAACTTTGAGATCCATTCCAGCAGACGTCCTTTCGACTATGTCCTTTTTCAGACCCTTACTCAAAGGATCAGCCACATTCTCTAAAGATCGGACGTCAATCATAGAGATGACTCCTTGACAAATGAGCTCTCTCAAATAGCCATGCTTCAGACGAATGGTCCGCTTTTTTCCATTGAACAACGAGTTTGCTGCCACAGCACTCGCCGCCTGATTATCACAATAAATAGTAATTGTGCCTTGCAATCCTATCAATGGAAGGTCTCGAAGAATACAACTGAGCCACTCAGCTTCATCTCCTGCAGCACATAGTGCGAAGAACTCAGATTCCATCGATGACTGTGCAATCATGGTCTACTTCTTAGACTTCCATGAGACGACAGCTCCACCCATGGTGAAGAAAAATCCTCCAGTAGATCTGCACTCATCTGGTTCTGAGCACCAGCTCGCATCTGAATAGCCTTCGATTACACCCGGATATCTAGTGTAGAATAGGCCCAGACCTATAGTTCCTTTCAAGTATGTCATCAATATTTGGACAACATCCCAATGAAGCTTTCCAGGATTACTTGTGAACCTACTAAGCATTCCTACAACGAATGCTATATCTGGCCTTGTGCAGCTCATCGCGTACATAAGACTCCCAATGATCTTTGAGTACCTCAGCTGCTCTACTGGTCTTCCAGTGTTCGGTCGAAGCTTCTTGTTGTAATCATATATCACTGACAGTTTTGGCAGGTCATAGTAGCCATACTTTTTTAGCATGTTCTCGACATAATGAGATTGGGACAATCCAATACCCTCTTCAGAGTATATGATTTTGATTCCGAGAATCACGACCGCAGTTCCAAGGTCCTTCATACTGAACTGTGTTGGAAGAAATTTCTTGGTAGATATTACTATCTCCAAATCACTCCTGATGATGAGCATATCATCCACATAGAGGCAGATGATCACCATATTTCCTTCAGCGACCTTGATGTATAGGCACTTGTCAGATTCACTGACTTGATACCCATTGTTGCGAATAACGCCATCAAACTTATTATGCCAGAGTTTTGGTGCCGGCTTAAGTCCATATAACGACTTAACAAGTTTATAAACCTTACCAGGTGGAGCATCAAGTCCTTCTGGTTTCTCCATGTAGATTTCTTCTGTGAGATCTCCATTGAGAAAGGCAGTATTCACATCCATCTGATGTATGATGAACCTTTTAATCGCCGCCCCATGCGATAAGCACTTTGATGGTAGTGATCATGCAAACTGGTGCATAGATATCAAAGAAATCTATATATTCTTTCTGAGAGAATTCTTTCGCCACCAGTCTTGCTTTGTACTTTTCAATAGTACCATAAGGACGAAGCTTCTTCTTGAAGATCCACTTATAATTGATAGGCCTTGCACCTTCAGGCACATCCACTAGCTCCCAAGTGTGATTTTGGATTAATGAATCCATCTCATCATCTATAGCTTCTTTCCACAGAAAAACGTTTGTTGACTGCATTGCTTCTTGAAAAGTCTGTGGATCTCCTTCCACATTATAGGTGATGAAGTCATCTCCAAAATCTTTCTGTCTTCTAACGCGTTTGGAAGATGGTTCGATAACTCCTTCATCATTGACTGGCTTCTCTTGTGCATCTGATGTACTAGCATTCTCTGCTACATCTTTAAGCAATAAGCCTTTATGTTTGATAAACTTATCCTCAAAGAATTTTGCATCCTGAGCTTCAATGATGGAGTTAGTTCCAAGGTCTAGGAACCTGCACGCATTGCTATCTCCAGCAAAGCCAAGAAACACACATTTGTTTGTCTTTGTAAGGACCATGAATTTTGATACTAGTTAAAATAAATTTTTGGTATTTTAAAATATTTAATTATGATTTTTAAAAGAGTATTTATATTTTTCTTGAATTTCTACAATTTTCTACGATTTAAAAACCAAATTTTATATTTATTTAAATGGTTTTAATATTTATAAATTTATTTTGTGCAGTAAAATTTTCTAGAATTAATTTGTTGTGTTATCGATACTATTATGTAATATTTTAAATAATATATTGTGTTATTAATATTATTACAAATTATTTCATATAATGCATAGTATTATTAATTACGTGTTTTTGGTATAATTTATTGTATTATTTCTACTGTTACATATTATCTGTCATATTAGTATAACTTGTACGTTTTACTATGTATATAATTATCCCATAATTGTTTGATTTTAAATATAAGTAAATATATTTTTAATATTATTTATTCTTGTTTAATTATACAATATGGGTATTTTTCAACTATTTCGTATCAATTATTGTAATGGCACAAAATGTACGTTTTTTAATTGTAGATAATTATTCCGTGATTAGTTTAATTTTTAAATACCCATTATTATTTTATTTTAATTAATTTCCCTTAACCCTAAACCCTAATTTCCCCTCTCTATATATATATATAATAATTACATTACCCTCTCTCTCCTCTCCTGTACACAAAAACCGCTCCAACCTCCTCGGGACCACCCCCACTTCAGATCCGCGCCTCCAGAACCACGTCGGTCCCCTGGCATCACCGCGCCGCTCGAGCCGTCCAGCCCCGACCGCCCTCAGCCTCCCCTCCCCTGTCACCGCCGCCTTCTCCATCTCGAGTTCGCCCAGTCGCCGCCGACGAACCTCAGCCGCACCAGTTCCTCTTCCAACACCACCACCGCCTGAGCCGCCATCGTCCTCGCAGCCACCCCTGTTGCCTCCCTCGACCCCAACTGCCCTCGGATCCGCAACCCCGCTGTTTGAACGTCGTAGTCAGCCCCAACCCGAGATCCCCACGCCGCGTCCGCATCGGCATCGTAGCCTCGTCATCAGACCTCACGGTCTCGTAGGCAAGATCCCGTCTCCTTGACTTGTTATTCCATTAATTACATCCGTTATTAATTGATTGCATGGTTTAGACTGTTATTTATCTACGTGGTTGTTTGATAAAAAATATTAATAGTAATATGATAAATAGTATTTTCAGAATAGTTATAGTGAATTAAAGAATTTATGCCAGCAAAAAAAATCATTTTTAGATAATTATAATAATTTGAAAGAATTTATTTTGGAAAATGTATTAGTTTAGATTAATTGTTAAGCGAAATGATTTAAATGAATTAATTTAGAAAAAGATTATTTTCTGAATTATGTAGCAGTTGTTTATGATTTATAATTCTTTTTGATTATCTGATATGCTATAATATTATCGCACATGATTAGTTGCATTGAATGTTTATTGTTGTGATTAAGAATTATTAGGAGTTTATGACTATTGTGACTTGTATGACACAGTTAGGATCTAGAATCCCGTGTGTAGTTGACCTGAAATTACGAGAATTGGGATGAGAAGTCTTGGTCCATGTGAGCGGTTGTGATTGTGATTATATTCCGGGCTCGCGCTGGTGAAGTTTGTGTAGTCACCGGGGTGGGTCCGATGAGTTGAGATATTTGTATATTCCAGGCTCGCGCTGGTGAAGTTTGTGTAGTCACCGGGGTGGGTCTGATGAGTTGAGATGTTTGTGTATTCCGGGCTCGCGCTGGTGAAGTTTGTGTAGTCACCGGGGTGGGTCCGAGGAGCTGTGATATGTGGTATTGTTGATTATTTCCAGGCTCGCGCCGGTGAAGTTTGTGTAGTCACCGGGGTGGGTCTGAGGAGCAGTGATATTGTGATTGTTGATTATTTGAGATGAGTGATGGGATAGTTGGTTACATGATCTCGATTCTTGGCTAAGTATGATTCTTGTGAGATGTAGGCTAGTTTTCTTTCCATACCTAAATTAGGATTAATATTTAATTATTTACAATTCGAGACATATGGTATATACATGAGGGTTTCCTTGTTTGGATTATTTCGCTCGACGTACTACGTCTCGAGTTGTAGATTTTTAAGTATTAATTCTATCTAGGGGTATGTCCTTGTTACGTGGATGATTATGGATTCTTATGATCGTTATACTCTAGTGATGGATTGTATCTAGCTTGTTGGTATTTCAGTTACATACTTCTATTGTTACTACTATCATCACATGTTTCTATTTATGTTATCGCTTTGGTCACTCTTCTATTATTATTACTACTGTTGCATCTGTTATTGCATTGGTCATTCGACCGTTCCTATTTTCTTTATGGGGTCGGGTCTTGCCGTGCATCATGCACCTGACGTACACCTGTTTTCTCTGGTGTACGTCAGACTTAGGAGAAGAACAGGTTCAGCAGGAGCCAGATGATACACAGCAGGAGTACCTTGAAGACGGTGTAGCAGAAGAAGCTGAAGCTTAGTCATTTGATCTTAGTTTTCTTTTATAGCATTTCTTTCCGCTGGATCATTGTATTTTATATTTTTAGTATTTCGTTCAGATAGTCTTGTATAAGGGCACGTTGATCCATATATTATGTCTCGGATGATCTACTCTTGATGATATGTTTATTTCATATTCTGTAATGTTCATTATATTCTTGCTGATTGTGATCGGGGACCTGTGACTTCGCATTGTTTTATTTCCAGACGCTTAGCGTATTAGATTGAGAAGAAGAGGTCTAGCACTCATCTCTCCTCAGTCTAATACGTCGCGGGCTTGTTCACGTTCCGGTTCCCGGGTATTTTGGGAAGCGGGGCGTGACAGTCTTTGATCCGAGCTTAGGCCTTCTGATATCTGGAATTCGAACATATGCAAGACACCCCCACACTTTGAGACTATCCAAAGAATCTGGATATTCCAACCATAAGTGATGAGGAGTACTATCAGTTTTGGAATAGGGTACTCTGTTCAAAATCCAATTTGCCATCAGCAAAGCTTCTCCCCAATAGCAGGTAGGTAGACCAGATGTGATTAGCATCGAATTCACTATCTCGGTCAATGTGCGATTCTTTCTTTCTACAATCCCATTAGATTACGGAGAATACGGAGCAGTAGTTTATGCAATGATTCCATGCTCCTTGAAGTATGCTTCCGATTCCTTAGATCGGTATTCTCCTCCTCTGTCGCTCCTGAGTCTTTTCACCTGCAGTCCAAACTGCTTCTCCACTCGATTCCGAAACTCGACAAATTTGTTGAAGGCTTCATCTTTAGATTTCAGCAGGTAAACGTGGTCGAAGCGAGAATGGTCGTCGATGAAGGTGATGAAGTACTTCTTTCCGCCACGAGTGATGAAGCTCTTGAAGTCACAAGTATCTGAATGAATCAGATCTAACAAGTTGGTGCTCCTCGTGACACTTGAAAATGGCTTCCTCGTCAGCTTTGCTTGCGCGCAAACTTCACACTTCTCAGGTTTGTTACCCTCACATTTTGGAAGTAATCCTAACTTATTCATGCTGGATAATTTTCTATAATTTATATGTCCCAGCCTATTGTGCCATAACACAGAGGAGTAAACAGAAGAGGACACTTTATTTACAACGGGGTTGGGTGCACTCGTACTGATTTTATACATGTCATCAGTACGATATGCATTGCCAAAATACATTTTCTTGAAGGATAATACAGCCTTTCCTCCTTGAAAATCCAGCCTCATGCCTGCATCACACAGCATGCTTCCAGAGACTAAGTTTTTGGCAATTGAGTGAACATGTTTCACATCCTTTAATGTGAGAGTCTTTCCTGAAGAAAGAGTCAGCACCACAGTTCCAGTTCCAAGAACAAGAACCACAGAATGATCAGCCATTGATACGTTCTCTTTGGAAGCAACATAAGAAGAGAACATATCTCTATTCGAGCATACATGACAGGTAGCACCCGTATCTAACCACTAACTAGAGATGTTGCTTGGAGTTGTTACCTGGAAGAGCATAGCCACACAATCATCAACTTGATTGACATTGTGCGTTGTTTCCTTCTTTGGTGCTTTGCAGTCTTTGGTAAAATGTCCTTACTTCCCACAATTGAAGCATTTGCTGCTCCTCTTAAACTCCTTCTTCTGAACGTTCAGGTTCTTCGGATTCTGGTTATTCTTTCTGTTAAAAGACTTTTGCTTCTTGAAAGATGAATTATTACCCTTTTCAGAGTTAGCAGACACCTTCTGTTTAGCAATGAGCTCAGTCTTTGTGCGAGTCCAAGTCTCGTCCTCGGTCCGAATGAACCTCTTCAAGTCAGACAGAGTCACTTGTCTTTTCCTTCTTCGAATATCAGTGGAGAATGACATCCAAGATGGAGGAAGCTTGTTGACAATTGCACCAGAGATGAAGGTTTGACAAAGACTGATCTTTTCATTATTCAGCTTCATAACAAGCTTTTCAAGCTCTTTAACTTGAGGCAAAACCTCAGTATCATCTTCGAACTTCAAGTCCAGAAATTTGTCAATGAGGTGAGATTTGGACAGCTTCTCCTCATCCTTGTACTGGTCCTCCAGAGCATTCCAGATTTTCTTTGCAGAGGGCTTGTTGGTGTAAGCATCTGCTAGATGATCGGCCAGACAGTTAAGAAGATAACTCCTGCAGAAGTGATCATCTCTAGCCCAAGAGGCTTCAGATTCAGAATCTTCTTCAGAGTTAGGTTTCTCCTCAGAAACCACATAGTAGATTTTCAGGAGTTGCATCCCGAAGATTACTTTCCGACGTCATGCGTTGAAGTTAGAACCGTCAAAGTTCTCTAACTTAAGACAATCCACTCCAAGAGTCCTCGCAGGATCCATGGTAGATCAAAAATAATGCTTTAAGATTGTTGGCGTCTGTGGTTAAATCTTGAATGATACAGATATATAACAGTAAAAACTGAACAGAAAACTGAAGTGCAGTAATTTAAAATTTTCCAACTCAGCTGCTGTGCATTTGTGAAACGCTGTGCTTAAAGCATTATTTGGTCTACTCCGGTGCAAGGATCCTAAGTCCAAATTGCTTCTAGGAACAGCAGTCCAGTACTCTGGTGTGCACCGACCCAGTACTATCAAGATCTCCTCGATCTATAAGGCAAAGATCTCCTCGTTCTATCAGGCAAAAGATCTTCTCGATCTATCAGGCAAAAAATCTCCTCGATCTATCAGACAAAATTCCTATAAGCACCATCTATTTAACAATCTATATATATCTGTATATATTGATTGTTGTTTTTTTGAATGAATATTCCTTAAGGATTTGAGGTCTATTTATAGCGTTTGGAAAAATACTATACATTAATAAAATAATATATTTTACTATGCATGTGGGGCCCACGCTCTTATTTGTCTTTAGTGGGACCCACCACTTTTGACAAAAAATTAATAACATGGGCTGCTCTTCAATCAGCAAGCCCATGTGAGGAATATTAAAAATAATATTCAACAGAACTTGTTATGATATGTTTGCACTTTGTTTATGGCAGCAATATTTTTTTTTTTTGAAGACGTACAGCATTCACCAGTCGTTTTTCTCGTCTTCACATATGCCAGCCTTTTCTTAGTAGCATTAATTCAGCATTCACCAGTCGTTCTTTCTAGATTATTGTAAACTCGCAGACGAAGAAGAAGACAATTTTGATCTTGACACCACATCGCCTGCATTTGTTTGGAATAATATAATACTGTATCGGATATACTACTCCGTGACACAGATATACACGCAGTTTGCCAAAATATGGACAAGTTAAACTCACTTCTACATAACTGTGGTTGAATTTTTGTGGCATAGCCTGATATTCAACTAATCATGATTCTTACAACAAAATTTGGCGATCAAAATCTTGTTTGTTGGAGCCTAATTTACATGGAGAAGACACATCACTGGGGCCCAGAATTCGAAGCATAGAGGGCGTCGCTAGGGAAATTCTTCGAGGACGTAGGTAATCACATCGATTGTCAAACATCAGCAAAATCTGTATTTTCGTTATTGTTTCCCTGGTTTGCGTTCTTTTTACTGCTGATACGTGGTTTGCTTCCCGCTTCTGCTGCTAACGCGGCCTACTTTTCGTCAACCTCTCCTTCGACGGGGCATTGCTCACGCCGCAATGTAGGAAAAGACGCAGGCCTAGCATGAAGGATGGTAGCCACTGAGCTTAGCCAAGGAGACTGCCTGTGAATCGCGGTGAGATATTGATGTGGTTGGTTTTGATAGAGGAAGAAGAAGAGGAACAGAGGAAGAAGATAAAGAGAAGAACTCAACGATAAGCAACAATAATTCTCATTCATACCAACATCTTCATTACAACAACTATATATACTACACTACTTATCTCTACCCACTAACATAACTCCTCTCTACAACTACCCACTAACATAACTCCTCTCTACAACTACCCACTAACA
>BQKN01000918.1:276196-334907 GCA_022839385.1 Asparagus kiusianus | reverse complement strand
ATATGAAAATGGTGTCTCAATACACAAACATATAAAGATTTATGAAAAAAATGAATGAACAACATGAGAATCGTGAAAAATATTTTCAAATGAAAACAAATCATGAGAATCATGAAAATCATGATAATCATGAAAGTCCAAATGAAAATCAAATCAATCAAATAAAATCATAAATCAAAATCTAAACCATAATCACATAAAAACATACTTAATTTACAAATCATCATTTTTGAAAGACAAGAGATCAAGCGAAAAACAATCTTAAACATATATATGTTTTATCCACAAGGATTAAAAAATATGCTTAGGATAAAACACTTATATGTCATTTTCGATAAGAAAACTAGAAAAGTTTGTTTCAACTCATATTTACATCACAAAGAAATGTAAGCATGATAATTATGTGAGCAAATATAAAACACTAGTCACATAAAGGTACATTATAAAGCACAAATGATGATCCATAGGCTCAAACACATAAATATCATCATAAAAGTGTTTTACAATGATTTCATAAGTACAAACCAAATTATACCAAAAACCACATAGTTCAAACCAAGATTACAAACCATATTAGAATCATGAACTATGGTTTTGTTGAAAAATCCAAAAATAAATCATTTTAAGTTTTTCAACAATTTATGTACATATATATTTGAAAATGCTTTATTTTAAAGGAAAGTTTGAGTGATTTTAAAAATTCTTATTAATTTATATTGTTAAAGAAATATGAAATTCAAATAAAATAATAAATTTAAAATACAAGATGAACATAATCCATTTTGTTTTGGCACCTAACCAATTTTGGTGCTGACAAATTTATTGACATGACCCCTATCATTTAAGCTCAATGCCCTTAGCTTATGATCCCATTTAGGCGCATTTAGTGCACGAGTCTGACATAGAATTATTCACGCAAATAACTCATCCGATTGCAATAAGTGCAATAAAAAGAATGCATTTGTTTTTTTTGACCATATAGATGTGCACGTGGAACATTTACGAATAAAGATGATCTTTTTAAATCAAAACAAAATTTGGTCAAATGACCAAGTCTACCACAATAATCACATTTGTACACATGAGCATGTTTATGATGAACTTTATGTGCATGTGTATGTGTTTGATGTGATGAAGTTTGATGAAATGCGCAAGTGTCAATATTATTGGATTTTGAGAGTTTTTGTGTATTATAACAAAATTTAACAAGAAGACCTTTATGGCCGCAAATAATACACTTATAAACTTTGTTATACATGTGTGCATTGTGTGTATGAGTCTTAGAAGAATTAACACGGGACATTGCACACAAGTCCATAAGCTTGTTATTATTAGCAATTCATGTTTTAAGGGTTAAATCTAAAGATGATATGCGATCCTTAACATGATTCAACTCATTATTGAGCATATTTGCTTTGATATTAGAAGTAGAGCAAACATACTTACTTATAAATGCATTCAATTTATTTCTAGTGGTTTCTACTTCTAATATGATATTACTTTTCTCATGAGTTAAGCTAGCAACATATGAAGTCAAGGTAATATGATACAATTTTAAATTTTTATTGTTTTCTTTGAGGATCACTTTTTCATTAGAAATAGTATCAAACTTAGATACTAAAAACTCATGATCAGATTTAAGTTCTACATGCTTGCTTTTCAAGTCAATAAAAATTTTATGCAACTTAGTGTAGGCATGCATTAACCTATCATATGCACATGCGAGTTCTTTAATAGAAAGTTCACTTTTGGAATACAAATCGTATACCACACTAGGGCTATCGCCTAGTGGCCGGGTACATGATGATGATGCTCCAACCTTACTTGAAGTCGATTCTACCAAAGCACATTGAATCTCCTACAAATCCCCTTGACGTGCTTCTACGAATTTTTACAATATGTAAGCACTATCAAATGAATCAAGCTTGTTAAAAAATGATGAGTCAAAAACATTAAGCACAAATTCTAACAAGCGTTTATTCATTGTAAATATTTTCTCATCATGATTGCTCCACTTGGATTTCTCCAACGTGGGTATAATATAAGCACAGTCGATAATTTCCCATAAATCTAAGTGTCTAGATCGAACAAAAAGTTTAAATCTAACACGCCATTGGCCATAGGGGAAACCATCTAATATAGGAGCAACATTAATGGCATAACCTAAGCTAGATGCACCATGCTAGGTGCACCGTGCATATCCATGATATATATATATATATATATATATATATATATATATATATATGCAAGCAAGATGCAATAAATCTCAAAACTAGATTAGCAAGATATGAATGCTTGGATCTTTGACTCTAGGCAGTTAAGCCACAAATCAAGAGCACCAAGCTCTGATACTAAATGAAATTTTACCCTAAAGGGGGGTGAATAGGATAATGTGCTAATCTAATCTGAATTTAATGCCGATTTAAAACTTATAAACAATTATATCCTAGCAAGTATGATATTTAACAAATTATATACAAGGATATGTAATTAACACAATGGTAAAATATACATGAAACAATGTAAACAAGATAGCGGGTAAACAACCAATGCAAACACAAGAAAATGATCACGGAGTTTGGTCCTTCCGACCTACATCTCTGCTCCCCACTCTCGAGGAGAACTCCACTATCTCAACTGATTTTCAAAGCTAACCAAAAACGTTTACACCTCACAATCTCGGTTTTCTAGCTCTCTGAAAACTTTCACATCTCACACTCTTGTAATCACACTCTACACCCTCTAAGTTGGTACCTTGCCCGTGTTGCCCTCCTCTAGTACTCAGATTTATAACATCTCCCTAGGTTTTACTACCGATGCCACTCCTCTTGGAATCAACCCCATCTCTTACCACACACTCCTCTCGGTGTACGAGTGTATTATAAAGTGTATCTCAAAATAAGCACAATAACAAATAGTTTGTTCTCTAATACAAGATGAGAATTAAGTGTAAGCTCACTCAATCACACCCATAACCCAAATTACACAATGTGTGATAATACTATAAGCTCAATGGTTGTGTGTGAAACAATAAACAATAACAAAACCAAACTCAATTGTAAATCTAGCTTAGTGAAAATATAAATAACAAATATAAATATGTAAAGCTAGAATTGAGTTTAGTAAAACTTCTCTAAGATGACTATAGTAAGAGAGATGAGAGATTTAACCACAAACACCAAATATGATCTCTTCTTCCTCTTGTGAAAATCTCTTCACAAACAAAACTTGTAAATACACTAAAAAACTTTAAAACCCCTTGTAAACTTGTTTAAAACTTTTTTTAGTTAAAATGAATAAGGCAAAGGGGTATATAAAGCCTCATGAAACAAACCCCAAAACTAAGAGAAAACCAAGCAAAAGGATAAAAAACCTGTAAAACAGGGATTCTGGAAACTAGCCGTTAACAGTGTTATGAGTCAACTCGAACTGTTCATGGGCCGACTCATAAACTAGCCGTTACAGGCTTCACAACAGTTATGGGTCGAGTCATAAATTCATAAGTCGACTCATGCTCATGGGTCGACTCGCTACAATTACGAGTCGACTTATCAGACTAAAAATGCTAACTACACAACACTTCTTGAGTCGACTCGCTACACTTATGAGTCGACTCATAACATGCACACAGCCTAATATGAACAGTAAAAATCAACTTTAAACCCTCTTTAAAAATCAAATACATTCTAAAAAATATAAAACTTTGATAAATATTTATAAACATGATAATGAACATGTTACAAAAAATTTTAATTTACACTTCCCAATTGTGAAAACTCTTCATTTTGCAAAATTACATAAATATGAACTTGTAAAAACTTACGCAAGCTTTTGCAACCTCATCTAGTAAGTCTTCATATAATTAGAATAATCGGGTACCGGATGATCGACTAAGAAATATGCCAAAGCCTAGGCTTTAATAGCCTTTTGAGGCATAAATTGCATTGTATATTGCAATAGAAGTATCGCCCATTTTATGAGGCGGCAATTCAGTGAAGAAGGTTTTGTCATAAGCACCCTCAAAGGATTTACTTTGGAAATGACATGGATTAATTGCCTGACCAGGTAGTGTCACATTTTCTGGACAGCAAACACTAAGGCAAGACATTCTTTTTCTATCAGATTGTACCAGTGTTCAGCTCTGATCATAGTTCTGCTAAGATAGTAGATTGCTTATTCATGACCATGATCATTATTCTAAGCTAACAAAGCTCTAAGAGAATGATCCATTATTCTAACATATAACAAGAATGGTTTTCTTGATACCGGGGCCACTAGAATGGGCGGCTGAGTGAGGTATCATTTGATTTCCTCAAACGCCTTTTGGTAGTCTTCATCCCAAATGAATGAGACTCCTTTCTTCATCAATTTGGTAAAAGGTTGGTAGCATCCCAAGAGATTTGATATGAATCTTTGGATATAAGCCAATCTGCCTTGTAAGCCTCTGAGTTCTTTGATGTTCTTCAAATGTTGCATTTCTTGGATGGCCCGAACATTTTCTAGATCGAGAGAAATCCCCTTAGACGTGACTATAAATCTAAGGAATTTACTGCTGGCTATCCTCAGGAAAGATTTGGTTGGATTCATCTTTATCTGATGTGCTCACATGATGTAGAATATCATCTTCAAATCTGAATGATGATCGCCTTTCTTTTGGCCTTTTACCACAATATCATCCACATAATACTCAATCTTCTTGCGTAGATGTTCATGGAAGATCATATTCATAGCACGTTGATAGGTTGCACTAGCACTCTTCAGTCCGAAGGGCATTACTGTATAACAGTACACCCCCAGCGGCGTTATGAAAGCCGTGTGTTTTTCATCTTCAAGGTACATTTTAATCTGGCTGTATCCTTAAAATCCGTCCATAAAAGATATATTCTCATACCCATAAATATTGTCAATCATAACATATGTGATTTGGATAGGAAATTCGTCTTTCGGACATGTAGCATTTAGGTCATGAAAATCAATGCAAATTCTGACCTTCCCATTTTTCTTAGGCACAGGAACAATGTTAGCCACCCAGTAAGGGTGTTGTTCCTCCCCGATGAAGCCTGAATTGATAAACTTTTTAACTTCTGATTCAATTGTTTCCATAATTTCTGGACAAAATCGACGTTGTTGTTGTTTAACAAGTTTTGCATCCGGATCAATATTGAGACGATGCATGACTACATTTGGGTCTAGGCTAGGCATGTCTTCGTAGTTCCAAGCAAAAGCATTTATATATTCCCTGATAAGAGATACAAAGTATTCTTTCTTAGATGATGATAAGCTTTCACTTACAAATATTGGTTTAGGATTGGTTTCGTCCCCCATATTTATTTAGATCACCTTATCTTCTGTTGGTGGCTCACGTTGTTCGAAACGCATGTCCCATAAAATGTTAAGGCGTTTGATCCAAGGATCGTTAGTTGATTCAATCAACTCATCATCATCCTCATCATCATTATTTGGATGACT
The DNA here is from genome assembly GCA_022839385.1 of Asparagus kiusianus. Lineage (NCBI taxonomy): Eukaryota > Viridiplantae > Streptophyta > Magnoliopsida > Asparagales > Asparagaceae > Asparagus > Asparagus kiusianus. Next base: position 329,435 of record BQKN01000918.1, on the reverse strand, counting down.
AGTTGAAGACATGTTTACAGACATGCCTTTGAAGACTGTACCAATGCTAGCATCAGAGTCCCATGATGATGTTTCGGATGAATGGTCTTGATATAGACATTCACCAGATTCATTTTCTGAAGAGGGGGTTGTTGAAACATAACCTAACCCTCTCCCAGTTTTATGATAATAATCAGGAGGTTTTTCTTCTAGAGTGAATGATCGAATTAGTGCTTGTCTTCCTTTCCTGAAGTTTAAACCTTCCTATTATCAAAATCATAACCCATATTCCTCATCATATGGAGGGACTTAGCCCCATAATGATGGAATTGAGGGAATTTGAGGTCATTCTCTGAGTTAATTTTCTCGAAATAGATTGGCTTTTGGCTTTTCTTCTTAGCCGAGACTATGAAGAAGGCTTTTGGGGTCTTCTATCTCTTCGAATGTAATAAAGGATGATTTGAGCGGCATATTAAGTGATGCCTCGACATATAATGTATGTAATGGATTTGTATCTATATTTGTATCAGCCCTTGTTTTCTTACATTCAAAAGGTACATCAGATAAGTAAGCCAAATTAAAATTTTTATTAATGTACCACTCGCCCTCACTAGATACATTATTATTGTTGAGCTGATTCTGGATCATTACATTCAAATCTAACTCCCATAAACACTCTTCCTTGGGCTCGGGCTCGATGTCCGCTTCATTGCCACTGTTAGGATCATTTTTTGGCTGTTCTAGTTCTTAGGAGTCCAAGTAGAAGACTGAGTCAGTGTGTTAGTTCTCCACTCCATTGAATTGTTACCTATTAGCTATCAAAGTTCTGACCTCTCTCTCACCATTGACATATTTCATCACTTGATGGAGGGTAGATGGGACAATGCGATTCGCATGAATCCAAGGCCATCCCAACAATAAATTGTAGGACATGTCTAGAGATAGGGGTATTAACACTTAGCTCCTAATCATTTGGAACACATAGTATATACATAGGGGGGCCTCTTAGATTTTTTGCCCGACGTACTGTGACGGCCCTGTTTTCACACATGGCTGCAGTCCAAGGTGAACCCAGATATGTCAAACCTAATATACACCTACACTGTACAACAACAAGTTTCACCAATCACAGTAATATCCTTTAGTGGAATCAAAAATAAAGTGAAGATACAAACAGGCAAAAGAAGAAAAATAACTACAACTGACATGATATAATAAAGAATATCTCATAAATAAATCATGTCTCAATGAACAAGTCTGGAACACATCTGTCATCATGAAATATATGAATGTATCACGATATAGATCAACTAAGAATGTACCAAGGCTTATAGCCTCTACAAAGTGAGAAAAAAAATAAAGAAACTCTAATAACTAAAAATAAGGTTTGTCTACTGTGGAGTCTCATCTACTAGCTCATATGACGACGATTATGCCTGAACCCCGTTATCATGCGACTCTCCGGATGATCTGAACCGCCTAAAAAGAAGAATCAAATAAAAAAAGAAAAAAAAACAAGAAAAGCGTCAGCACGCTTAAGCAAGATCACTTACACCCGCCCCAAGGGGAAGGGCTTGTGACGCCCCTGTTTTCACACATGGCTGTAGTCTAAGGTGAACCCAGAGATGTCAAACCTACCATGCACCCACACTGTGCAACAACAAGTTTCACCAATCACAGTAATATCCTCTAGTGGGATCAAATAAAAGCGTAGGTACAAAACAGGCAAAGAAGTAGAACAATAATAATAGACATGATAAAGAGGATGATATCTCATAAATAAAGATCATGTCTCAACTAGAAATAAACTAAAATACATATGGAGTCTGAAATAACATACGATGTCTCAGCATAAATCAAAACGGAAAGTCAAACTAAGGCACATTGCCTTTACAAAATGAAACTAAACTCTAAGTCTGAATAAAATTTAAAACTACAGTGGAGCCTCTAATAAATCTCTCAGGACGACGACTATGCAAGAACTCCATCATCATGCGGCTCTTCGGAACTCCGAGCTACCTAAAAGGGTATTTTTAAAAGAAAAAGAAATAACAACAAGAGCGTCAGAGCGCTACAGCAAGATCATCCCCATCCGCCCCCATGGGAAGGGCTGCTAGGATGGAGTGGAGGCTCTATCTATTAAACATAGTCTACCTATATTATTTTCCCCGTATCTAGCGGAATTAATATTCAGACACCTACAAAACGAGACGTAGTACATCGAGCGAAATAATCCAAATAAGGAAACCCTCATGTATATACCATATGTCCTGAATCGTAAACATCTAAACATTAATACCGAAATAAGAATAAACAATCTAATGAAACCAATAGTTAGAGATCCATAACACGAGACTGGTACGTCGAGCGAAATAATCCAAACAAGGAAACCCTCATGTATATACCATAAGTCTCAAATTATTGATCCCAACTAAGAAAAAAAAGATAGTAAAAGAAATAAGTTATCAACACATCGTATTTATAATATCTTTCACAATCACTGGAGAGATAGAATAAAATACCAACACATAATTTTGTATACTTTCAAAAGTAACGTATCTCAGTTATATAGTTCACTGATAGGTCGTATTTATAATCGGCATCTGTCATACTTAGGATATCAAGTAATTGTCTCAGTACGACGGACTACCCTATAGGTATCCTGAACTGCGTACACGGCTCATTAGTCTCATCGCGATCTCAGTACATAACATGAGTGCGGGACGGACTACCAAATAGGCATCCTAAAAATACAGCTCACGAGCATCATCACACCCTAGTGTGGGACGGACGGCTAGATCAAGCCTCCTAAAATCCGACTCAATGGCCTGTACATGTGGAATATCGACGCACTACCTCATGTAGTACTGAACTGAGCTTATTAACGATATCCACCTCATATAAATCTTTGTACCTCTGGCATGTCGATGTACTATCCCATATAATACTGAGATATGCTCATCAATAATAGTTACCTCATGTATAAACCGTATATATCTGGTGTGTCGACGCACTATCCCATATAGTTCTAAGTTGTGCTCATCAACGACATCCAACATGTATATGAATTATATCTAATTCAAATATGATCAAATCAAAATTTATCATAATCCCCTTGGGATTTTTAAATGTATAACATAACATATTCATGCCTATATATATAACATCAAGCGGCTCAAAACTCCGCGAACGCACCTCAAAACGGCGCAACACAGCTCCACAAAACGAGCAGGAAAAAAACAGACGTGACATCTGTTAGAAAAACAAGCATATCTTTCTCTAGGAAAACTATTTTTACAAATGGTTTTCTGTTTTGAAAACTAGATTCATACATCTTTCAAATGACATAAGTTTGGTTCAGTTTAGAGTTAATTTGTTATCCCAAATCTCTAGTTAAACATTATATATGTGCAGCCGTTTTTCTACAGGATATGTTGTTAGTAAAAAGATTATATCTTTCTTTATACAAATTATTTTTAAGATTAGTCTTCTGTTTTAGAAACTAGATACATATATCATTCATTTGGCACTTGTTTGGTTAAATTTAGAGTTCATTTTCTATTTCAAAATCTTAGTTAAACATGATATAATTGCTGTAATTTTCTGCAGAAAATATTTATTTAGTACATCTCTTAAATTTCTCATATATAAATGAAATTATGAAAAACCCTAATGATCATGATCATGATACTATCATAAACAATAAGAAAAAATTACTAATCTAGCATTGGTTTATGTTTTAACGTCAAAAATTTAAATTTTTTCACATCATGTTAAGATTCAAGCATGAAAATACATATTCAACATCATATTAAACATCTAACTAGTTATTTAACTATGGGGAAGGGTTTGGATGAAGATAATATTGCCTTAGACGTTGTTCTAAGCCTCTGAAATAACCAGCAACCAAAAAGAAGTGCAACCAAGCCGTTTTCCCCTTGCTACACGTTGACGATCTCGCCCTCGTGTCGATATTTGCTTCACAAAGCTCTTTAAATTCTCAACTTTAGGGCTAGGGATTTAGAGAGAGGAAGAGGGACTGCTAGGGTTTGAAACTTTAATGTAAGGATGTAAATTTTCATGAAAACACATGATTATATATATGCAAACCCGAACTAAACCCGTTTGACCCGAACCAGGAATCCTAATCTGACTAGGAAAATAATATTCGGTATTTTGGCCATAACTTTCTCATCCGACCTCAGAATAAGATGATTAAAGATTTTTTGGAAATTTATTAAAAAGACCTACAACTTTTATTTTTTGAGTTTTTCTATATTCCAAGTGAATCATAGTGTAAAATCTATAAACTCTTAACTGGTCATTTTTCCCAGATTTTTCTCGTGCATGTTTTGTGCATTTGCACTCATATATTCATATATATGTATCGAATTGATCTCAAATCAATTCCTAGCATACTCAAATATCAATAAATGTTATTTATCATGATATAACATTTTTATTATTATATTTCACAATCATTCAAAATTACGGGGTTTTACATTCTTCCCCCCTTAAAAGAATTTCGTCCCCGAAATTCCGCATTCGTATCTTAGAGATTAATAATGCTAGAAAAGCACGTTGAGGGAATAATCCAGACAAACACATTAGGCTATCAAGTTATATAAGTTATCTTTTTTGATTCTTTTCAACTAATAGCACCCCTGTGCATGACAACTATTAACCATTTCAAACTCTGCGCATAACAATGTGGAAACAAAACCATAGGTTTAGTAACCTCTGGGCACACTCTAATACGGATACCATAATATAGGTTCACAAACTTCTACGAACGCTCTAGTGCGGATACCATAATATATGTTCACAAACCTCTGCGCACACTCTAGTGCGGATACTATAATATAGGTTCACAAACCTTTGCGCACACTCTAGTCTAATGTAATCAGCTTAACACTAAACAAAATCCCTCTCTAGGGTATTCCCACATATAGTACAACACTATTCATCGATGATTATGTCTATAACATGCAACTCAAGCCCATGCTCGAAATTCAAAACAAAACAATACATAATACAGAAAATCAGCCTTAGTAGTCGACTACTAAGTTTAGTAGTCGACTACACTGAGTCCACCAGACTCTGTAATACTCGACTCAAAAATTAGTAGTCGACTAATAAGAACATTAGTCGACTACTCTGTATTGACTCAGTCTCTGTTTAGTCAATTCGGACTTGAGTATTTGCCTACTTCGCTTAGTAGTCGACTACTAAGTCGAAACCTGCACAGAATCATGCACAAACAACACATTTGCAAACATCGCATGATTTTTATACTTTAACACATTATTAAACTGGTAAATACGAAATAAAAGAATCATCACCATGATTATTTAACCCTTTATTTAACCAACTTAGTTTAATCCCCTTATTTAAACAAATATTTGACATAAACCCTAATTATTGATTAGGTCAATAAGAAACATGCTTGCATAGTAGACTAGAACCAATATAATTTCATTTAATCATGATTTCAGAACCAAACATCCCAGATCCAGGGTCTAATTTATCTCGATCTACATGTAATCCCCTTTATATCACAAATTTAGGGTTTTAAGTATGATTAACACATAGATAAATAGATATGAACAATGATTTACCTAACCTAGTGACCATAAATCATATTTTTTAATACCAGCAAGTAAAACTTGTAGATCTAATATCAGATTAAGATTTCACATCACAAATCTACCTTTTATCATGTTAAACAGTAAATCTATGCATTAAAATAACCATATTTCTCATATACACATAATTAACACTATGGGTAAGGTTTGGATGCAGGAGATCTTGCCTCTATCACTGTGTTGATCTCCTAAACGTGTACAACTCCTCTCTTTAGCTACAGCCCTCGATCTCGCCCTCCGCTCGAAGTTGCTTCTCAAAATGCCTTGAGGAACTCGCAATTTCAGATCTAGGGTTTAAGGGAAAAGAGGTGGCTGAAAACTAATGAGTGAATCTCAGGAATTATGTTTAAAACATGTTTATATAGTTAGGTTATCAACGCGGTTCGAGAACAACGCAAATCCAACCCGAAAACTAAAACCTGGCACGTCCAGGAATCCGCGATAGTCGACTACTCTCCTTAGTAGCCAACTACATTGTAACTCACAGAATTTGTATATTGCTTACGTGCTCTTAGTAGTCGACTACTAAGAGTATTAGTCGACTACTAAGGATCTTATTACACTGATTTATACTATTCTCATATATGAATACATCGAATTGATCTCTAATCAATTCTTGACATACTCAAACATTAAAAATATGCTATTTATCACAGCATAACATATTAAATATTATTTATCACATAATATTCAAATTTGTAGGGTTTTACACGTACTAGTTCTTCTTAGTTAGGGGTTAAGTGGGAATACTTGCATTCCAGATTGTTAGACGTAAATACCGCTTGTGTTTCATATCTGGAGATTAATGGTATGAGATGTGTATATTAGGGTTTCCTTGTCTGGATTATCCCCTCAATGTGCTATTCTAGTATTATTAATTTCTAAGATACAATTGCGGAATTTTGGGGATGAAATTCTTTTAAGGGGGGAGGGGTGAATGTAAAACCCCGTAATTTTTGATATATTGTGATAAATAATAATAAGTGAGTAATTTTGTGATAAATATCATTTTTTGATGTTTGAGTATACTAGAAATCGATTTGAAATCGATTAAATATATATAAGTGTGTATATAAGTATGAATATAAGAGTATAGCAGCGAATCATGCACAAACGCGCACAGGTTTAGTCGGCTGGAAACAGTCTCTGGAGGGTCGACTGGTGCTTAGGCATCAGTCGACCAATGACCATTGGTTGGTCGACCAATGCCTAAGCATTAGTTGACCGTCGAGCTTCTAGAGCTCGTGCAGGAATTGTGTCGGGTCGGTTTTGTTTAGCTTTGGTCCAGTTGTGTACCTGAGTATATATACTCGTTTCAAACCACTTTTCCCCATCTTTTCATGTGTTTTATCAGCAACCACCTTCCCTCTCAAAGCCTAACCCTAATCTGTGATTTTTTGGGAGATTTCTTGAGACGGTTATCGAGAGGAAGGCGGAATTTGCGAGCTTGGTGAAGAAGGATCTTGCACCTAAGTGTTTAGGAGTTCAACACGACGTTTGAGGCAAGATCATTTTCCTCCAACATTTCCCTTAGTTAAAGATCATGTTTTTATGAGTTAATTGATTAATACAATGCTTAAAGTCTAATCTGATGTGATAAAAACTTAGTTTATGATGTTAAATCTTAAACCAAAAAAAAGATCAGTGGATTTTAAATTGCTATTTTATTAGTTATGATGATTATGATCATTAGGGTTGTTTTTAATTTATAAATCATGTTCTAATTTGGTTTAAAACCTTAGTTTAACAATTAATTGAGTGTTTTTGTTAATTAGGATGCTTAAACCCTAAGTATGTGATATCTAAATGATGTGATCTTGTTTAAATGAATCTATAATAGTGTAACAATCAGAATTAATCATGTTGATTATTAATCATGTTGATAAAATATGTTTTATTTGAGAATTTTGGTTAATTAGGATTTTAACCCTAATTAGTTTCAATTCAAGGGATATAATCATGTTTAAGTTAACCCTTGTTAAATAATTATGAAAGTTTAAATATTGTTGTGTGTTACATGTTAACAAAATTTGTCGTTAAGAAAAGATGCAAAATACCGATGGTGGTGCACAAGATTTTTCAAAATCCTCTCTGGTCGATCGACCGACTAGGAGAAATCGGTCGACTGATATGGTCTTTTACGAGTGCACTTGGTGCACGTTTGCTGTCGGTCGACTGATGCCCTAGGGGCCATCGACCGACACTTGCTTATTTTGTTCGTGATGATTTTCTTTTCCTGCACTGTTAATCATAAACGTAGAGTTTGAGCCATACAATGACACACGTGCAACCATGGATGTACACGAATAGAGTCATGACACATATACGAATATCCTGAAGAGGATTATTACAGGTATTGTTTCGATCATGTTTGAGTTAACAATTAATTATAATATATATGCATGTATGGATATCGTTGATGAGCACAGCTTAGTACTTCTTGGGATAGTGCGTTGATATGCTGTTAGTACAGGCTATTGAGTCGTGATTTAGGATACCTGATTTGGTAGTTCGTCCTACACGGTGATGCGATAAGGCTAGAGAGCTGTACTTCTAGGATACTGATGTGGTAGTCCTTCCTACACGGTAGTCCATTCTGCATGATAATGCGATGAGTTATAAAGCCTTATAAGATATTGTATTGTGATATATCTGATAATCTGAGTCTTTGGCGGAAGCCATTTGTGAATACGATTCATCGCTGAGTTTATGACTAGATTACTTCGCGTTTGGCAGTCACATGAGATTTAGTTTTTGTATCCATATCATCTACCCAAGGGTAGCGCTTGTTATATGGTCGATATTTATGATATTACGACAATTTTACTTTTTTGTATTATTTTCCTTTATATTTTATTTTTAGTTTGGAATTGATATTTAGCGATTCATAATTTGAGACATATGATATATACATGAGGGTTTCCTTGTTTGGATTATTTCGCTTGACGTACTACGTCTAGTGTTGTGATTTTTTAAATATTAATCTCATTTAAATACAGGGTAAATGATTTAGGTATACTATGCATAATAGATAGAGCCTTCATCATATTTAGTAGCCCTTCCACCCGGGGCGGATGGAGATGATCTTGCTAAAGTGCTCTAACGCTGTTGTTGTTTTTCTTTTTATTTTCTCTTCTTTTTAGGCAGCGGATCAGAGTTTCAGAGAGACACAGGTTAACAGATTTATAACATAGTTGCCGTCACTTATTTGTAGTAGTTGGTGCTCTACCGTAGTTTAATGTTTACTTTTATACATTTAGATTTTTGTTTCATTTTGTAAAGGCAGTGTGCATTAGTACTATTTTCAGCTGACTCTTATGTATTAAGATATTTCACCTTTATTTTAGACATCAGTTGTATTTTATTTTACTCAAATTAGGACATGATCATATTTATTAGATATTTCTTTCTATATCATGTCCATTGCATTTATTACTCTTATTTTGCCTATTTTGTACCAACACTTGTTATTGATTCCACTAGAGAGATATTACTATGATGTTGAAATATGTTATTGTACAGTGTGGTTGCATGACATGTTTGACATCTCTGGGTTCACCTTAGACTGCAGCCATGTATGAAAAAAGGGCGTCACAGTTGGTATCAGAGTTCTAGTTCAACATCCTTAGGATCATCCTGTGTCGAGTCGTGGAGCTAGAATAGAGTTTCCTAGGATTCATGTATAGAGTCCGCTAGGATTTCCTAGAATGAGTGGGGATGTTATATGTATAACTCAAAAATTTTGGAATTTTTTTTATGATTATCTTATCTTTATTATTAAGTATTTGCGTGAATGACATATGATACGTATTTCTTATTGCTATGTGTTATATATGCTTTTGCTTGAGGTCTTATTTACTGTATCTTATAAACTCTCTTCCTGAAAATTTATAGATAGCTGGATGTGGACGAGGACGGAGAGGATCTATTACTCAGAGAGTTAGGCAGGCTGAGCCAAAGCCCGAGCCGCAGTAGGCTCCACCCGAGCCACAGCAGGCTCCACAGTACTTGATAGACCTCATGGAACCTATTACAGCCAGGCAAGCAGCGCTCGAGGAGCAAATGAGGAACCAGATTCCACCAGTTGCACTACAACCTGTGGTTCCACCACCAGTCATACCAGCTATACCTATTGTAGAGGAATCCCTAGAGATTTCACCAGGAGTTAAACCACCATCAGTTGCCGATAGAGCCATGGAGCAGGAGGCTTGACTCTGTCTAGTTAGGAGATACCAGAAGATGATGGCACCATAATTCTAAGGATCATCGGACTCGCTTGTAGCCCACAAGTGGAAAGAATATATGGGAAATATTCTTGACCTACTTGATGCGGACTCCGTCCAGAAGCAGCGGTTGGCAGATTTCAGTCTTAAGGGAGATGAGATTCCGGCGGATGAAATAGGCTTTGATTCACCCCAGAGCAGTGGATGATGGTTACTTGGGAGGACTTCATCTACTTTTTCAATGAGCCGTACATCTCTTCCACGACAAGTGCCGGGAAAGAGTTGGAGCTATCCAGATTGGAGCCAGGGGACATGTCCGTAGCTGACTACGAGGCCAGATTCATGAGCTTGCTTCAATTCATGAGCATGTGGCAGACAGGAGAGCGTCAAGCCTAGATGTTTTTGATGGGGATTCATCCAAGCCTTCGCCGCTACGTTGTTTCTAGACGATTTTGTTCAGTGCGAGAGGTAGTTGACACCGCTATTTTGCAAGAGTCAGAGATTGCGATCTTTCAGAAGAATAAGGAAGGAACCTCTAAAGTAGGACAACATGGTGACAAAGGCAAGGGCAAGAGATCTTTTGCCAAACCTGGAGGACCCCAGTAGTGGGGCAAGGATTCGCGACACCAGTAGTAAGAACCATATAAGAAGAGGTTGCAGTAGGATTCAAGAGCGTCGCAGCAGTGCAAGATTAAGGGTGCTTGTTATAACTGCAACAAGATCGGACATAGGGCAAAGGATTGTCATAGTGTAGCCGCAGGAGGCCAACAGGGTAGAGGTCAGGGCCAACCGTAGGGCCGTGGACATGGCCAGCAGTAGCAGTGTCATGGACAGGGTCAGCAACCGCAAGGGTACAGCTATAGCCAACAGCAGAGGACTGAGGTGCCGTCGACCGTTCGAGTATTGAGGGGCCACCAGGACAGGTCCACACCATGCAAGATATATCTCAGGGACAGAGAATCCCATATGTTTCACCATCTTCAACACAACAGTCTTTAGCCACCGGTAAGGTTTATGCAGTCGTACCATGCAATCATGGTGAGAGCGGAGCCATAGTGGAAGGTATGTTCCTCGTGAACTCCTTCCCAGCTCGGATTTTGTTCGATTCATGAGCTTTGAATTCCTTTATTTCTCATACTTTCATGGATAAGCTTCAGCTAGTGCACATCCCTTAGATGTACCATTATCATTCTCTACTCCTTTAGGCGAGGTGTCCCTATTAGAGAGTATATGTAGGAGATGTGTCATCTATTTAGATGAGTCTGAGTTTATCATCAATCTAATCATTTTGCGTATGTCTAATTTCAACATCATTCTTGGTATGGATTGGTTATCATCCTACCACGTTAGTATCGACTATTTTGCTAAAACATTCAGTTTCTGAGCATCCGATGGGACCGAGTTGATTGTAGCAACCTCACAAGGTAACCAGTTTGCGGAGTCATTCCTGGCGTACATCGAGGAGGTGATGTTGTGGGATAAGAGTGCTAATTTTTACGAGACTAGAGTTTTCTCAGAGTATCAGGATGTCTTTCAGGACATACCTAGGTTACCTCCTATGAGAGAGGTTAAGTTCTGCATTGAGTTACAGCCGGGCACAACATGATATCCCGAGCATCCTATCATATGTCACCTGCTCAGATGAGAGAGCTACAGACTCTGTTGGATGAGCTTTTATCTAAGGGTTTTATTCACCGGTCCTCTTCGTGAAGAAGAAGGACGGTAGTATGCACTTACGTATAGATTATCGTGAGTTGAATAATATCACCATCTAGAATAGGTATCCACTACTAAGGATTGATGACTTATTCGACCAGTTGTAGGGAGTATAGTGTTTCTCGAAGATTGATCTTCATTCTGACTATCTTCAGTTGTGAGTTTGGGAGATGGATATTCCTAGAACCGCTTTTCTGACTCGATATGGGTCCTTCGAGTTCCTTGTCATGCCATTTGGGCTGACCAATGCACCCACTGTATTCATGGATTTGATGAACCAGATTTTCCGTCCATATTTGGATCAGTTCATGATCGTTGTTTTTGGGGAAAGTTGGTTTTTTTATTAGTGGACTCATTACAACTTCAGTCATTATAATGAATTCAACAAAAATAAAAACAAAAGATTACAACTCTCTTAAAACACACACAACGGATGTTTATCTCCTGCTATTTGCGTGGGATCTTTGCTTGTGTCGGGGTTTATCTGTGGACTAATGAGCGATAGAATCAAGATATAGATTTAGTTGACTCGCAAAGGAGTTAAGAAATTGAAGTAACTATCTCGGTAAAGCTAGATAATCACTCTTCTCGAGAATCACAGCTAGGTATGATCTTAAGGAAAATGGATGAACAGAAGCAGATTTATCGAACTCTTTCTCTTTATGCTGAATAGCTCACTGAGATCTCGTTCTCCTCTCTGAAATTCATGCTCCTCACTCTTCAGTTCGATAGGTCTTCGCCGATGCTCGAGAATTCCGAATCCATATGAATGAAGGCCCTAGGCTGTATTTATAGGCTTCAGAAGCTCAGTTTTCGGATAAGAATAGCCGATAACCTCTTATCTTCAATTAAAATCATGTTCAAATTAGTTGAAGGGCTGTTGGACCACAATCTATCAAAATCTCAGTGGTTAACAGCGAAAAACAGCGAGAAACAATATTTTTGGGACCTGAGACAACTTCTATTTCTCGGTTGCCCGAGACACGAATTGTGTCTCGGCTGGCTGAGACAAATTATGTGTCTCGGCCAGTTGAGAAACACTTTGTGTCTCGGCTGGCCAAGACACTCTTTTTGTCTCGGCTGACCAAGACACAGATTGTGTCTCGGCTAGCTGAGACACTCATTGTGTCTCGGTTTTGACCAAGACACCGTTTTGCGTACCTTTGACTATTTTCGCTGTAATTTCCCGGTTCAATTTCAGAATAATGCGATTCAAAGTGCATCAGAAAGCCGAAGAAGAGATCTACAACCTTCTATAGGTGAATCATAAATGGACTAGACAAGACACGAGTAGAGCTTCGCCTTTCGTGAGTGAAACGTAACTCCCGATCGGATTGTTTCTTCGTTATTCTTTCATTCCGTTGATTTGTACGCTTCGTTGACTTGCTTCATATACTTATCGATATCAGATAATCCTCCTTGACTTGGATAACAACGTTCATCATCTTCTCTTCGTCTCAAATTGCATGCGAGAACCCATAGGTAATTTTTGACGCCTACAGATACCCCTCCAAAGTGTTTCAGTCTCATTTCTTTTATAGAAGAGTCTAAAATACTTTAGATATGATAGGTCTAACCTATAGTCAGTGTAAAAAGACCTGTAATTGGCTTCAGTTCTTGACTTCTATAATTTTTAGTATATTCAGTATTTTGTCGAATAGCTAAAATTCTTCCGGCACTGCGTTTATCGTCTAACCATTATCGAAGTCTCAAATTGAAACTGGTGTGTTGGTTTCTGAATTAGCTTATGTCATTAGATCAACGTTGAATGGATCATCTTTGTTAGAAATTCATATCTAAATTACAATTGAATTCCCGAAGATTATCCTTTAACCTGGAACTTTTCTAAGTCTTGTTTTGGCTAAAAATTGTCGACGCATTGACCTTCATTGCAATGTGTTGACTGGTGTTGACTCTTCCTCGCAATGCGTTGGCCAACATTGACCTTCAGTGCAATGTGTTGACCAATGTTACCTTACGACTACACTTTAACCAGCATTGACTGTCATCATAACGCGTTGACCGGCGTTGATCTTTGTCGCAACACATTGATCGGCGTTGACCTTCGTCTTAACGCGTTGACCGATGTTGACTTACAGCTATACTTTGATCGGCATTAACCATCTTCTTAACTCGTTGACCAGTGTTGACCTTCGTTGTAACGTATTGATCGGTATTGACTCTCATCACATGCTGATTAGTGTAAATACAGTTTATAGTCATACATTAACTGGAGTCTACATAGTTTAGGCTCTTAAGGCATTGGAGCGGGGAGGACCAGTTTATACTCGTATACTCTTAGGAGTTTCGGGAATCAGTTTAACCTCATGTATCCGTCAGAGGTTCAAGGAGATGTTATTTATACTCATATACTCATCGGAGTGTCGGGAAGAGTGAGCTGAGAATGCTTCGGATGATCACCAAGTTGAGCTCTTTGTGCGAGATTTGATCGCAGGACTAGCCGTTGGTGCTGATACAACTACTATCTTTGAAGTTGCCGAACATCTAAAGTTATCATCCTCAAAGCTTCGGCTGGAGTTGAGGTTAGCTCGGCTGTTCAAGTCATGAGACCAACTGGTGAAATTAATGCGTTAGTAACTTTTGTCCCTTATTATGATTACTCATTCTGTTTTGAATAGATAAGTATAATACTCATAGGATTTTTGGAAAACCCTCAGTCATTAATGGATTTGAAGTGCCTTTGCCGACTACCATTTGAATCGGCCTAGTATGTAGATTATTTAAGTCCGTTCCGCATGTAACATTGTGTTAAGAGAATAAACTCTCTTAGACTTGGTGCTATGATATTGAATACATAGGCTTAATCATCCCTCACAGGATGCTCATAGGATTTTTGGCAAACCCTCAGCCATTAATGGATTTGATTCGCCTTTAGCGATTATCGTTTGAATCGGGCTAGCATGTGAATTATTTAACCTCATCTCACATGTAACGTTATGCTACGAGAATGAACTCTCTTAGACTTGGTGCTATGATATTGAATACATAGACTTGGTCATTTTCGCGAGAACGGATCACCCGACAACGTGTGTTAGACGTAGGCTTATTTCTGATTAGGGATAGAGACAAAGTTCCCCATGCGTATGAAGTATAGATTCTGGCATTATTAATAACAACCTTCCACGATGTCGAATATGTGGGCTTTTGTCCTTTTCGCGGTAAAAGACTAACTGACAACGCGTATTAGGCATAAGCTTATCTCTAATTACGGATCGAGATAAAATCGCCCATACGTGTTAAGTATGGATTCTGGCGTTATTAATAACAACCTGCCACGATATCGAATACGTGGGCTTTTGTCTTATTCACGGTAAAAGACTAACCGACAATGCGTGTTAGGTGTAGACTTATCTTTAATTAGGGATCGAGATAAAATCCCCCATACGTGTGAAGTATGGATTCTGGCGTTATTAATAGCAACCTGCCACGATGTCGATATGTGAGCTTTTGTCCTTTTCGTGGTAAAAGACTATTCAGCAACACGTGTTAGGCGTATGCTTATCTCTAATTAGGGATCAAGATAAAATCCCCCATACGTGTGAAGTATGGATTCTGGGGTTATTAATAATAACCCACCATGATATCGAATACGTGGGCTTTTGTCTTTTCGTGGTAAAAGACTAACCGACAATGTGTGTTAGGCATAGGCTTATCTCTAATTAGGGATCGAGGTAAAATCTGCCATACGTGTGAAGTATGAATTCTAACGTTATTAATAACAGCCTACCATGATGTCGAATATGTCGGTTTTTGTCCTTTTTGTGGTAAAAGACTAACCAACAACGTGCGTTAGGCGTAAGCTTATCTCTAATTAGGGGTCGAGATAAAATTCCCCATATGTATGAAGTATAGATTTTAGCGTTATTAATAATAGCCTGCCACGATGTCGAATACGTAGGCTTTGCCATTTTACGAGAATGCACTACTCGGAAATATGTGTTAGATGTAGACTTATCTCTATTTAGGGATGAAGATAACATCCCCCATGTATAAAAGGCATGGATTTCAACGCTACGATGTTGAATACGTAGACTTTATCGTTTTCGCAGGAACGGACCACCTAGCAGCATGTGTTTAAATGCAGACTTATCTCTATTTAGGGATCGAGATAAAGTCGCCTATGCGTGTGAATCATTGATTTGATGTTGAGAGATTGTGTGTTTTCTTGCGATAAAGACGAACCCGATGCTGGAGAGGAAGAATTCTATATTCTATCTCCTGCTGCAAGAGAAACTCAAAGTGAGATCTCCACTCTGAGAATCAAAAAGATTTAAATAACTCTAACTGTTTAAAGGTTTGATTATCAAATCTGAAGGGTGATATTGAGATAAAATTCCAACCTTAGCCTTAACTGTTTAAAGGTTTGACCAGAGGGGATATTGAGACAATCCTAACTGTTTAAAGGTTTGATCGCCCGATGGGGGTGGAGGTCTTTCGTTTATCGAAAGGAAACTCCTGGTTTGGTCCTAATTGTTTAAAGGTTTGACCGAATTAGGTTTGGAATGACTCTAACTATTTAAAGGTTTAATCGTTCAATTTGAGAGTGGACCTCTCGTTCGTGGAAAGAATCGAGAGGGGATTTTGGCTGTGGTCCTAACTATTTAAAGGTTTAACCAATATAGGATTGGAATGACCCTAACTGTTTAAAGGTGTGATCGTTTAATTTAAGGACCTCTCGTTCATGGAAAGAATCGAGAGGGGATTTTGGTTATGGTCTTAACTTTTTAAAGGTTTGACCAAGATGGGATTAGAAGACTCTAACTGTTTAAAGGTTTGATCGTTCAATTTGTGGACCTCTCGTTCATGGAAGGAATCAAGAAAGGATTTTTTAGTTGTGGTCCTAACTGTTTAAAGGTTTGACCAACATAGGAGTGAGGTGGTACAAATAACAGTAGGAGTGTTGATTTGCACAAATCACTGTGTTAATACAGTGGGAGTTTCTGGTGTCAAGTTGCATGGACTTTAACACAAGGGGGTTTGAAACTTTCAATACTGTGTCCGGACTCTAACAATGGAAGTGCTGAGTGTACAGACACAGCAGGAGTTTGAGTGGATCAAATTAAAAATAATTTTTAGTAGATCCACCATCAATTGATTTGATCAGTGAGGGATTAAGCACTCCACAATTAGACCGTGGGGGTTTCGTGAGGGAAGATTGACCAAATGAACTTATTGAATCTCATCTCGACGAAAGAGTGCTTGAGAAGTCATAGTGAGAGGGTTTTAATCATCTTGGAAATGATTAAATAGCCAGAGTGGGAGGTTCTTAATCATTCTTTATCATGATTAAGAATTTATTGGTTTTAGGTTATCCTTAAGAATACCATGTGTAGTATTCTCCAGGAACTTCCTATCAAATGTAGGGAACAATTTAGCCTCGTGTATCAGTTGGAGGTTTGGGAAATAGTTTATACTCGTATACCTTGTTGGAGTATGAAGGAGATGTAGTTTATACTCGTATACTCTTCGGAGTGGATGGAGAAGCAGTTTATACTCATATACTCATCGGAGTCTACATCATCCTCATTTGGCTTGTTCCGTTATGCCGCCGGAGTCAATTAAGGCTTGGATTTTGTTTTTGAGGCCAAAGCAAACATTAATGGGATGAAGAACCCTCCTGTGGTACGCACAGTTGTATGGATCCGTACTCCTCTTAGCTCCTTCCTGATCTTTAATAGGCGGTAGCTCGATCTTGTCATTAGCGAGGAGGTATTTCAAGATGGCTGTAACTTCCTCATCCTGGAAGGAGTACTCTTTTTGGAGTCTCAGATCTGGAGTCCTTCGTTGTTTCTGAGGTTGTTGGTGTGACGCTTGATTAACATCAACAGCAACCATAGGTGTTGTCGGCTGGCTTCTCTCATCCTTCTTTCTTCTGAGGAAGCACTCGACCTATTCTCCATATAGTTTTAATTCTTTCTAGGTGGTTGAGGGGACAATCCCCATGACTTTGAGGACATCAAGGGAGAGATTATAATGGCAGGTCTGGAGTATGAACTCCTCTATGACTAGATCACGACAATTCATCTCCTTATTTCAGAAGCGTTTGATGAAGGTGTCGACTAACTCTCCATTCTTCTGCTTCTCATCTAGAAGAGCTCCAATTAACACTTCAGTGTCATCATTGAAGAAATTGCTTAGGAATGAGTTTTCCATATCGTCTCAGCAATTGATGCTTCCCGACTTGGAACGTCGATACCAATTGAAGGCGTCCCCGCGAAGAGTGCCTACGAATGACTGGATCATCAATGGTTCATTCCCGGAGATCATTCCCAAATGAGACTTGAAATAGATTAAGTGTTGAGTGGGAGAGCCTCTCCCGTTGAATGGTGTGAAGTTAATTAGGGTGAACTTCGTCGGGTAAGGGATTGTATCCCACTTTCTTGGATATGGACACGGAATGATCGTTTTCCTCACTTCTTAAGTGAACGTTAAGGTATTGATCTTATTCTCTAGCTCTTTCATCATCTCGTCATCGACTGTATCTTTCTTCAGGCGATTTTGAGGACGAACGATGGGATCACCCTCAACGTTGTCATTAGTGATGGTGCTACCCCCAGTGTTGGTATTATTATTGGGGTCACCCCTAGCATCTTTGTCATTAGGAGGAGCATCGGCATTGATAGTCTCCTGTACCTCTGAATCGCTATCTACCTGATTGGTAGTGTGGCGATGACTGGATTCATTGTGCTGATTTGATAACTCCTGAAGTTGTTAAGCATGTAAATCCTAGACCCACTACACGACCATCTCCATTTTAATTTTAAAATCTTCCTTTTGTTTGGCCAAGGCTTCTTGAAGAAGTTGAGCCACTTGTTCAGTAGTGATCATGAATACTCTCGGGCTCGCCCCATGCTAGATATTGTATCATTGGAGGTGATTGCGGAGCAAGTATCCAAAAGTTCATCTTCTGAAGATAGCCCTTCATGCATCTTTGGGTAATCCCCATGTCAGATGGCTTCTAACTAGAGCTGAGACACTCATCGGGCTATTCCTGAATTGACTTTTCCTCCTAGAGAAAAGTCGGGATTAGCATTATTCGATTTGAACACATACTTTCCTTTGTCAGCCATGTTGATGGTGACTTCTGGGGGTTCGTCATCTTAAATGGCTAATCTTCTTTTGTGGGAGCATCTTGATTTGGGTTTTGACGCTTCATTGGAAAGCCTCCGGAATACCGAGACCCTCTGTGGAGCGGTCTTAGGGTAGCCTCACTCTAACAAGACTGTCCTGATTAACCTCTCACAAGAGTAGTGTGAGTCCGATTTTAGGGTAATTTTCTTTCGAGATTTATTTATACCCTCAGCCCGATAGTAGAACTCATCGACGTTGTGAAGCAACCTATCGGCTGTTGATTTGATTCCCCAGGTATGACGTTGTCATGTAACAGACACGTCTTCTACCGAGGATGTAATGCCTTGTTGGCGTTAGCAAGAGTCATAAGTTTATAGTTAAACTTTCGTGTGAGTGGAATCCCAAAGGGCTCCCGGTCTTCCGCACAAACCCCTAAGCGGGTGGTTCCAGGAATTAATTTGTTAGGAGGGTGCGTACGACCCCCAGTCTGAATAGTTGTTCGGGAATTATTCAACGGACCTAAAGGTTCCTTACCAGGAGCTTTGCCTAGATCTTCATGTAGGGGACAAAGGCGATCCTTCAATGGAATTCTAAATTTGGAGAGATCCTTACTGCCGTAAGGCTTCAATGGAGGTACAGGAACTAGAGGAGTGGGATCGGAGGCTGACGGAGGATTGGAAGCAACCTTGGAGCCGGAATTCAGTGAGAGACACAACTGGTGTCTCTCCCCAAGTTAGGGCGTCTTGGCTATTTTTGGTGCCATTTTAGGCACTGCTTTGACCTTTGGCACCCAGACTTATTTGGATTTTGGTGATTCTTTGACCACATCTTCCTTTTGTAATTCTTGTGCCTTTTGCACAAGGATCCGTGCATGTGCAAGGAGTGTACGGTTCTTCTAGATGCACTCCTTAAGAGTAGAACAGGTTCATTTGACACGAACATATTTGTTAGTCGGCGGTCGGGAGGAGGACCCCGATGCTTGCTGTGGCAATGGCTTAGCCACTTGGAGCCTTCTAAACTCTTGATCCGTTTGGTATCAGAGTCTGTCCACCTGCTCTAAAGCCTTGGCGAATTGTCAGGAAAGACATTGGCGGCGCCTCTGATGAGCCCTCTTCTTCAGCACTGGTGCACTTTTAGCGTGCAACTCCTTGACTTTTGAGGAGTTGCGGCGAGCACCAGATCCGATTTATTTGGACACCGGGGAGGAGTCATCAACAACACTTGGGGTGAAGATTGTCACCCTGAGTCCTCAGATCTAAAGACCAATGAACCTTCTTGAGGGAAGTGGTCTTCCTATGCTTGTAAGGAGAGGAAGATCTGAAGGAGGAGGATCAGATGTACTCCTTGAACTTCTACTGGTCGAACTCGTATTCGACCTCTTCATCCACATGGATCTTGATCAACGGTTGCGGCACGATAGCCTCGACAGCAAGGCTGTTGGCTCCCACTATGGCCGCCCGCGTATTTTAGGGGAAAGTTGGTTTTTTCATTAGTGGACTCATTACTATTTCCCTTCTTGTTTTGATGATGATTTACAAACAATTTACATCTAATGTTGTTTGTCTAGTATTTGTGTTTTGTATTTATTCTAGGCAAACAACATGTTGGAGGATGGATGGAATTACGCATTTACGATCATATCCAATGAAGGTTGACGGAATAGTGGAGTGAAGCAAATGCAATTCAAGTTAAAGATTCAAGATCAAGCTTCATCCGCAAGTGTACCAAGAAGAGCATATTGAAGATCAAGATCAAGCTTAGATATATTTAGTTTAGGAGTTTATGTTATGTGTGTTAGTATTTTAAGCTCAATTCTATACACACATACATGTTTTGGTTTTGTATATATATAGTTATATATATATATACATATATATTTTTGGTTTAGCTATTTAGATATGAAACAATATATATCTTCATATACACTTTTTATATGTTTCAGATTCTATTGTTTTTTGGAATTTATTTGCTATTTTTAAAATCAGATTTTTAGCATGAATAGTGCTTGTGCATGTTTTTAAGTCGACTTATAAACTCTGTCAAGTCGACTTATGAACTCCTCTAGTAAGTGCATTTTGCCTCTGCTAAGTCGACTTATCAATCAAAGTAAGTCGACTTATAGCAAGTCGACTTATATCATTTATAAGTCGACTTATGAAGTGTTGCACATTTATGTATTTTTTACCAGTTTATAAAATAAATTATTTCTCTACAATGGAAAGTTATAATCAAGAAATTTTTTCTCTAACATGTTCATCCATATGTTTAGAAGCTTCCCTAAAAATTTCATGATTTTTGGAGTTTATTTACTGTGTCAAATTGATTTTACAAAATCGGGTGTTTCAGCAGTTTTTAGAATCTGAAAAGTTATATTTCGGAAATTCTTTTTGTAACTCGTTTATATATGTGTTTAGAAACATCCCTCAAAATTTCATAATTTTTAATGTTGATTTACTATTTTTTATTGATTTTACAAAACTAGATACGCAAAATTCCAGAACTGCCGTTACTGTTCCAACGGCTCTCTATAAGTCGACATATAAGTCGACTTAACAGAGATTTTCAGCCTATAACGGCTAGTTTTCCAGATTTGATGGTTTTTGTCTTTTTACTTGTTTTCTCTTGATTTTTGGGATTGTTTCATGAGCCTATATATACCCCATGCCCTCATACTTCTAAAACAATCCAAGAAAATATTTTAACAAAGTTTTAACAAGGGTTTAAGTTTTGTTTAGTGTTTGTTTAAAAAGCTTTTAAGCAATTGAGGGTTTGAGTTTGTGAATTCAATTTCACAAGAGCTTGAGGAGATCATCTATTGGAGTTTGAGCAATCAACTATTCTCCCTCCATCTCTTGTCATCTATTGAGAAGTTTTCTAAACTCTTTTCTAGCTTTATATTTATTTGTTTGATTATCATCTTGTTAAAGCTAGTTTTATATTGAGTTTAGATTTGATTAATCTCATTGTTACACGCACCCACTTGAGCTTATTGTATTTGCATTCATAATATATTTGGGGTTGTGAGAGATAGTAACATTGAGTTGAGCCTAATTAAGTTCTCACCTTATTTAGAGAACAATCATTTGTTGTGTGCCTAATTGTGAAGTTCACTTTGTAATACACTTGTACACCGAGAGGAGTGTGTGGTGTGGATGGAGTCGATACCGAGAGGAGTGGCGTCGGTGGCCTAGTGAGAGGTGATAATTCCGAGCACTTGAGGGAGTCGATACGTGAGGACCAACACTTGAGATTGTAGCTTGTGTATGTACTTTGTGAGGATTTGTGAGAGTTGTCGGTTGACTTGATAACCGAGCGTGTAGAGTTTTCGGTTAGCTAGAAAACCGAGCGTGTAGAGTTTTCGGTTAGCTAGAAAACCGAGTGTGTAGAGAAGTTCCGGCTTCCAAACCGGGTTGTGTAGTGGATTCTCCCCGGGAGTGGGGAACGGAGACGTAGGACGGAAGGTCCGAACTCCGTGATCATTTCCTTGTGTTTGAGTTTGGCATTGGCGCATTTATTCTTGCATATTGTTATATTGCTATTGTTACATGTTAATTTTGTTTACCCTTGTTTATATTATATATCATTGCACATATCTTGTAGAATATCATACTTGCTAGGATATATTTGTTAGTAAGTTTTAATTGGCATTTAAATTGGATTAGATTAGTATAAACCCTATTCACCCCCCCCCCTCTAGGGTTCTTTCATAGTGACCTTAGGGTCTAATAATTACAACTTCAGTCATTACAATGAACTCAACAAAAATGAAAACAAAACATTACAACTCTCTTAAAACACACACAACGAATGTTTATCACCTGCTGTTTACATGAGATCTTTGCTTGTGTCGTGGTTTTTCCATAGACCACTGAGCGATCAGATCAAGATATAGATTTCATTGACTCGCAAAGGAGTCAAGAAATTGAACTATCGTAAAGCAAGATAATCACTCTTCTCGAGAATCACAGCTAGGTGCGATCTCAAGGAAAATGGATGAACGGAAGCAGATCTCTCGAACTCTTCCTCTATATGATGAATAGCTCACCGAGATCTCTTTCTCATCTTTGAAATTCGTGCTCCTCACTCTTCAGTTCGACAGGGCTTCGCCGATGCTCAAGAATTCCGAATCCGTATGAACGAAGGCCCTAGGACTGTATTTATAGGTTTCAGAAGCTTAGTTTTTAGATAAGAATGATCGATAACCTCTTATCTTTAGTTAAAATCATGTTCAAATTAGTTGAGGGGCTGTTGGATCATAATCTATTAAAATCTCGGCGATTAGCAGCGAAAAATAGTAAGAAATAGTGTTTTCGGGACCTGAGACAGCTTCTGTGTCTCGGCTGCCCGAGACACAAATTGTGTCTCGGCTGGCTGAGACACTCTTTGTGTCTCGGCTGGCTAAGACACTCATTGTGTCTCAGTTTCGACTGAGATGCCGTTTTGCGTGCCTTTGACTATTTTTGCTATAATTTCCTAGTTCAATTTCAGAATGATGGGATTCAAAGTGTGCCAGAAAGCCAAAGAAGAGATTTACAACCTCTCATGCATGAATTATACATGGAGTGAACAAGACACGAGTGGCACTTTGACTTTTGTGAGTGAAACGTAAGTCCCGATCGGATTGTTTCTTTATTATTCTGTCGTTTCATTGATTTATACGCTTCATTGACTCGCTTCATATGTTTGTCGGTGTCAGATAATCCTTCTTGACTCAGATATTGATGTTCATAATCTTCTCTCCATCTTGAGCTACGTGCGGGAACTCATAAGTAATTTTTGACGCCTACAAGCGTATTCATCGATGACATCCTTATCTATTCGAGATCGGAGGCAGAACACTAGCAGCATCTTCGATTAGCATTGCAGACTTTACGGGAGCACCAGTTGTATATTAAGTTTAGCAAGTGTGAGTTTTGGCTATCCGAGGTTAGATTTTCTGGCCACGTCTTCAATAAGGAGGGCATTACAGTGGACCCAGTAAAGGTTAATGAAGTACTTGATTAGGAGCCACTGAAGACCATTACAGAGGTTCGTAGATTTTTGGGTCTGGTCGGCTATTACAGGAAGTTCATTTTGGACTTCTCAAAGATCGCTACGCCACTGACACGTCCTACGAAGAAGGGTGTACAATTTGTTTAGGGGCTAGAGTGTCAGGAAGCCTTTGAAACTCTGAAGGGTAAGTTGACTCAACGCTAGTGTTGATTATCCCAAGTAGTGATAAGACCTTTGTCGTCTGCACAGATGCATCGTTATCGGGTCTAGGAGGTGTTTTGATGTAGACCCAGAGAGTAGTGCCTTACATTTCATGGCAGTTGAGGACTCAAGGGTAGAACTATCACACACATGATTTGGAGTTAGTAGCAGTAGTCTTCGCACTAAAGAGATGGAGACATTACCTTTATGGAGTGTAGTTTGAGCTGTTCATGGACCATCAGAGTTTGAAGTATCTCTTCTGTCAGAAGAACTTAACCAGAGGCAGCGGCGATGGGTCGAGTTCATTAAGGATTACGAGTTTGTGATTCAGTATCATCTGAGGAAGGTAAACATTGTAGTAGACGCATTGAGTAGAAAGCATCAACATCAGATTTCAACATTGAGATGTTCATTATATCAAGATCTTTGCACCCTTATACAGTTTGATTTGATGCCAGAGATAGGCAGGAGCAACACATTTTTCGAAACCTTGGCTGTGCAACAATCTTGGACTGATTGAGTGGTCAGAACTTAGCTGGAGGACTATTGGATTCAAACCTGAAAGGAGGAGATTTCCAAAGAGCCCAAGGCTGATTGTGTTGGCCTCTTTGTTTTGATGATGTTTAACAAACAATTTACTATTAATGTTGTTTGTCTAGTATTTGTGGTTTTCTATTTATTGTAAACAAACAACATGTTGGAGGATAGATGGAATCAAGCATTCACGATCATATCCAATAGAGGTTGGCGGAATAGTGGTTGAAGACCTACGCATTTTCAAGTTAAAGATCCAAGTTCTAGCTTCATCCGCTAGTTTACCAAATCGAGCTTAATGAAGATCAAGATTGCTTGGGTAAATTAATGTAGGTTTATATTATGTGTGTTAGTACTTTAAGCTCAATCATATATACACACACGTATTTGGTTTATATATATATATATATATATATATATCTCACATAATATAAACCTATATATATATATATATATATATATACATAAGTTTTGGTTTCTATGCATATATATAGTTATATATATACAATTTTTAGTTTTATAGGTGTTTTTGTGAAAATATTGTTTTATTAGTTTATAGACTTCAATATCAATTTATACATAGTCTATAAAAACGTTTCACAAAGTTTCAAAAGTTGGTTTAGGTCAAAACATCAAACTCATGTGTTTACATTTTCGTGTTTTGGACCTCTTTGAAAAATGATGATATTTTACATTTGGGAGGTTTTTTGAAAACTAGTTTCTGTAGCATGTTTATTATCATGTCTACAATCATTTCCCAAAGTTTTATATTTTTCTAAAATTATTTGATATTTTTAAACCCTGTTTTATGTTGACATGTACTGTTTAAAACAGACTGTGTGCATGTCATGAGTCGACTCATGAACAGTGTTGAGCCGACTCATAAACTGTTGTGTAGTTTATATTTTGGTTCTAACGAGTTGACTCATAACATCATGAGTCGACCCATCAGGTTGAGTCGACTCATGCCTGTCATATGTCGAACCATGAATTCATGAGTCGACCCATGAATTCATGAGTTGACCCATGCATGATGAGTCGACTCATGAATTTTATGAGTCGACCCATAAGTTGGTTTTTAGCCTGTAACGGCTACTTATGAGTCGACTCATGAAAAGTACGAGTCGACTCATAACACTGTAACGACTATATTTCCAGACTGTATTGTTTTTGGGTTTTTAGTCTTTTTGCCTTGTTTTCTCTTGGCTTTGGGGTTTCTATAAATACCCCCATATATCCTCAGTTCAAACTACCTAAGAGAATGTTTTAAACAAGTTTAACAAGGGTTTAAAGTTTGTTTTAGTTTATTTAGAAGAGTGTTTAAGAGTTCTGTTTTTGAAGAGAATTTCACAAGAGCAAGTGGAGATCATCCTTGGTGTTTGAGCATTCACTCTTCTCCCTCTCTTGTTATCTATAGAGAAGTTTCCCTGAACTCAATCTAGCTTTACATTTATATTGTTTAATTACCATTTTATTAAGCTAGTGTTTATATTGAGTTTAGTTGATTTTATTTACTCTTTGTTTACACACACAACCATTGAGCTTATTGTATTTGCGTACATTGTATAATTGGGTTATGGGATTGTGTGACTTAGAGTGTGAGCTTACATTGAGTTCTCACCTTATATTAGAGAACAAACACTTTATTATTGGAGTGGTGTTAGGGGCACACCCCCTACCACACCACAAACCACACCACCCTCTCCCATCGCTACAGTAAACCGGGCCCCACATGAGATTTTAAAATTGTTAAAATCCCATGTGGGGCCCAGTTTACTATAGCGATGGGAGATGGGGGTGTGGTTGGTGGTGTGGTAGGGGGTGTGCCCCTAACATTATTTTTGTTATTGTGCCTAATTGTGTAGATCACTTTGTAATACACTTGTACACCGAGAGGAGTGTGTGGTGAGGACAGAGTCGATACCAAGAGGAATGGCATCGGTGGCCTAGTGAGAGGTGATAATTCCAAGCACTTGAGGGAGTCGATACGTGAGGACCAACACTTGAGGTTGTAGCTTGTGTATGTACATTGTGAGGATTTGTGAGAGTTGTCGGTTGACTTGATAACCGACTGTGTAGAGTTTTTGGTTAGCTAGAAAACCGAGTGTGTAAAGAAGTTCCGGCTTCCAAACCAGGTTGTGTTGTGGATTCTCCCCGGGAGTGGGGAGCGGAGACGTAGGACGGAAGGTCCGAACTCCGTGATCATTTCCTTGTGTTTGTGTTTAGCATTGGCGTATTTATTCTTGCTTATTGTTATATCGCCATTGTTGCATGATCATTTTGTTTACCCTTGTTCATATTGTATATCCTTGCACATATCTTGTAGCATATCATACTTGCTAGGATATATTTGTTAATTAGTTTTAATTGGCATTTAAATCGGATTAGATTATCATAAACCCTATTCACCCCCTCTAGGGTTCTTTCATAGCGACCTTAGGGTCCAACAGATTGGACCGTTGGAGAAGATAGAGGTCTTCGAATGAAAGGTCGATTAGTGATTCCAAATAATACACATTTGAAGAAGGACTTATTTGATGAGGCGTGTCACACCAGGTACACAGTGCATCCAGGTACAACCAAAATGTACAATGATCTGAAGAGACATTTTTAGTGAAGCGGCATGCGTAGGGATATCGCGGAGTATGTATCGAAGTGCTTTACCTGTCAGCAAGTGAAGGCAGAACATCAGAGACCCATAGGAACCCTACAACCTTTATCCATTTTCGAATGGAAGTAGGTAGATATTTTCATGGATTTTATGTAGGCTTGCCGAGGTATAATAAAGGGAATAATTCAATTTGGGTGATTGTAGACTGATTGACGAAGACGATATATTTTATACCAGTAAAGACGCCTTATATGGCAGAGACTTATGCAAGGATTTTTATCTAAGAGATCGTTAGACTACATGAAATTCTAGAGACGATTGTATCAGATCGAGGCTCAGTCTTCACTTTGCATTTCTGGAAGAGCTTTGAGAATTCTTTCGGCATACAGCTATCGTATAGCAGTGTTTTCCACCTATAGACAGATGGACAAACAAAGAGAGTAAAGCAAGTGTTGGAGGACATCCTGAAGAGAGTAAACCAAATGTTGCGGGCATGTACTATCGATTTCCATGGTAGTTAGGAGGATCACATCTCTTTGATTGAATTTTCTTATAACAACAGTTATCAAGCGACTATAGGTATGACACCGTATAAGGCATTATACGGGAGGCCTTGTAGATCCTTGATTTGTTGGGCAGAAGCAGAGGACAACTTGTTACTTGGGCTAGAGCTTGTGAGACAGACTACAGAGAAGGTAATAATAATTCAGGAGCGTATTCTTACAGCGTAAAGTCGAAAGAAGAGCTATGCAGACCAGAGGTGACGACCATTAGAGTTCCAGGTTGGGGACCATGTTTTATTGAAAGTATTGCCGATGAAGGGAGTTCAGCGATTTGGCAAACGAGGAAGACTTTCCCCAAGATATATTGGTCCATTTCGGATTATGGAACATATTGGAGCCGTTTTGTATCCGCTAGATCTTCCAGCATCGATGTCGAGAATACATGATGTTATCTATATTTCGATGCTCAAGAAGCATTTACGTGATAAGGAGCAGCAGCGAGTGTTGGATACACCGGAAGTTGAGCTTCATGATGATTTGACCACTATTGAGACTCCGGTTCGCATTCTTGCTAGAGAGGACAAGAGACTTAGAAATAAGGTAATTCCGTTAGTGAAAGTGTAATGGAACCAGAAGGGAGCTGAGGAGGCTTCTTGGGAGCGCGAAGAGGATATGTGTCGCAACTACCTACACCTGTTTGAACAGGTAAAATGTTAGTTATGAATTGCTTATGTTATTTGTATAGTTGTATCTATATTTAATGCTGGAATAGGGATATTAACACTTAGCTCCTAATCATTCGAACCACATGGTATATACATAGGGGGTTTCTTGTTTAGATTTTTCGCCCAACGTACTAGTGTAGGTGTAATTTTGATCTTTCGAAAATAGGGATTTTGTTTGTATTTATAAGAATAGCTTATTACAAACTAATAAATCAAAAATTACAACAGAAGCGGAGGGAATGCCCTCCTTGTTTAACGTGGGGACTTTCGATAGCTATAGGATGCTTCGCTCGATTCTCGCACCGAGTCTGCTTTCCTTAGACGATCCGACCGAGGTTGCTGGTGAGCCTTAGTACACAGTAGAAGCTCGAGTTGGTAGAGTTTGAGTCTCCGAGTTCGGTGGCGATCAGGGCCCGAAACCTGGAGAATACGCTACAGTGCAAAGATTATACAAAGAGCTTGTCGTCGACTCTTTTGAGAGTCGAGAGCTAGTGGTTCAGTTAGCCGATTGAATTAGTCAATTAGCTATGAGCGAACTGTTGAACTTCTCAACCACTGAACTGCTGAACCTCTTCTCTGTGGCTGGAAGAAGTTCTTAAATAGAGGAGAGAAGGCATGGGTGCTCCTTGAATCATGGGATATGACCATGTGTGTCGTTGGGAGATACCATGCGTTGGGCTTGTACTATGAGCGGCTGCTTGATGGGTTCGGAGTACTGTACTCCTTCCTTTCACGTCGTGAGGAGTGGGATGGTCCATCCTTGTACGTGGGATAGCGGCTACCCAGTACTCAAGTGGGTTTAGCCATCTTGTCGTTTGCAGATGGATTCAGCTCTTGACTCGTGCAGGCGAGACGAGCTTTCTACAGGCGGACTTGGCGACTGACCGGTCACTCGTACTGTGAGCGGCTACTTGATGGGCTTGGAGTATTGTACTCCTTCCCTTCACATCGTGCGGGTAGCGGGAAGGCCCATCCCTATATACGGCGTAGCGGCTGTCAAGTACTCAAGGGAGTCCAGTCAGCTTGTTGTTTGCAGGCAGATTCAGCTCTTGACTCGTGCAAGCGAGGTGAGCTTCAATCGTGAGCGTGTAGGCGGATTTGGTGACTACATGGATTTGACTGGTTGCTCGTACCATGAGCGACTACTTGATGGGCTTGGAGTACTGTGCTCTCTCCATTCACGTCGTGGGAAGTGGGAAGGCCCATCCCTGTATGTAGCATAGCAGCTGTCGGGTATGAATTCCACTCGCGACTCGTGCGGGTGAGTCGAGTAAGCAGGCGAATCTGGATGATCTTGACTCATGCGGGCGAGTCGATCATACAGGCAAATTTGAATGATCAACCAATGCGGGCAAATCTGGCGACCCCGTGGTTAAACCCTACTCCCAAACCGTGCGGGCGGCTTTGAATCGCAAGCGGATTTGTAGAGGTAATTTTTACCGTCTACAAGACCCCCTTCAAAGTTTTTAGACCTAAACCAATTTGCGTGTGGTCTGGAACACTTTGAATAAGGAAGTTCTTGGCGAAGCAAGTGTATTCGGTTCCTCTTAAGGTTTTTAGCAAACCCTCAGCTATCAACGGGTTTTATTTGCCTTTACCGATCACCGTTTGAATCGGGCTAGTCATACTATTCCCCTTAGTATGATGAGTTGTCGAGTGGTTTCTCTTAGGCTCAACGCTAAGATTTCTACTCTAACCCTTAGCCGTCTGAGGCGTGGGTTTGGGTGACACCATTTCATCGGTGGTTCATGACTCTAGATGAGTCGTGTCATCCGTAATTCATCCTCAAAGGCGAACGAATTGTTCAGGCAAAATTCATTTTCGCAGGCGAAATTTTGAATTTGCGGGGTCAAGCCAGGTTTTTGCAGGCGACACCCTTCCTTTGGGCGAAATTAGATTTGGCAGGAGGTGAACCACGTGTTCGCCGATGAGGCTTCGTGCTTCCCAGCTAAGGCGGCGTGGGTCCGTTAGGTCGCATTAATTATGATTCGATAGCATGACGTCACCTTCGTGTACCTCGCTCCATGACGAATCGTGGCCGTGGTTTTCGAATCTAGCCATTAGATTCAGTCGTAGATTTTGGTTCGGGTCCCGGGTTTTGACCGGCCCGTTCTATGTTTCGACGGTTCTTTCGTAACCGTAAAAGAGGAAGAACTGTGGAGAGCAATCTGGGCCGTTGATTTCGATCGTGGTCACGTCTCTTAACCGCCAGTGTTTCGCCTCTTGAGAACGATCGTGGCCACGCAAGCCCTTCCGCCTTTAAATAGGTTTTGTTCCCCTCTTTTGAAAGCTACTGTGCTTGGGAATTTTGTTCCGTGAAAATTTTCTAAAGAGAAAGAATTCCCGTTTCGTCCCCGATTCCTATACATGGCGCCGAAATCTAAGAAATGCGTTGCAAAGGGAGGAGGTCCTGGACGCTATTCTGATCGCCTCGCCGCTGGTATGACCGCCAGCGTGCCTGAGACGCACTTGGGTAAGTTAAAAGGTTTGTCTGATGACCTTGTGTTGGTTGCCGACGTCGTGTTGGGAGGATGAGTATCGCTCGTCTTCCCCAGTGGATTCTGTCATTTTTTAACAGTTTCCCTGATTTGCATAAAATCGGCCTTTTTCTGGCGGATTTTATATTTATTCGCAGAGGATGATTTCTGCCTTTACAGGCGAAATCGGCCTTTATCCGGTGAAGGCAAACTCATTTTTGACAGGCGAGTTCGACTTCTGTCTGGTAAAGGAGAATACAGTCTATACAGGCAGATCTCGTCCTTGTCAAGCGGATTTTGCTTTCTGACAAGCGGATTTATCTGGTGATTTTGCCCGCTTTGGCTTGCCCCTAGGGCGGATTTCGTTCTGATTCTTTGGTCCTGTCTTGCAGAGACCTTTTCTGACGAGGCTCTTCCGAAGGGCGTGGCCATCGGTCTTGCCGGAGGTACAGGCTATACGGCGCCTCCCCAATTCACTTTCTTGGATCCGGTACCCGTGTTTGCTGCCGATAAGCCGGACGGCCTGATAAAGAGAGTCACTGACGAGCACCCTTCGACATTACGTGAGTTGACTACCGATGCGGTGTTGATAGACGAGGCCAGGACGAAGCTACAAAAGCCTCAATTTATGTTTGGTGATGCCGTGACTGATCCTTCCGTCCTGTTGATCAGGGAGAGCAGTGTAGGCATCGAAAATTGCCGATAGGTCCCCGCTCACAGCTCAGTGTTAACGAGCGACGATGAACGTCACTACCCGGTTCACAAGAGTTCCATCGACGTCGGTGAGTGCCTGAAGTGAACCGACGGACTACGTGAGCCGATAGAATCTCAGAACAACGGGGATACGGACTGACCGGAAACCCCGTGATCGCTGCAAACGGACCAACACCCGTCGTATCCCGTTCACCTCACTGATTATCTGACCATTAGGGCCTACAGAACTCGCCGTCAGAATTCCAACGCATCCGAAATCAATCGAATCCGAGTTCGGACGAAAAGTCAACAGCGGATCAACGGCAGAACACCCGGTAGCACCTCGGACCAGACTGAGGCACCCAGGGGTATCCCGGCGAGGTCGAAACACCCAAGGGGCATCTTGGTAAAACCAAGACACCCCAGGGGTGTCTCACGAAATTTTTACGCCGAAATGCCTTTTTGGGGTGTCTCCAAGGTTATTACACGGCGAAACACCTTTTTGGGGGTGTCTCCAAGATTATTACACGGCGAAACACCTTTTTGGGGGTGTCTCCAAGATTATTACATGGCGAAACACCTTTTTGGGGGTGTCTCCAAGATCATTACACGGCGAAACACCTTTTTGGGGGTGTCTCCAAGATTATTACACGGCGAAACACCTTTTTGGGCAGCCCCTAGGGTCCCCTCTTGGCCTATAAATAGACCCCTTGGGTCCTCATTTAAAGGGCTGGATTTTTGGGAGAGCAAGCCTTGGTTTTGGAGATAAAATTTTGGATCTTAAGCTTTAGCCTTTGAGATCTGAAATTTTAAGGAGGAGCGGCGAAGCCCTGCCGGAGCGAGGAGTCGGAGTTTTAAAGAGAGCGGCGAAGCCCTGCCGGAACGAGGAGTGAGAGTTCTTCCTCAACCTTCATTCACCCCCTTCTCTTTTCCTTAGTGTTGCCCATTAGCGGTGATACTAAGAAGAGCTAGTGTCTTGTTTTAGCCGAGACATACGCTTCCAAACTTCCAAGATCTCACGCGGATCGACGAAGTTCTGTTTCTATATCCCTTCGCGGATAGACGAAACTCTGCCGGATTCTTCTGGAAAGGATCTGATCGACCGGTGGTCCACGGATATCAACATCCCCATCACAGGCTAAAGACCCACGCAAGCGAGACCGCACCAAAACAGGATCTCGTGTTTATTTTCGTTAAAGTTGTAATCTTTGTTTCGTTGCACGAGTAGATCTTATAAAAAGATCGAATCTTTATTTGATATTTGTTGTAACGTTTGAAGTTGTAACAGATCTCAAAGCAATGAATACAGCAACTTTTCCCGAAAACAAGCTGGCGACCACAGTGGGAGCCAACGATCTCGCCGCCGAGATCGTCGTGACGCAACCGGCCTTCAAGATCCGGGTGAATGAAGAGATCGAATACGAGTTCGATCAGCAGAAGTTCGAAGAATACCTCTCTTCCTCCTCCTCTAGATCCGCCTCTCCAAGCAGGCGTGGGAAGAACCCATCTCCCAAAAGGGCTCGCGGGATCTCCAGCTCCAAGATCCAAGATCCCGCCGTCGCTGCCATTACGCCCGTACCACGCAATGTCCCCACGTCGTTCAGCGTGGTTAAGGCTGTAGATCCGGCTCTCCTTCCCACTACAAAGGTGACGGATGATGCTATTCTAGCTCCATCAAAGAGGGCCCTCCAAAGACGGTGCCAACGCCTCGCTCAACAACTAGCCAAGGCCGCCGAATCAAAAGATGGGGTGCGCTACGCGGAAGAGTTGACGTCGAGGCAGCGACAAGAACAACAACGGCAAACAACCAACCTCTCCTCCAAAACAGAAGCAAGTGAGTGGATCCGCGTCAAGAGGAACCGCTCCACGCTCGAGGAGCGAATCAAAAAGCGCCGCACCTTGCTTGCGCATGCCCGAGCCCTGTTGCAAAAGGCGGAGGGAATGCAGAAAGAAGAGGTGGTCAAGAGCCCGTCTATAAGCAAGTGGGTTTGGTTGCCAAAGCCAAAACCAGCACCTCCAGCGAAGAAGGGTGGAGTTATCGCCCGAAGTTCCTCCAAACCAGATGATGTTCCTCCTGTTCCGGCACCTTCAACGGGGCCAGGTAAGAACGGGGATCATTCAAGATCCCGGGTTCCTTTGATGGGTCGCCTTGGTCCTTTACCAGAAAACCGAGGTAGAGTACCCGTCAAGGAACGACTGGGACCATTGAAAGGTCCCCAAGTTATAAATCAGATCGGGGGTCGAGTTAATCCCCCCAAGAAAGATGACAAAGGGAAATCCCCTATCACCGACCGCGTTGGTTTGCGAGTCGAAACACAAGAGCCCGTTCAGTTTCTACGCTCACAAAAGCGTAAACTTGAACGGGCCACTTTTGAAAAGGCTAACAAAGCATCCCATCCCCAAAGGAAAGCACACTCATCTGATGATGAAGGTGTTCTCCCGGGAAACACATGCCAACACTCTGTAGGTTGCTCCAGCTACCAAACTGATGAGTTGTACTACAGAGCTGGGGGTATGGAAAAGTCCCGAAAGAGATATGTGCAGAACATGAGATCTCGCTGCCCATGCGCCAACATAATCAAAGCGGTGCTGTCAGAATGCTGTTGTGCTCAAACCCCGAGGAGAGTCTCAGTGTTCGAGAGGATTTCCGAACCGAGACGTTTCCACAAGAAGAAATTCGTCCACCAAGAAGACGAATATCCAAGAGTGTGGGCCAACATGACCGGCAGAGGGGGATTAACACAATACTTCAGCATAGATCAGCTTGCCGAGGTATCCCGATGCATGACGCGGTTGCCACCAGGAATCAGGGGCCAGAAGAATTACCGAAGGGTACAAAAGGGGCTCTCTTTAGAAGAAGAGGAATCAGATGCTGATTCGGATTCTTGCTCTGTTGTTGCATCCGATGACACGGCTTCGAGTGCAGGCCAATCTTATGAATCTCTTATGATCAGCGCCGAACAAATGACTAAGGTACTTGAAGAGGCCCTGGCTAAGCAGAAGGAGAACTTCAAGTTTGAAATGGAGATGGCCATGCAGCGAATGAGGGAGATGCACGACCAACAAATTGCGGCACTGACGGTCCACCAAGGAGAGCCCATTCGACGCAATCAAGATGAGAACGAACGGGAAGGAGATAACGTCAATATCCCTCCTGTCAACATCGACAACGGGGGTGGTCCCGCAGATGATAACACGAAAGAGGACCACGTCACATCTCCCCAAAGCCACTCGAAAGCAGATACGAGTGATGACAAGAAGATGAAAGACCTGGAGAGCAAAATCAACGCATTGATGAACGCTCAAGAGGTAAAAAGGTCTGGTATACCCTGTCTCTACCCAAGGGAGTGGGAATCGATCCCATACCCGGCAAAGTTTAATCTAATTAACTTTACGCCGTTTGATGGGAAGGGTTCCCCTACCCAACACTTAATATACTTCAAGTCTCATTTAGGAACCATTTCCGGAAACGAGCCTCTCATGGTGCGGTCATTCGTCGGCACTCTTATCGGAGCTGCCTTCGATTGGTATCGCCGTCTCAAGCCCAGGAGCATCAACGACTGGGACGACATGGAGGATATGTTTCTAACAAATTTCTTTGATGATGACACCGAGGTTTCGATCAGCACGCTATTCGACAAAAAGCAGAAGAATGGCGAGACGGTCGAAAACTTTGTGAAGAGGTTCCGGAATAAAGCAATGAATTGCAGGGATCCGGTCAGCGAGGATTTTATCCTCGAAACTTGCCACAACAACCTGACGTTGGACATCCTCGAAGCCATGGGAATGGCACCGCCAAAGACCTGGAAAGACCTGAAGGTTCAGGGAGAAAGAGCCGAGCGATTCCTCAAGAGGAAGAAGGCTGAAAGAGGGCAGATCACAGGCAACGTTCCACAGCAAAACTTTGTCCCCAAGGGCAAAGGAAAGGCGCATGCGAATGCTGTGGATGCAAACCAAATATTTGAGGTGCAAGCACAGCCGCAACAGCAGCAGCAGAAGGCGCCTCAACAATCCAGGTGGTAACAACAGCCCCAGAAGCAGAAGGCCGCGGAGCCGAGGTTCCCGAAGGTCTACTCATTCAAGGAGGATGAAGTCCCCGGTATTTTCAAATACCTAGTCGAGAACAACAAGATCAAGTTGCCTCCGATTCAGGATCAAGAAGATGCCAAGAGGGTCAACGATCCGAAATACTGCGCATTCCACCGAGCGGTGCACCATCCTACCAAGGTATGCTATGCTCTTAAGGATAAAATCCAGGCCCTAATCGATGTTGGGGTCATCACTATGAAGCAACCCAAAGAGAAGAAGGTGGGTGCAAATGCAGTATCCATTAGCTTTGGGTCTGTTCCCTCGAGTTGGTTCCAACATGAGCCGGTGATCAATGCGGCGGTGAAGACGGTGAATGATGATCCGCACCAACAGCGCCAGAAAGGGCTCGTGCCACACACGGCCCCGAACGGCGAGATTCTATGGGTTCATCCGGACTTGATCACAGATGAACAATGGACCGGGACCTCTTCCAAAAAGAAGAAGTCAAAGAGAAAGGGGAAATCCTGTTACGGTATTTTTGCTATTCCGGGAGAGGATGACGAAAGAATTCCAACCTTCCCACTTTCTGAAGACGAACAAGAGGCCTTCGCCACCAGAAACGGGAACGAGTATGGTCGACTGACTGGGGTGAAGATGATTACAACTACCCCCGCACCTACTGAGAAGACTCAACAGGAGCCCCTACACCAAGATGTTCAAGACCCGAGGCAGTCTCGAATCAATCAACAGGTTGGAAGAGATAAACCGGGAAATCCAAACACTTTATACCACTTCGATGTTATGACCCAATTGGCTAACATCCCGGTAAAAGTGACTCTACACGAGTTGTCACGTCTTTCTAAAAACACTAGGGAGGCATTCACCATTACTCCTGACCAGCTCACTCAAATAGTTCAAGAAGCATTAATCAAGCAGAAAGAAGAATTTGAGGGTAAGATGGAATTAGCTATGCGACAAATAAGAGAGTTGCAAGCTGAAAGCTGTAAATCTCCCAAACCTGATTATCAAGCAGGGTCTAGCTGTTGCGCTACACCAGTCACGCCTATTCCAAACAAGACGAGTGACAACGGTCCGAATCTGAATATGGTTATCAAGACTGATTCACCCCTCGGGAAGACTGGGGGTGGTATGACCACACCCTTCAATGACGCTGGGAATGACCCAAAGAGAGATGGCGGTGAAGACGAAAAGCAGAAGGAATTCGAGTCTGTCACCACCTCAACCAGACGTTATTGTTCGCGGGAAAAATCTGATTCTTCTTCATTGACGAACTCATTGCACTCAATGTTAACAACTTTTTGCGTTTACAAAGATCCGGTCTTTTTATAAGAGCCGGTTACAACGAAATTCAAAACAAATAAAGAAAAATTACAACTTTCCTTATTTAACGAACAGATCGCGAGCTCCTGTTTTGTGGTCACTCGCTTTGTGGGTTGTTTGCCTGTGCCGGGGTTGATTACCGTGGACCACCGTGCAATCTCGATCCAAACAGATCTACGTGGTATAACGGGTATTATCCCACCAAGGAGATAATAGCCGGGAGGGATCGTTTCACCAAGGAAACGACCGCTCGAATCTCGGGATCTAAGAACCAAGCTTAGATCCAGAGTAGAACAACGTAGATCTGAGGATTAGCCTCTTCGAACTCCTGCCTTGCTTGTTGCGGGTGCTCGCCAAGAATTGAATCCAAGGGTCCAAGTCTCCAAGCCTTTAGAACAACCACCCCCCTATTTATAGCCTCTCTGAACTGTGCATTTGTGCACAAGAGAGAGGGGGGGGAGTCGGGCCACCTCAGGGTGGCTCGGCTCATGCCGAGCCACCCCGGGTTGGTTCGGTTTGGGCCGAGTCCTCCGGGTGTGTTCCGTTTCGTTGTTTTCCCGTCTTTCGGTTATGTCCGTGATTCGGTTGTTCGTTTGATTTGTTCGGGTTCTTGATTTGATAGCCTGAGTCTTCATTTGGCAGTAAATCCGCCTCGGTGTTTGAGTTCAAGTCCGTTTTGTTGTTGGACGACTCGTTAACTTTCTGAACCGTTGGATTGGTTCCACACGCGAACGTATTCCGTTGCTTGCGTGCCTCATCGCCTCGTCGCTCAAACGTCCGTTGATTTGTCGAATCATCGTGCCGAGCCATGCTAAGGGACCTATAGGCAATTTTATACGCCTACAGATACCCCCTCCAAAGTGTTCCAGCCTCATTCTTTTATAGAGGAGTCTGGAATGCTTTGGATATGATTGCCCCTACCCTTCGTAGGTGTAACGGGTCCTGGAACGACTTTCGTTCTGTATTCCTTCAGGCTATTCGGTGCTTTGTCGAATGCTTGTAAGGATTCCGGTGCTGCATTTATTGTCTGACCGTCGTCAGAATTTGAACTTGAAGTCGATTCCTGATTTTCCAATCTTTTAGCTTGTGCTCATTTGTTCGACGTACAACTAACCCTCGATTGTTGGCGTTGAGTCTTCCTTTGCGACGCGTTGTCCGGCGTCGTATTATTGAGTTATCCTTAAGAATATTTTTAGAAAAATATTCTCCAGGAACTTCTCAATAAAAATAGGGAATAGTTTATACTCGTATACCTTATTGGAGTAATTCCGTGCTCAAAATAAGCTGAACCGGCTTGAAAATGAGCAAAAAAAGGTAGAAATTTGGCTCAAAAAATTTCTTCCGTTCCTTTCGAATGTGTGGGAGAGACAGGAATAAACCAAGGATGGGACCCTCAGTTGATTTGAAGTCGTTTCGACGCTTAATTCAGTCTCTTTTGAACTGATTTGGACTGGTCCGGTTCGGTTCAACTTGGTCCGGTCCGGTTCAACTTGGTCCACATTATAAAAGGGGTCCATTTTTCTTTCTTTTTCTCTTTTTCCTTCCTCTCTCTAGGGCCGGCCCCCCTTGTCCCCTTTTTTTTTGAATTTCTTTTCCCTCGAGCGTCTTTTCTCCTCGAAACTTTGATAGTTGTCCCAGATCTAGGCTTTCTTTTGATCTTGGACTGAAAAATCCCTCGAAAAACCATTTTTTTAAAAATTCCTCTCAGGCCCCTCGAGCACGTGGTGAAAGTTTCCTAAAAGGTCTCCTCTTTATTGGATCTCGAGCCTTTCTTCAGGTAAATCCTCCACAATTATAATCTTTTTCATGCTCAATTCAATTTATGCATTTGTGGGATCGCATGTGAGGGTTGAGGGTGTAATTTGATGCCTCGAGTTAATCTTTCAGGGGGGTAGATCTGATAAAAAAGTGATCTTTTTTCTAGATCTGACCTCTTAATTTATTTTGCAGCTCATCATGTCGCGTTCTTCGAGAGGTCGTTCCCCTGCTATGTCGGCTGATGGCGTGCCTCCCTCCTATGCTGGTGAGCTATTTTTGGCAGTATTTGGAAATTTACAAATTAGTTCCTATTTTCTTGTAAATTTACAAATTGGTCCCTTTTTACCCCACGTTGTTCTCCTTGGTGAGGCAATCGGGAAGAGCCTTGATTCTCCTTGGTGAGGATCGACGCTTTTTGGCATATTTGGGAATTTTGCAAATTAACCCCTTTTTTTCTTGAAAATCTGCAAATTGGTCCTTTTTACCCCACGTTGTTCTCCTTGGCGAGGCAATCGGGAAGAGCCTTGATTCTCCTTGGTGAGAATCGACGCTTTAAAGATATGTTTTGCTTGGTCAAAACCATATCTCAAAATTAAAGGGGGCGATTTGATGCTACATTACGCTTTATAGGGCAGGGATATGTTGTCGACATACCCTGTTTTGTGATTGCACAATGTGGCCAAATCGTCTCACCCTTTCTAAGGTAATGACTCTATCTTAGCTAAGATGAGTTCAACTTCCTTTTATAACTGAGACTAACCAGTGTTTAACTGTTTATTTTGCAGTGGGATACCCTTCTGGATCATTCTCATCCCACGCAGTATATGGGCGTTGTGGCGAGTATTACTCGATCTCTGACGATCCTTCCCCTATTCCAGTTGCTCCTCAATTTTCTTCGGGCACATCGACTGAGGTTGCCCAGGTGGTGAGGGAAGGTGGGCATCGAACTATTCGCCAGCTGATTACAGATGCGCCTTTGTGAAGGATGCTAGCTCTATTCAGCCTCTTCAGAAGAGTGATTTCTTGTTTGGTGATTCTGTCGATGACCCAGAAGCCGTATTTATTGATGCTGAACAGTGGCTTTACAAGACCGGCAATGGCTTCATATACTTGCCGGAGATTCCTCGACATCGCTCGTTGACTGAGCTCAGGCGTCAGGCCGTGACGCGGGAGATGTCGTGGCGTTTGACTGAGGATCATGAGAGCGTCCATTGCGGCTACGTCACTCATCAGGCAGTTCCTGGCTCGAGCAGGAGTCATATCACTGGACTGCATCCCGGAGTGTTGGGACTAGATGCACCACCACGTAACGAGTTTCTCGCCACTGTTTCGACCTTGAGGAATCGTCTTGCTGCCCTAGGACGGGAGATGCCTGCGACTCGTCACAGGATTTATGGTTGGGTCCACTCTATGGACAAGTCTTGGTGGAGTCGCATGACGACATACGTCTTGAGCCGATGGGGCGAGGAGTTGCACGCTTGCGGTTTGTATGCAGCCGTTCGTGCCACCATGTATGGCTTGCCTGTCAGTTTAAGACATTTCTGTGCTTTGTTCGAGCTATATAATCCAGACTCGAACACTTTTTTGACCCGGCAGGGGGAGTTGGGCTTGGCTCTTCACGAGATGCACAGGATTTCTGGCTTGCCCATGGGACAGATGCTATACCAGGAGTACTTTCCCTCTAATCATGAATTGGACCAGTTGAAGGATCGCATGCCTAATCGCTATGAGACTCTATGGGATCTCGCTTGTCATTATCACATTGCTTTGGCACAGTCTGAGCCTTTAGCAAAAAGGACCAAGGCCTCCGTGAGTCTGAAGCAGTTTGCGAACTATTTGTTCAAGAACCTGGAGAACAGTTCTGGCGAGGCTATTTGTGAGTTGGCCCCACTTACTCCCTCAGAGGTGAACAGTTTGTTGAAGAAGATTGACGCTCACTCCTACACCACTAGCAGTCCTGAGGGTGGCTTCCCTGCGAAGACCAAGTTTAGATCCTTCTTATGGCATGCGACCACACCGATTCGACCGATGACTCTTCTTGCCGGTTTTCTTGCTATCTGGTTGAAGAAGTGCGTGGTTCCATACCAGTCTGGCGACGCCTTGCCCTTGGAGGTACTCTATCCAGCAGTTCAGCTTACTTACAAGAAAGAACTCTCACTTCTTCCGGTGATGGTGGCTAATATTCACCGAGGACTTCGACAGCTTTCCAGTGCCTTCACACGGAAGGAGACCGATTTGCCAGGTCAGATTCCCACTCTTAAGGTGGAGCTTCCGTACGCTTATCTGATGGCCTGGTTCGTCCTCCACCGCTCGGATATGATGTCGATGCCGAACGCCACAGACCACTCTGTTCCCCTGCTACAGTTGCTTGAGAATGGCAGGTGGGAGGGCCGTGGATTTTCTGATGTTAGACAGTAGCTGCAGGTCCACAAGTGTTGGGCATTCTCCACTTGTTTTCCACAGTTCTCCGGCCGATACGGCGAGTGCTTGATAGATGATGAGAGGCCGAGAGAGTATCGGACTCACTTAGACATTGGCTGCTTCAATTGGCTGGTGAACATTAGGCCTGGCTATCTGACTTTTCGGGTGAGGGATCAGTGCTTCATAGAGCCGTATCTACCCTGCCGTCGCTCGCCAGTTTGGCTATGATCAGCTTTACGTCGGGAATCCTCGTCAGCAGCTTCGGACCCATAGTGGCTTAGTAGACGGTCTTCGTGCATGGTTGTGGACCGTGACCGGCTGCACTGGTGCCAAATTCAGTCTCCCGAGTATTGATCGGCAGTTGAACCTTACTTTCTTAAGCTGCAAATGGTTGCTAGCAGCGAACAAGACTGTCCCCGTGAAGCCGATTGTAGAGATAGAGGCTGAGGAGGCTTCTCAGATTGATTCTCTTAGGATTCGGGAGAACGCTCGGGCACAGAGGACGCGGAACAAGACTCGCCGGATTGATGAAGAGGGCCAGAGGACATTCCATTCCACAGACGAGGCTTCAGGCGGGGATCCCGAAGATTATGATGACTTTTCCGAGCGAGGTTTGCAATTCATCTTTTACTTCTATCTTCCAGAAGTATTGAAACTGACTATGGTTTGATGTTTCAGGGACCACAGTTGATCAGGATGAAGAGTTCCGTCCTCCTCCCCAGGCGAGACCTTCGATCCCCATTGCTAGGCGGAAGAGATTAGCCTGTAAGCCGCGTGCAGCTTCCCGAGCTTCTGATATGGACCTGGCTGGCGATGATCCTGCCAGTGACGGAGGTAATATCCATCCTGTGAACCATTCTCTTGGTTATTCGGAACATTGACTCATGCTCTTCTATCTCTATATAGGAGTGCGTGGAGAGAATGAGATGAGTCCCGATCCCATTCCCGTATCTCCCGATGAGTCTGACCCACTACCTCATGTAGAGAGGCCTACAGGAGTTGCTGACATTAGAGAGGAGATCAATGTAGGACCCGATTCCGTGAATCCAGGTACATCTAACACTGACACTGTATTTCTTTAGATAATACACAAATGAATTTGTGTATCCTCTAACTG
Source organism: Asparagus kiusianus (assembly GCA_022839385.1). NCBI lineage: Eukaryota > Viridiplantae > Streptophyta > Magnoliopsida > Asparagales > Asparagaceae > Asparagus > Asparagus kiusianus. The sequence goes on along the minus strand of BQKN01000918.1, from coordinate 287,378 downwards.
TCCTCTACTTCTTGCTTCTTCAGATAATTTGCAGGAGGCGAATCCTGGAAATGAAGAGGCTGATACACCCGTGAGAGGTAACTCATTTCCATTAGTTGTAGTCTCTTCATTCTTCTTTGGCACTTATATTCTTTTATGTCAGATTTCTCCATTGATGATTTTGACGAGGGAAGCTTGTTCGCGGACACTCCTATGATGCACTACATATATAGCTCTCCTCAGATCGATGACCAATTACCTGGGGATATGTTTTCTGAGCCCGCCTTCGCTGAAAATCCCGAGGATGGTTCCTTTGAAGGTATGTGCCTCTTTCTGAGTTGATTATAGGACTAGCCAATCTTGACTAATGCAACTATAATGTAACGCCTCTGCAAATTCTGTTTTGAATCTGGCAGGAGCTTTTGTTGAAAAAGACCCTGTTGAGCCGGCTGTGAGACCAACTACACCAGTTGATGCACCTACAGCCGTTACACCTCCACTACCCCCAGCGGCTCAAGGAGAAGAAGGTATAAGTCAACTCATTGAAGAGTGCTATTCCTTTTTCTTATTAAGACTTTTGACGGACTTCTCCCTTTTTTGTGTAGGGCGTTCTTCTCGTCTTCATGTCTTAGTGAAGGAGTTGTTATCTGACGACGATCCTGACAAGGTCGTCATCTGCATAGAAGTTCGCTCCTTCTCCTTTGTGAATGCTATGATCGGCAAGCTCTTCCACGGCGGACTTTCACTTCACTAGTTTAAACCTCTCCTTAATTCCAGAATCAACTTGATAAGGGAAGCAGGATATCCAAACTTGGCGAAGGCTATAGTTGACGATCTTGACTGCTTAGAGCATGAGCTCCAGATGTTTCGTGAGCTTCGAGATATCGGTGCCTCTTTATTTATCGCTGCTGAGCTAGAGACCCATTTACAGTCACTGCGCGAGACTCAGATTCTTGCTAGTTTTGAGGTTCAGGTGCGGCGAGATCGAGTAGCTCGAGTTGAGACCGGCCTTGCTACCAGATTATCTTCCCTTGCCGAGCTTGACTCTTCCATCACCTCTTGTGAGACCCAGATAGACCGGCTCAGAAGAGAACTCCGCGAGAAAGAGGAGACCTTGGGTATTCTCCAGATGACGAGAGGACAGGATCAGCAGACCTGCACTGCTTTATCTGACGAGCTGACATCCTTAAAGCAGGAGCTGGTTGAGACAGAGGAGACTGCTGCGAAGACCTCTGCCGCTACCGAGGAGTCCATTAGAGCTGAGCTTAGTCAAGCTTATGATGATAAGCTGTCTAAGCTCAGCCAGCAGATTTTTAGCCACGGGCTTGATGTATGATTTTGTTTGCTGTGTACTTTGACTTTTGACTCTCTCAGTGACACTGGTTTTCATTTTTATTATGATTCGTCATTCCGTTTGGAATGTTAACCATAATACTCATAGGATTTTTGGCAAACCCTCAGCCATCAACGGGTTTGATGAGCCTTTACCGACTACCGTTTGAGTCGGGCTAGCATGCGAATTGTTTAAATCCGCTCGCATGTAACGTTGCGCTCAGAGATTGAATTCTCCGAGACTTCGTGCTATGATGTCGAATACATAGACTTCGCCATTGTTACGGGAATAGGCTACCCGGCGACACGTGTGAGGTGTTGGCTTTAGGATTTTTGGCCAACCCCCAGCCTCTAACGGATTTGATTAGCCTTTACCGACTACCGTTTGAGTCGGGCTAGCATGCGGATTGTCTAAATCCGTTCCGCACGTGATGTTAAGCTAAAAGAGTTAACTCTTTTAGTGCTACGACATTGAATACGTAGACTTCGTCTTTCTCCTGTGAAAAGACTAAACAGCAACGTGTATGAGACGTTGACTTAGGATTTTTGGCAAATCCTCAGCCTTCAACGGATTTGATGTGCTCTTACCGACTACCGTTTGAGTCGGGCTTACATGCGGATTGTTTTAATCCGTTCCGCATGTGACGTTGCGCTAAAGGAATGAACTCCCTTAGACTTTGTGCTACAACTTTGAATATGTAGACTTTGCCATTGTTATGGGAATAGGCTACCCAGCAACGTGTATTAGACGTTGGCTTATCCCTATTTAGGCTTTGGGATAAAGGTCCCCAGAGTCAGACTCTGGTGTCTTTTTCAATCGGAAAAATACTAAACCGGCGACGCGTGTTAGGCGTCGACTTATCCTTTCTTAGGATTCAGGATGAAATTCCCCACACGTGTAAGGTATGGATTTTGGTGTTATTAATAACAACCTGCCACAATGCTGAATATGCGGACGGGTGTTCTTTTTAACGGTTAAGAACAAACCGGCGACGCGTGTTAGGCGCGGACTTATCCTTGCTTAGGTTTCAGGATAAAATACCCCAGAATCGAACTCTGGTGTCTTTTTTTTTCGTAAAAAGACTAAACCGGCAGCGCGTGTTAGGCGCAGACTTATCCCTGCTTAGGATTCGGGATAAACTTCCTAGGATGAATCCTAAATTGATAAATTTTGGAAAAAGAGTTGGTGTGGGAAGGAAGAATTTTATATTCTATTCCCTGAACAAGGAAGGAAGAATTTTATATTCTATTCCTTGTTTCTGGAAAGGAAGAATTTTATATTCTATTTCCAGTGCAAGAAGGAAACTAGAAGTGGGATCTCCACTCCGAGAATCCGGAAGATCTAGATAAACTTACCTTTTATAGGATTGGTTATCTGATCGAAAGAAGAATTCTTCGTTTATCGAAGTGAAATTTCTACTTCGGTTATAACCATGAGAAGGTTGAACCAAAGAGAAAAGAAAGGGAGTTCTTTCGTTTATCGAAAGGGGACTCCGAATTGAGAGTGGACCTTTTTGGTGGACTCACTGTCAATTGACATTGATCAGTGAAGAATTTTGGTGATGAAAATGAACTTGGGTTATCCTCCGGAATATTAAGTATAATATTCTTCAAGGAACTTCCCGATAAATGAGTTGTCCTGAATGTACTAGGGATAGTACTTTTTCAAAAACTTCCCATTTATTGGCATTAATTGCCTGATGCCCTCTAAAGAAATTAAGCGGTAAGCGCCGTTTGAATAGACTGTGTCTATTACAAACGGTCCATCCCACTTAGGTTCGAATTTACCTTTCTTCTTAGAGGTGAGGATTATTGGTCGGCGAGCAGCGAGGACCAGATCTCCTTCCTTGAAGCTTCTTTAGCGAACCCTTTTGTCAAAAGTCCTGGATATCCTAGCCTGGTAGAACTCGATGTGTTGTTAAGCTTCCAAGCGCTTTTCGTCCAGCCTTTCGAGTTCCTCAAGACGTTTTTGATGCTGCTCTTCGGTCGTCATCTCAGTTGCGAGAGCGATCCGAAGGGAGGGGATTTGAATCTCCAACGGTAGCACAGCTTCACATCCGTACACCAGAGAATATGGAGTGGCTCCCGTAGGTGTACGTATGGTGGTGCGATAAGCCCAGAGCGCTTCGCCGAGTTTATCGTCCCAATCTCGCTTATTGGTCTTCACAAGCTTTGACAGGATCTTGATGATCGTCTTGTTGAAAGCCTCAGCTAATCCGTTCACAGCGGGATAATAAGCTATTGACGAAACATCTTGAATCTTGAACTTGTCACAGAACCTGATGAAGGCGTTGCTTATGAATTACGGACCGTTGTCATGAATGATCCGCCTCGGCACGCCGTGTCGGTATATGACATAATGCTTGATGAAGTTGATGACATTGTTCGTCTTCACTTCTTTAAGCGGAATGGCTTCAGTCCACTTTGAAAAGTAGTCGGTGATAGCGAGAATAAATCGATCACCTTTGACTGAAGGAGGAAAGATAGGACCGACAATATCCATACCCCATGTCTCGAATGGCCAAGACGTGGTTGATGTGTGTAATCGCTCCGGAGGTTGGTGCATATAATTTGCATGCACTTGACAAGCATGACATTCTCGGGCGTACTCGATCGCGTCATGAACCATTGTTGGCTAAAAATATCCCATTCTTCTGATTCGATCATACAGCTTGGGACCAGGCTGATGCGCACCGTATTCTCCTTCATGTGCTTCCTTAAGAACTTATTTTGCTTCTTCGTTCGAAAGGCATCGGAGAAGCAAGTCGTCATATCCCCGGCGATATAACGTACGGGTCTCGGTATTGTAAAAGAACCGTGGTGCTCTTCGGCGAATAGATTCTTTTTCCTTTACATCCTCCGGCAAAATACCGTATTGGACGTAATCGATGATGGGAAAACGCCAATCTCGGGACTCGGACCCGATTTGGGTTGAGTTCACCTCTTTGGCGTTTACGTTTCTACCTTCCTCCTCTTCGATATCCATATCGTATATGGGTACGCAGAGTTGGTGTGATCTCACCGTGACTAGTAGTTCAGTTTCGGGCGGCTGCGCGAGTGATACTGCCAGTGCTGCCAGTGCATCCGCATAAGCGTTCTGGAGACGCGGGATATATTCGATGTAAAATTCTTCAAAAGAATCTGCCATTCTGACGGCCTCTTGGTGGTATGGAATTAGATCTGGGTTCCTGACTTCATACTCCCCACGAACTTGGTTGACAATTAATTGAGAATCCCCGAAAGCTTCAAGATATTCAACCCCCAGCTCCTTGGCGAAACTGAGTCCAATGATGAGCGCGTTGTACTCGGCTACGTTATTGGAACATGGATTCGTCAGCGAATAAGCTCGGGGCATCACGTGCTTCCCTGGGGAAACTAAGACAACTCCGACTCCGGAGGAGACTCTAGAACATCCCGGAGTTACTGCTTTATTGACTGCTCTCGAGGCACCATCAAAGTATAACTGCCATACTTGTTGGTGTGACGTGGTATTAACCTCGTGGGTTTCATCTGGTAAATCATCATATACCTCAACTGTATCTGTTGTCAGACTTGCTGCCAAAAGATCACAAATCGCTTGTCCTTTGACTGACTTCTGCTGTTTGAAGTGCAAATCGTACTGGGACAAGAGGAGAGCCCACTTTGCTAACCGTCAATTCATCGAACCCGGTTGAGTCATGAATACCCGTACTGGATTAACATTAGCGATGACGTAAATCGTCTGGCCCACCAAGTAATGTCGCATCTTCTGTACTGCGAACACCAATGCGAGACACTCTTTCTCGATCATCGGATACCGAGACTCGACGCCTATCAAGGTCCGACTTAGGTAATAAACTACCTGTTCGTGACCATTATCATCGTCTTGTGTTAATAAAGCACTTATCGAATGGTTCATCGCCTTGATGTAAATCAAGAACGGTTTACCTGATTTTGGTGCAACAAGAACAGGGGGATTCATCAGATATGCCTTGATGTCTTCGAATGCTTTTTGGCAGGCGTCATCCCAAATAAAAGACACGCCCTTCTTGTTTAGCTTAGAAAATGGTTGGCACTTCCCAGATAGATTTGAAATGAACCTCCGGATATAAGCCAGACGACCTTGCAATCCTCTGAGTTCTCTTAGATTCCTCGGAGGTTGCAATTCATTTATCGCTTTTACCTTGTCTGGGTCAATGTGTATACCCTTAGTGGTGACGACGAATCCAAGGAATTTTCCGCTGGACATTCCGAGGAAGGATTTTGTGGGATTCATCTTTAATTGATGACTCCGCATGAGATCAAACATCGTTCTCAAGTCTTTGACGTGATCTTCTTTGTTGCGGCTTTTTACCACCAAATCATCAACGTAGCATTCAACAGTTTTCCTAAGGTGCTTCTGGAAAATCTTAGTCATCGCTCGTTGGTATGTGGCACCCGCATTCTTCAGACCGAAAGGCATCACCGTATAGCAGAAGATACCGAGGGGCGTTCTGAATGCTGTATGTTTCTCATCGTCTGGGTGCATCTTGATTTGATTATACCTCGAAAAGCCGTCCATGAAAGACATTCTTTCGAATCCGCATGTATTGTCGATGATGACATCCGTGATTGGGAGAGGGAAATCGTCTTTCGGACACGCTTCATTCAGGTTCCTGAAGTCGATGCAAATCCTGATTTTGCCATTCTTCTTCATGACAGGAACGATGTTGGCTAACCAGTCTGGATGTTGTTCCTCTCGAATAAATCCTGAGTCGATCAACTTCTTAACTTCTGCCTCGATGGCTTCCATAATCTGCGGACGAAACCGTCTTTGCTGTTGCTTGACAGGTTTGGCATCCGGCTTGATGTCAAGGCGGTGCATTGCCACATTGGGGTCAAGCCCTGGCATGTCTTCATAGTTCCAGGCGAAGACATCAATGTACTCTCTGATCAAGGCAATTAACTCTTCCTTCTCATCTGAGGGAAGACTACCACTGATGAATATGGGCTTTGGATTGGCTTCATCACCCATATTGATCTGGACTACTTCGTCTTCGGTGGGTGGCTCTCTCTGTTCGAATCTATCACCATACTGCATGTTTAGGTGATGAACCCATGGGTCCTCCCACGTTGGCATTTGATCATCATCCTCCATCGTAGATGGATCCGCTGTGGTCATGTTTGACATCAAGGTCTTGAACATTTCTCCCAAACTTGTGTCGGAATCCTCAGCTGAAGAATCTGGCAAATACCCATCCTTAGCTTTGTTAGCAATGTGATCAATGATTTGCCAGCCACATTCGTCTTCCGATGAAACATAGCCTAGGCCTCTCTTGTGATGGTAATAATTATCCGGTTTCCCTTTTGGGACATATGCCGCTTTGACTGGGACACGGGAACCTCGATCGAAGTATAAACCTTCTCCGAGTGTAAAGTCGTACCCTTGTTTTTCCATGAGCGTACGCGCTTCCGGACTATACTTAGATAAGTGCAGACCAGATTTGTCGTCGTCTTCATCTTCTCTTAGGAAATGATCTGGCAACGGAAGACTTTCTCCTTTACCGTAGATCACTTCTTTTTGTCCTCCTGTTTTGGCAGGAATAATCCGAGTTGTTCCGAAAGAATGCTGGGGACGCTTCTTCGTTACATAAGAAGATCGGAGCGGCATACATAACTCGGGATTATCGTATAATCCCTTTATCGCATCATCAAGAGACATGGAATACTCTAAATCACGATTTATTTCAATATCGGCAAGTTGCCAGTTACAACCGCCATCTGACAATTGTTCGTCGTCGAAATTGATTACAAAGGGTACAATGTCATTCAAAACAAAACCACCATTGTAATCGAATCCGGCCTCGGAATCAGCTTCTTCTCCGCTGTCCGTGCCCTGGATCGATGGTTCCGTATCGGATTCATTACCATAAAGGAGAGAATCTGTGAAGTAATTCTCATACCCTTTAAATGGTTGCTTATCCGCGACCACCGTCCTAACCCTTCCATCAGTGTCGACATATTTCAGACACTGATGTAAGGTGGAGGGAACTATAACATTACTATGGATCCAAGGCCGACCCAATAGTAAGTTATAGGATGTCTCAGCATCAATCACGTAGCACGTGACCTCCGTTTTCAGATCGCCCATCTGGCACTTTATCCGGATTTTCCCCAAAGGTCTTGACCCGCTGGTGTTGAATCCGTAAATGACTGTGCCCGTAGATGCCAACTTGCTGACTGGAATGCCAAGGCTGTGCATTAGGCGAAGTGGCATAATACTCACAGCGGAACCCGGATCCACTTGGATTCGGTTGACTTCGCTGGAGCCAATGTACCCGATGAAGTACAAGGGCCGATCATGATTTGAATTCTTTGTCTGCATGTCCTCTTTGGTGAAGGTAATGCAGGGAAGATTCTTGACCGCCACATTACACTGTTGGGCTAACATTCCCAGTTCTTCGGGAGCTGGTTTGATCTTGGTGAGGAATGCCTCCGAATCGGCCAAGGCTTCTTACAAGGCTTCTCTAGTTTCCTTGGACAATCGGAGCAACTCGTACAGCGTTATCCGCGCTGGAATATTGGCTAGCTGAGCCATGATGTCGAAGGCACGCGGATTTTTTGAACTCTCCGGTTTGTCCTTTCCAATCGGACGACTGAAACGAGACTGCTTCGGATTCTAAACCTCCTCGGGCCCCTTTTCTTTCTGTTTGTCAATCGGCTGTCGTCGAGCATCTTCAACCGGTTTGGGAACTGTAATCACCCCCAGTTCTGTGAGAGTCTTGGCTGGTCCTCGTTTTGCCACCCCCTGTTCAGCTATTTGATTCCCAGGAGATGGATATTTGAAGTGGTATTCGTTTCCATTCCGGGTCGCAAAGACCTCCTGTTCCTCATCGGACAACGGAAAAGCGGTGATCGTTTCATCGTCTTCACCCGGGATGGCAGAAACTCCGTAACAAGACTTGCCTTTCCCTTTGGACTTCTTCTTGGATGACGATCCGGCCCATTGTTCATCTTCAATCAGGTCGGGGTGCACCCAGAGAATTTCACCGTTTGGGGCTGTGTGAGGCACAAGTCCCTTTTGGCGTTGTCCGTGCGGGTCGTCATTCACCGTCTTCATCCCGACTTTGGTGACGCGCTTCGGCTCAAACCAAGTTGTAGGCACTGATCCGAAGCTGATTGACACCGCATTTGCTCCCACATTCTTGGCCGGTTTCGGAGTTATGACTCCTACATCGATCAACGCTTGGATCTTGTCCTTGAGGTGGTAGCAAGACTTCGTTGGGTGGTGGACTGCTCTGTGGTACGCGCAGTACTTCGGGTCCGTCACCTTAGTGGCTCCTTCATGATCCACGATCGCCGGCAACTGGATTTTGTTGTTCTCCAACAAGTACTTGAAGATGCCGGGGACTTCATCATCCTTGAAGGAGTATACTTTGGGAAACCTCGGCTCCGAAGACTTTTGCTTCTGAGACCGTTGCTGCCAATGCGGTTGCGATTGTTGTGGCGCCTGCTGCTGCTGCTGTTGCTGAGGTTGTAATTGAAATGTCTGGTTAGCATCAACAGCATTAACATGAGCTTTACCTTTCCCTTTCTGGTTGAAGTTCTGCTTCGGAGGATTAGTAGCCGGTTGGCCTCTCTCCACCTTCTTTCTCCTAAGGAAACGCTCAGCTTGTTCTCCTCGAACCTTCAAATCCTTCTAGGTCTTGGATGGTGCTGTGCCCATTGCTTCCAACACATCCAGCGAGAGGTTGTTGTGGCAGGTCTGGAGGATGAATTCCTCGGTGATCGGGTCCCGACAATTCATCGCCTTGTTCCGGAACCTCTTGACGAAGGTGTCGACCAACTCCCCGTCTTTTTGCTTCTCATCGAGCAACGATCCGATAGAGATTTCGGTGTCGTCGTCGAAGAAATTCGCGAGGAACTTAGTCTCCATGTCATCCCAGCTGTTTATGCTTCCTGGCTTGAGGCGACGATACCAATCGAAGGCAGCTCCGCGAAGAGTGCCGACGAATGACCGCACCATCAGAGGCTCATTACCAGAGATGACTTCCAAGTGCGATTTGAAATAAATCAAATGCTGAGTAGGTGAACCCATCCCATTAAACGGCGTGAAGTTAATTAGACTGAACTTCGCCGGATATGGGATTGATTCCCACTCTCTCGGGTATGGACAAGGAATGCCCGTCTTTTTCGTCTCTTGAGCAGAGATCAATGTGTTGATCTTGCTCTCGAGATTTTTAATTTTTAGGCTTTCACCTGTGTCTTCGCTAGCATTCTCGTTATCACCCCCTGGGTTGATGGGAGGGTTGTTAGTATTGTGAACTTCATTTGTGTCCTCATCTTTCAGGTTGTTCTGGTTGGGACGACTTGGTTCGCCTTGTTGGTTCCTCAATGCTTGAAGCTGTTAGTCATGCATCTCTCTCATGTTCTGCATAGCCATTTGCATTTCGAACCTAAAGGTCTCCTGTTGTTTGGCCATGGCATCTTCAAGCATCTTGGCCACTTGCTCCGCGCTTATCATAAACGCCTCGCGGGGTTGTCCTTCACTGGATACTGTATTATCAGACGCCACTGCTGAGCCGGCATCTGATTCTTCATCTCCCGAAGGTACTCTTGTTCAGACTCTACCAAACGTCGCGCGAATGATAGCCCCGGATTATAGACGAGTTACACGTCGGGGTATTTCTGGAACCGCCTCGGGGTTATCCTGAGCCGATGTTCCTGTGCTGGTCATATTTGCGATGACCCTTGAATGCTCACCATCTTCGACCATCTTCCTTCTTCGTTGGAAACGCCTATGCCTTGGTTTTGGCGTTCCATTGCTGAGTCTTTCAAACACAGAGACTCTCTCAGGGACTGCCTTGACGCAGTTGCACTCAGAGAGTACCGCCCGAATGAGCTTCGAACAAGGACATTGCGTTTCGAGCCTTCGAGGGCTCCTCTTTCTGGTTTTACTCGTACTCCCGGCACGATAGTACAGTTCGTCCGTTTGAGTGGCGGAGCAGCCTATCGTGCGTTGGCACGATCTCTCAGGTATAACGTTGTCGTCATCAGACGACAATGTTTCCTTCTGAGGATGAATTGTCTTCTTCGGACCTTCAAGAGTCACGCACCTTGAAACTCGCCTTTGTGGGCGTGAATCTTCAGCGGGCTCTTGCACTTCGATGCGCAAAGTTGTGCGCTTGGGTGCCACAATTTTCTCCAAGTGTTGAGGGTTGCGGCGACCCCCAGCATGTTGCATTGTTTGGGACTTCTTCATTGGCCCCAAGCGTTCCTGTACTGGAGCTTTACCTCGTTCCTTCGGAAGTGGACCGAGGCGCTCCAAAACTGATTTTCTCTTCTGGGATGGTCCTGCGGGATCTCCCTGAGTAGTTGCAGAAATTACCGGCTGTTTGGATTGATTTGCCTGGTGTTGAATCTTCGAAGGCTGCGGTTGTCGCTCCTTGGTCTGAACCGTTGCTTCAGACTTTGGCCTCCAAACCTTGCGAGTTGGTGGCGGATTTTTGACCACCTCCTTCTGCAACTTCCGACGGGCTTCTTCAGCTTTGGCCCGTGCTTGCGCCGATAACGCGCGCCGTTTTCGGATGCGTTCCTCCAATGTCGAGCGATTCCGTTTGACACGGACCCACTCCATAGTCGATGGTTTGGAGGAACCACCCTTCATTTGCTGTTGAGACTGTTTACCTCGTTTATTCTTCAGATCCGCATGGTAGCGGACCCCGTCAACGCACTCCATGGCCTTGGCGAATTGCTTCGCGAGACGTTGACGTTGCCTCTGGCGGGCTCTCTTAGAGAGAGTCACCACGCCTTCAATGGCGGATTTGACCTCCTTTGAGGTCGGTAGGGCCTCACTCAACGCAGCTTCGGCGTCGATTGGGGTGAGGTCGTCGTTGGTGGCTTCAACTTCATC
>BQKN01000918.1:249423-271196 GCA_022839385.1 Asparagus kiusianus | reverse complement strand
GTGATCGTTCTAAATTTCCCACTTGGTCAAACCTTACGACAGTTAGGACCAAAGCCAAATTCCTCTCTCGATTCCTCCCATGAACGAGAGGTCCACTTTCAATCCGAACAAGCAAACCTATGAAAGTTAGGGTTGTTCCCCAATCTCACTTAGTCAAGCCTACCATAGCCAGGACTAAGATCGAGTCTTTCCCTTTCGATGAACGAAAGTCTGCCTTTGCTCCTTTTTCCACCAAAACTGTAAAAGTTAGGGTCGAAATTGGGTGTCATCCTCAATGAATGAGGATTCTTCCGATTCTCGGAGTGGAAATTCCACTCTTAGTTTCATCCTTTCGGATTCCGGGGGTGGAGATCCCACCTCGAGTTTCCTTTCCAACTGAAGATAGAATATAAAATTCTTCCTCTTCAACACTGTGAGACAGAATATAAAATTCTTCCTCTCTCAGCCTTTCGATTTTCGGAGTGGAGATCTCACTCCTAGTTTCACCTGTCGGATTCTGGGGGTGGAGATCCCACCTCGAGTTTCCTTTCCAACTGAAGATAGAATATAAAATTCTTCCTCTTCAGCACTGTGAGACAGAATATAAAATTCTTCCTCTCTCAGCCTGTCGGATTCTGGGGGTGGAGATCCCACCTCGAGTTTCCTTTCCAACTGAAGATAGAATATAAAATTCTTCCTCTTCAGTAATGGGAGATAGAATATAAAATTCTTCCTCTCCCATTGAACCTCCTTTCCAATTGAAGATAGAATATAAAATTCTTCCTCTTCAATGCTGGGAGATAGAATATAAAATTCTTCCTCTCCCACTTTCCCCTGTCTTTGCTTTTAGAAAAGACAGGGATGAAGTCAACGCCTAACAAGCGTTGCCGGGTAGTCTTTCCCGTGAGAAAGACGAAGTCTATGTATTCAAGATCATAGCACCTTCTCCCCCTGTCTTTGCTTTTAGAAAAGACAGGGATGAAGTCAACGCCTAACAAGCGTTGCCGGGTAGTCTTTCCCGTGAGAAAGACGAAGTCTATGTATTCAAAATCATAGCACAATTTCCTCTGTCTTTGCTTTTAGAAAAGACAGAGATGAAGTCAACGCCTAACACGCGTTGCCGGGTAGTCTATTCCCGTGAGAAAGACGAAGTCTATGTATTCAAAATCATAGCACAATTTCCCCTGTCTTTGCTTTTAGAAAAGACAGAGATGAAGTCAACGCCTAACACGCGTTGCCGGGTAGTCTATTCCCGTGAGAAAGACGAAGCCTATGTATTCACAATCATAGCATTAAGTCGCAGAGAGCTTGCTCTCTTAGCACAACGTTACATGCGGAACGGACCTAGACAATTCGCATGCTAGCCCGATTCAAACGGTAATCGGTAAAGGCATGTCAAACCCGTTGAGGGCTGGGGGTTTGCCAATAATCCCAAAGTCAGTGCCTAACACGCATTGCCGGTTTAAATCTTTCGCCGATCGAAAAAAGATACCAGGGTCTAAACCTGGGGAATTTTATCCCGAATCCTAAGAAGGGATAAGTCATCGCCTAACACGCGGTGCGGGGTGCCCTTTCCCTATAAGAAATGTGATTCTCTTAGCATGATGGCATACTAAACCTGTCGGGGGCTGGGGGTGTGCCAAAAAATCCTGTGAGAGAAACAAAGGCGGAGTCTCTAGTAATAGATCAAACCAAATGGAGATACAAGAAAATGTCTCAAATCAGATCTAACAAACTGAAGGAAGCAAGTTTAGCCTTAACAGCGGCAAGTTTCTCGGCGTGTTCCGCTCGAACCCTCTCCTCTTCTTCCTTCTGAAGCCTGGCATAAGCAAGAGTGGCGGCAATGTCGGCAGTTACATCTTCTCGGCGCAACACGCGAAGAACCTCCAACTCTCCTCTATAAACATTTTGAACTCGGGTGTTCTCAAGCTCAAAATCTTTTAGAGTCCTCTCCCTTTGGACAGTCCTGATTCCCGTCCTATCAGCAACATTGTTGTAAGCATCCATCTTACTCCGCAGACGACGTTGCCGTTCGTACAAGTTCGCAACAATTACTTCTTGCTCTGATATGCGCCGCATTCGGGCCTTATGCTCATGTGTCCTCTGAATCTGAGCATCGAGCATGAGCGGCATGTCCTCATCGTAAGAGTCGAAGTCTACTAACTCTTCCAAATGATATATGAGGTCCTCTAAGCAAGTCAACCTTGCCTCACATCGTCCAGCTAGCCGGATGCCACCCACACGCCGAATGTCTTCAAGACTATCTGCTATGAAAAGGGACAAATCATATGATCTTCCCCGTCCAGAACTAATGGCATTGACAGTTTGTTGCACAACCCTCTCTATCTTTTGGAGAATGTCCCGCACTGATTCGGGGACCGAGGAGACAGATTCTTGGTCAGATATAATAGCAACAATGGGATTCTCTTCCCCTTCATCGTCGGATATTGGGATGATTTCGGGACTCGCAATCCTCCTATCACGAGAATTCAACTGAGGGAGTGAACCAGCGGCCTGCCTGATAGAGGTCGAAGAGAGCACTTCCCTACTACAATCAGTAGGGGCATGAGAAGGAAGACTGCCCGTAGGGAATTCAACTGCAACAAAGCATAAGGATGGGGTCAGAAAATCCATTTGCAAGGTGAGATTACTCGCGGGATAACCGGCGTGACGACACGAGATCGCCCCGATATATCCGAAGACTTGAATTGGCTAAGCAAAATAAGTCTGAAACCTTAACCCCCGCGGGAGGGGTATCGGTTCTTCCTTCATGACCCGCAAAGGGGTCAATCCGGGATACAGAAAATATAAATCCTCACCCCCGAAGAAAGAAGCTGCTAAAGAAGAGGCCGCGGGAGCCTCTTCCTCGCTGTGCTGCAAGTGGGAGCGACTCCTGGAAGGTCGAGATCGACGAGGAGACATCGAGAACCTGCAATAAAAGACAGTACATCAGGTACAATATGCAGACACGAAATATTGAAAAAGGGAAATTAAGCACTTGAACTAAAATCCTATAAATAGGATTTCATAGTTGAAGTCTAATCGAACCTACAAATTTCGTGCACGCGAAACGGTAATTACCATTTTCGCGGTTAATTTTGGGTGAAATACCCAAAATACCCCTCGTGTTCAAGGCCAAATTCGGGTCAAGGACACGCGAGATCGGGGTTATGATCATCACAAACGATCATAAAGCACCCCGATACCCCACAATTTTGGTTAAACTTTGCAAATAAGCCCTTTTGCAGAATTCAGCCAATTTTGCATAAAAGTCCCTCCACAAACTTTTGGTGTTGCCTCCACATGCCTTTACCAAAAATATGATCAGGAGTTTGGGGTTTAAACTCCATGGATTTCAGCCTCAAATTCGTGGCCCTTTTGCATATAAGCCCCTCCAAAACTTTTATGGGCTGTTTTGCAAATAAACCCCCTCAAACAACTCGTTGATCCTCTTGCATAAAGCACCCCCACAATCTTTCATCAAATGGGCATGAATCAAAACCCCAAAATTTCAGTTCCATTTTGGCATAAAAGCCCCCACGAATTTCAGCCCTCATTTTACAAATAAGCCCCTCAAATTTCGGCCTTTGCTTCTTTGCACAAAAACCCCCAAAGTTTTGTCCATACACAACACATTATCTACCAAGCATAAAGATGTAATCTTTATCAAAAAAATGAGAGGATGGTGAAGGGGAACTTACTAAATCAAAGAGGTTTCTTCGAGCTCGAAAATGGAAGTTGAAACCCTAGCTTGAGAAAGTCAACCCGCGACGACAAAAGTCAACACGCAGCGACAAAAGTCAACGCGTGACGACAAAAGTCAACCCACGCGGTTCAAAACCTTAGGGTAGACGCCGATCAACGCGTAACCCTAGGTCAACGCCAATCGGTGCGTTGCAACAAAAAGTCAACATACAGTGATCCGAAACCCCAAGTCAACACGATGTGACAGGGATAGTAAGTTCAAAAGTCAACTCAATGACACGAGCCAAACTCAACTCACCAGCTGTAGACTCGAGACTCCGACGACGGCCAGGCGATAAACGCAGCGCCGGAACAACTTCGGTTATTCGACAAAGCACCGGATAAACCGAAAATCGAAGGAGCCGAGAGTTGAAGCGAACCACAGGTCCCTTAGGCCGACTGAAGGCTGGACCAATCATATCCAAAGTATTCCGGTCTCTTCTGTAAAAGAAATGAGTCTGAAACACTTTGGAGGGGTATCTGTAGGCATCGAAAATTGCCGATAGGTCCCCGCTCACAGCTCAGTGTTAACGAGCGACGATGAACATCACTACCCGGTTCACAAGAGTTCCATCGACATCGGTGAGCACCTGAAGTGAACCGACGGACTACGTGAGCCGATAGAATCTCAGAACAACGGGATACGGACTGACCGAAAACCCCGTGATCGCTACAAACGGACCAACACCCGTCGTATCCCGTTCGCCTCACTGATTATCCGACCATTAGGGCCTACAGAGCTCGCCGTCAGAATTTCAACGCATCCGAAATCAATCGAATCCGAGTTCGGACGAAAAGTCAACGGCGGATCAACGGCAGAACACCCGGTAGCACCTCGGACCAGACTGAGGCACCCAGGGGTATCCCGGCGAGGTCGAAACACCCCAGGGGCGTCTTGGCAAAACCAAGACACCCCAGGGGTGTCTCACGAAATTTTTACGCCGAAATGCCTTTTTGGGGTGTCTCCAAGGTTATTACACGGCGAAACACCTTTTTGGGGGTGTCTCCAAGATTATTACACGGCGAAACACCTTTTTGGGGGTGTCTCCAAGATTATTACACGGCGAAACACCTTTTTGGGGGTGTCTCCAAGATCATTACACGGCAAAACACCTTTTTGGGGGTGTCTCCAAGATTATTACACGGCGAAACACCTTTTTGGGCAGCCCCTAGGGTCCCCTCTTGGCCTATAAATAGACCCCTTGGGTCCTCATTCAAAGGGCTGGATTTTTGGGAGAGCAAGCCTTGGTTTTGGAGATAAAATTTTGGATCTTGAGCTTTAGCCTTTGAGATCTGAAATTTTAAGGAGGAGCGGCGAAGCCCTGCCGGAGCGAGGAGTCGGAGTTTTAAAGAGAGCGGCGAAGCCCTGCCGGAACGAGGAGTGAGAGTTCTTCCTCAACCTTCATTCACCCCCTTCTCTTTTCCTTAGTGTTGCCCATTAGCGGTGATACTAAGAAGAGCTAGTGTCTCGTTTTAGCCGAGACATACGCTTCCAAACTTCCAAGATCTCACGCGGATCGACGAAGTTCTGTTTCTATATCCCTTCGCGGATAGACGAAACTCTGCCGGATTCTTTCGGAAAGGATCTGATCGACCGGTGGTCCACGGATATCAACATCCCCGTCATAGGCTAAAGACCCACGCAAGCGAGACCGCACCAAAACGGGATCTCGTGTTTATTTTCGTTAAAGTTGTAATCTTTGTTTCGTTGCACGAGTAGATCTTATAAAAAGATCGAATCTTTATTTGATATTTGTTGTAACGTCTGAAGTTGTAACAGATCTCAAAGTAATGAATACAGCAACTTTTCCCGAAAACAAGCAGGTGGCTCCGCGTAGTGGACGGGGTCCACTACTATCTTCCCAGCATGCCGAGAGGGTTCTCGATTGTCGAGTTGCGGTGCCTTGCAGTCCCAAGAGTGATGAACTAGGATTTGACCCCAACTCAAGATGGGGTGTCTTTACGGGCTCTACGGCTGGGTACGGGGTGGACAGCTCTTGCAAACGTGTGACCGCTCTACGTCCTGGCCTACCGTTCAATGAGTTGCCCGTTGGGGAGACGACAGCGGTTGCGGAGACCTTCCATCATCGTTTCTTCCAAGCTGGTGGGAGATTTCCCCCAAAGGATTTCAGAGCCTCGGGGTGGATCTACTCCGCGTCTGGTAGCAACACCTGGTGGTCTAAGATCACTGACTACATTTTGGCTGAGAATTCTGACCTTATGGATTCGGAGCTATACGTAGCCATTCGGGCCACTCGACATGGTCTGAAAATTAATGCTCCTTAGTTCCACAGCATCTTGGAACTGTATTGTGCGGACAGTGGCACGTTCTTCACCCCCAATGGCGAACTCAGCATAACCCTTCACGAGATATACGACGTGTCATGGCTGTCCCTGGGAAACTTCCCATATGAGGAGTATATCCCGGGTCAAGATGAGATTGACCAACTTTCAGACCGCTCCCCCTTGGTGGTTGAGACTCTATGGGAATTGCTCTGCCACTACCATATATGCCTCAATACTTTAGGGACGGTAGACCACAAAGGTAAGAAGAAGAGGGCTCCGGGGATCATCCATAAGAACTGGGCTGATTATTTATTCCCGGAGAATGATATCAAAGGAAGGCCTACTCTGCCGCTGGGCGAGTGTGACCAGGCCGAAGTGGAAAGGTGGACGGTGGAAGGGGGAGCCACTGTGACTCTTGAGCATGACGAGGGCGGATTCAAGTTCGGGGCGGTTCTACACTCGTTCCATCACTAGGCCAAATCCGCTATATCTGGAAAGGCTCTGTTCACGGGATACCTCATGTTGTGGCGGTTTGTTTAGCCCACGGGAAATCCTACGCCTTGGTGTCGGCGATGGTGGCATGTATCCATAGGGGACTCCGCACATTAATGGCCTAATTTTGCCATGTGTCGACTGTCGACAAAGGGGGAAGGGGAAGTCATCAGGACCCCTAACCCTAGAGTGGGGCTGCCGTACACTTACTTGATGGCGTGGTTTGTCTACCACTACGAGTACTTGATGAGTGCCCCAGCGACTCTTCAAGGAGACAGGTTTGTGTTAGACCCTAGAGGGGGGGGGGTGATTAGGGTCTTATGCTAATCTAATCCGATTATATACCAATTAAAATTAATTAATAAGTTATCCTAGCAAGTATGAAATATAACAACTATATAAGCTAGGATAAGCAATATGCACAAAGTGATATATCCTATATGATGAGATATATATACAAGGATATATAAACTAACACAAGAAGATATATCCTACCAAAGAGATATACAATATGGTATATGCAAGGATATAGATCTAACACAAGGGTAAACAATATGAACTACAAATGTGATAGGGCAAAATGATCAACAAAGCAATACACAATGGTGATGTAAGATATGAACATGAAAACAAGTGCGCCAATGCAATCACAAACAAAGGATATGTTTACGAGGTTCGGTCCCCACGACCTATGTCCCCGCTCCTCACCTCGAGGAGATACTCCACTATCACAACCGGGTTTTCTACGTTCACCCGAATAACGTTTACACCTCACACTCGGTTTTCTAGCTAACCGAAAACTTTACAATCGACACTCTTGCAATCACACTCTACACCCTCACAAGTGTTGGACCTAGCCATGTCTCCCTCAAGTGCTCGGTTACAACCTCTCCCTAGGTTCGTCAACCGACACCACTCCTCTTGGAACGATCCCCGACTCTCACCACACACTCCTCTCGGTGTACAAGTGTATTACAAAGTGAATCTCACAATTAGGCTCAATATAAAGTGTTTGTTCTCTACAATGAATGAGAACGAATTATAAGCTCACTCTCTAAGATACACAATCCCACAACCCAATTATACTATGAATGTAAATACAATAAGCTCAATGGTTGTGTGTGTACAAAGAGATAAATAAAATCAACTAAACTCAATATAAACACTAGCTTAATAAAATGATAATCAAACAATAAAATGTAAAGCTAGATTGAGTTTAGAAAACTTCTCCAATGAATGACAAGAGAGAGGGAGAAGAATGAATGTTCAAACACCAAGGATGATCTCCACTTGCTCTTGTGAAATTTGCTTCACAAACCAAACTCTTGTAAATGCTTAAAAGCTTTTTAAACAAACACTAAACCCTTAAACAAAAACTTGTAAACCTCTTAAAAACTTTTCTCTTGTTCAAAAATGAAAGAGAGCAGCAATAGGGTATATATACTCACTTGAAATCTCAACCAAAACCCCTAACAAAAGATAAAAAACAGCCCCAGCAAACAGCTTAGGAAATAGCCGTTAGAAAAGCAACGGTTATATTGGCGGTCGACCGGCGGAAATATCGGTCGACCGACGGAGCACAAAAACACGAAGAAAAAGTTCTGGACCATCGTCGGTCGACCGGTGCGGTCGACCGATGGAGCTCTCGGTCGACCGGACTGGTCGACCGACAGACTCTCTGCTGCCCACTGCCGATTTTACAAATGAGCGGTCGACCGGTTCGGTCGACCGATAACTGATACATCAGAAATTGATTTTGAAAAATGTTTTTCTGATTTTAAAACCCTGTTTAAAAATATCAAATAAATTCCAAAAAATGTAAAACTTTGGGGAATAATTGTAGACATGATAATAAACATGCTACAACGACTGGTTTCCAAAAAGGACTTCCCAAATGAAAAATATCATCATTTTACAAAATAGTCCAAAACATGAAAATATGAGATACTTGAATTTGATGTTTTGACATAACCAACTTTTGAAACTTTGTGAAATATTTTTATAGACTTAGTAAAACATGTATAAATAGATATTTAAGTCTATAAACTAATAAGATAATATTTTCACAAAAATTACATATTCTATGCAATAAGTACTAAAACACAATAGAGTATGAAATATGTAATATCATATATATAACCATAAAAACTAAAACACATGTATGTATATATATAACTATATATATGCATAGAAACCAAAAACTTATGTATATATATAACTATATATATATATACGAAGAAACCAATAAATGTGTGTGTATAAGATATTGAGCTTAGAGTATATAACACACATAATATAAAATCTAAAACTACATTACCCAAGCAATATTGATCTTCATTGTAGCTCAACTTGGTACACATGCGGATGAAGCTTGAACTTGATCTTTAACTTTGAATTATAAGGCTTCAACCCGACATTCCGCCAACCTCCATTGGATATCATCGTTGAAGCGCAATTCATCCAACCTCCAACTAGTTGTTTGTCTACAATGAATAGATAACACAAGCACTAGACAAACAATATTAGTTGTAAATTATTTGTTAAACATCATCAAAACAAGAAGTCCAACAGTTTGTTCCGTTCGTCCAGCGCCTGGAGAGATGCTCCTGGATGTGCAAAGACATCCCGACGCACGGAAGACGCTCTCCCACTTCGGCCATTATAATTTTTGCCGTTTCTTTCCCTACTTTAGTGGAGGAGGATATGGCGAGTCTCTTAGGGACGTATCGACAGTGGACCATCACACCATTCTTTCCTGTGGCGCGTTTCGATGGTTGGTGAATATTCGACCGGGGTATCATGTCCTGCGAACAGGCTCTGTGTGCTACCTCGAGCCGTACATCCCTTGCAGGTTTGCCCGTCAGTTTGGGTACGACCAACTGTACGTGGGAAACATCAATCTGCACCCCATGACATTTGTGTTGAATTTATGCAGGCGCAGTCGAGAGGGTGATCTCCATTCCTTCCGACGAAGAGGAGGGGACTGGAGATGAAGAAGAGCTTGGTGGCTCAGGTAAGTGTAGGATCTAGTGTTGTTGACCCTTCTGTACCGAACTGTCAATGGGGTCCCTCTCGAGGGGCATTTGTTAACCCTCTTCTTGCATTCGCAGTCGATCATGCCCATGAAGTCGCTGGTAAAGAGGATCCTCCCTCTTGGGCGGGCCATTTGCCTAGAGAGATGGGCGAATCAGAGGTGGATGATGACGTCTCGGTTCATGAGGCGATATCGAGTGAGGAGGAGGCGTTGGCTCATGAAGATGTGTTGGGCCAACAAGGGGAAATTCCTATTCCTGAGGAAGCATCAGCCGGGGGTGGGCCACCAGCGCTGGAGTCTCCGCTCCAAAGGGAGACCCCTGCACGGTTAGTGACTGCTTCCTCATCCTTGGTGGCTGTCGGCGCTGCGGCCGATACTCCAGTGGCATCGGTAGGTATGTCGGCTTTGGCGGCACCTGTCACCACTTCCACAGTCATGACTACCAGTATCTCGATCGTGACTTCGACCATGACATCCGTGGCGGATGAGGCTACCCTCTCTCCCTTGGAACGTTCACGCAAAAAGAAGGTGGCTCGAACCTTGGCTAACTTCCAAGACACTCTAGCTGACTGCATCAAGTTCACATTGGAAGAGAGCTGTCCCTTTGAGGAGTTCAAGGAGGACCTCGATTATGACAAGGTTTTCTTGATCAAGAAGCTTGGCGCCACCGTGGCTAAGCCGTATTTCTAACGTTTGGAAGAGGTGGAGCGGGCTATTCGACAATTGCTTACCCTTCGCGCGATGAGTTCCGAGATCATTCATCTTGCGTCTGGTGAGGTTCAAGTAGTACTAGAGGAGCACGATCGCAGACTGAACGAGACCATGTCGTTGGAGGCAAGGTTGTCAGAAGAGCTGGAGCATGTCAAGGCCGAGAATGAACGAGTGACCCACGAGCAACAAAAGGCTGACTCCCGCCTTTCTCGCCTATCTTCAGAGATAGTGAAGCTGAAGCAAGTCATTGCTAATGCGCAGGCCTCCCTAGCTACTCAAGAGAAGGCTCGTGAACAGTTAGTAAGGGAGTTGGAGGGTATCGAGTCTCGCGCACTGAGGAAGATCTTCGCTGAGAGATCCTGAGGAGGCTCGAGCTTCGTCACGCTGGGGAGATTCGTGAGGCGGAGTTGCGGTTGAGAGCTTTGTAATTCGTCTTTGGATTCCCTCATTGTAATAGAATTTCTTTTAATGAATGAAATTATTATTCTTTTATTTCTAACCAATATTACTTTCGTGCACGCCCCAATTTTTTATTGTTCAATACAGATTCGTACCAGTCAGAGTTTGGCCGCAGGATAATCCTAGCTGTAGGAGGATTCTAGCTGTCGGCAAATTTCAGCTGCGGGCTTGTTTTATCTGCAGGCGAATTTTGTCCACAGTCAAAATTAGGGCTGACTCTAAATCTGGAACGGTATGCGAGTCCTAAATGGCTCAAACGTCAGACGGGCTCGGGCGTTACGAGTTTAAATGACAAATTTGACCCGCGGGCAGGCTCCGCTTTAAGTGGGCCACGTGTCAATTTAAACGTTAATATGCTCGTTAATTAAGACAATGTGGGCACGTTGCTTCACCTTAAAGATGGCGTAGTGGGCCTCTTCATTCTCCACGCCCAATTTGGGCTGTCGGTTGAAGATCGTGTCTAGAAACTACCAGATCTTGGCCGTTCATGCGAGATCCCGAGTTTTTCGGCCTTACACTCGACTGTTTGGCCTCGAACGGTCCAATCGGACGACGGACAGCCGTACAGGCTATGAGTATTTAATGCCCCTCCTCCTTGTTAAGGGAGGTTGCAGTTTCCTTGTTGTCTTCTTCAGAGGAAGTCCAAATTTTCCTTTTGTTGCACTTAGAATGGCACCGAAGGTGAAGAGAGTTGCCTCGAAGAAGAGGAAGGAGGCGTCCTCTTCGGGTGCCGCCAAGGCTGCTGCCACTGAAGGTACCCTTTTTGTCCCGATTTTCGTGTAGTCGCAAGTCGAGCAGGTACTTCTCGCTTAACTCTTTCCTGTGTCGTTATTGTGTTACACAGCTCAAGAAGAGATGCCGACTACCGAAGAGCGCGTGGCCGAGCCCATCTTAATTTCCAACGATGAATATGAAGGTACCACAACTTCCTCCACCTCAGGCTCTGTTCCTCAGCCTGGAGCCGAACCTTGTCTCGAGGTTCCACTCATCGCGGCGCTCGCTCCAGGTCAAGAACCTGTTTCCTCAGATTCCCTACCCATACAGGCTCGCGTTGAGGAATTTGAGAACGCTGTGAAGCAGGTAATCTCACTCGTCAGTCTTGGCATGAGAACCTACGATGGCTTCAAACAGTCCCTCCTGGATCGTATAGTCGACCTTAGGCGGTTGGGCGAAAACCGGCTTGCTACGCGTTGCATGCAGAGGCTCCTTTTTCTGGAGTCACGCTTGACGCGGCTGGAGATTTTGCTACGAGAGGGTTCGGAAGTCGATGTGGAGTCCTTCCTATCTCGTATTTAACGTCGAGAGGCCTGGGAGTAGGAAGTCCGCTCCAAGGTAATAGCAGACTTGGAATCCCACGTCACCTTCTGGGTGGGTCAGCAGCGCTCACTGAAAGAGCGGATAAGTGAATTTACTTCCACCGTATCTCGCTTGAGGGTCGATTTGGAGTAGGCGGAGACGACCCTGAGGGGGCTTTAATCTGAGAGTGCCAAGGTTAGCAAGACTGCTGAGGAGGAAGCTCGCAGCCTCCAAGCATTGCGCCAGGAAGATGCTGCTGCCAGGTCAAGCTTTGAAGATCGGACTCGGAAAGAGGCTGAAGACAAAGCCCGGGAGGACCACGCGAGAAGGGTGGCTGCGGTCAAAGCAGAGCTTACATCCTTTAGTTTGTTGGACTAAGACCTCAGGTCTATGACCGTGTTAAGACATTTTGCCTATTTTGCTTCTGAAACTATGTCATGACTTGTTTGTTTGTGAAATCATAACTTTGTTCAAATGCACTGTCTTAAAGCTGAATGAATGTTTATGTTCTTCGGGTTGCCCAACGTGTTTGTGCACCTATCTCTCCTAGTCGCTGTATTCTTTTATCTTTCTCTGTGAGGCCGTTGCAAATGAGCCTTTGCTTATAGGCGAGTTTAAACTACAGTCGGATTCTGGACACAAGCGAGTTCAAACTGCTGGTGGATTCTGGCTACAGGCAAACTCAAGCCGCGGGCGAACTTTGGCTACAGGCGCATTCTGACCACAGCCAAAGCAAGTCAAAGATGAAATTAATGCTGGTTTGGGGTAGCCATGTGTCTGACCGTGGTCTCGGGTGCTCGCCAGCTGGACTGACATTGGCACGTCGTCTCGTATTAAGGCGGTGTAAGAGGTCTCGTCGTTCTCCATGCCCGATCTGGACCGTTGGATGATGGACACGTACTTGATCCGTACATCATACACTGCCCTTTTTATTTGTCAGAGGGGACACCGTATATATTGTTTTCTTCTTGTTCAGGATGGCACCCCGAGCGAAGGCGTCCGACATAAAGAAGGCAAGGGGTGGCGCTTCTCCTTCGGCTCCCGCATCTGATTGCGTTCCGGAGCCTAAACCTTCAGGCTCCGTTCTGGCTCAGTTAGAGGAGTTAGAGAACGCTGTGAAGCAAGTGATCTTGCTCGTTGACCAGGATCATGGCACTTTCGCGGAGCTGAAGCAGTCTCTCTCGGACCGTGTGGCCCGCCTCAGTTGCCGGCGACTTGATGCTCGGGGTAAGGTACTCAATGAAGCTCCTCGATTTAGAATTGCTTCTGAAGAGATTAGAGGACTTGTGACATGTGGATTTGGAGCCCGAAGTGAAGCTATTCTTGGTTCCAGTCCGCCGCTATGCTATGTGGCAGCAAGAGTGTCGAAGGCGAGACATAGAAGACAAACAGTCCCTTATTGCCCGTCTAGATCTTCGGCACCGCCTATTACAATCTAAATGGAGTCTGTCGTTTCTTCCATCTTTTTGGGTACGATCCCGCGTGTGGAATGGGAATCAACTTTGATAGGCCTGCGCATTCAGAGCGAGACGGTGGAAGGTGATCTCACCAGAGAGAGGCGTACTCTTCCACTGCTGCTTTAGGAGGATGCCGTTGCTAATGCTTCTTTCGAAGCGCGGGTTCGGCAAGAGGCAGAGGAAAAAGCTCGCGCCATGCGTACAGAGAAGATAGCCGAAGTCAGGACTAAGCTTGAGTCTTTCAAGTTCCTAGAATAAGCCCGTAGGGTAGGAGTAGATTCTAGGTCTTTTGTTTCATGTTTTGCTTCTTGAATGTAATGTTATGACTCTCTTGGTTGTAAAGTCATAACTTTGTTCAAATGTACTGTCTAGAAGCATCCAATGAAGTTCGTACTTTCTCGTTGTGCACATATTCTTTTCATATGTCACCATTTAGTGTCTTGCTCATATAACCGCCGGTGATTTCATGCCGTAGGTGAAGTTCAGGCCTGGGCGTATTTACGTTGTGGGCGAACCGACGAGTTCGTGTTATAAGCGAGACTTAACCTGGTGGCGAGTTTTGTTCTGCAAGCTCAACTCGAATACTGGCTTATTCGTGCTGCAGGCGAAATTCGAGTGTCGTCGAGTCGGTTTTGCAGGCAAATCTCACGCTTTGGCGAATTCATGCTGCGAGCGGGACTCAAGTGCGAGCAGTTCGTGTCGCGGACAAAACTCAAGCGATGGCGAGTTTGAACTGCCAGCGAAACTCAAGTACAGGCGAGTTTGAACTGCCAGCGAAACTCAAGTACAAGCGAGTTTGAACTGCCAGCGAAACTCAAGTGCCAGCGAGTTTGAACTGCCAGCGAAATTCAAGTGCCGACGAGTTTGAACTGCCAGCGAAATTCAAGTGCCGACAAGTTTGCGCTACGCGTCTATCGGTGGACCCAAATGCTTGCCAGCTAAGATGACGTGGGTGCGTTATTACTCATTAATTGCAAGGCGATGGGACGCTTCACCTCCCGCGCTCAATCCGATAGGTCGGTTGGGAGTCCCAATGGCGACGTTTTTATGGGCGTTGAGCTCGAAGCATCGTGGGACATCTGAGCCGCTCGATTGCTTAGGACAACGAATCTCAGTCGTTGGTCTTTTGGCTATATGATGCACTCGCCATACCCTCGGCTGAGCTCTCGTATTTATGAATTTTTGCCTCAAAAGAAACAAAACTCTGAAATCCTCTCTGCCCAATGGCCTCCGAGAGTGTTGGCTATTCCTCCCCCGTTGCCGGTGCTGGTGCAACGCCGCATCAGGCCGCCGACCTGGCTCAAGGGTCTCCTGATTCGGCTTCTGCTCCCAATCCGGTGCTTGCCCTCCTTGAAAGACTAGAGGACGCCCTCCGTAGGACTGCCACCATCGTTAGCGAGGGCGCTGGGCGGTACTACGACATGGTCCCCTTCGTGGAGGAGAGTTTAGATAAGATCCGCCACGTAGGCGGTGCTCAACTCGCCCGGCGGTGTGAGCGAAAGCTCCACCGTTTGGAGGAATTGATGTACCGCTTAGAGGAGCTGGCTCAGGCCTACCCCGAACCGACGCCTCTCGCCATGAGTGCTCTGTTTGAGCGCGAGAATTCTGAAGCAGGAGGCTATGCTCGGACGTCTACACAGGCGACATCGAGCCATACTAGCGAAGATGGACGCTTATGTGGACGACAGCTTCTTCCTGAACGTCGGATCCCCTGAGGGCGAGGTGAGGCTAAAGCGGCTTGAGCATCAGAAGATGCAGACCTACCGGGCCGTCGAGGCGGATGAGAGGATGCTACAACACCTTCGCCAGGAAGAGGAGGCAGGCGATGCTGCTTTCACCAGACTCCAGCTAAGGCAGGAGGCGAAGGCTCGGGCTAAACAGGCGGCGGAGCTTGCTGCAGTTAAGGCGAAAATCGCCAGTTTCAGCCTCTCGAAGTTAATGTAGGGCCTCGTCCCTCTTGCTTAACACTTTTATTTTGCTAATGCTTGAGAACTCTTATGTATGTAATTTCAGCCTGGAATGGCCTATTACACTTTTGTTTATTTAGTGCTTTCATGCATAGTCTTTTTTCTTTATTTTCTGGTGTTGATATGATCGCTAGTGGTCACTGTGTTGGACCCGCTTTTACTTTTGTTGTTCGCCTGAGTTGAGTTAATTACACTATCTCACGCAATGTGGTGAGCCTTCGACGATTATGTCTTGGACTTAGTCGCTAGGGTTTCCTTTTTTGCTTTCGTAGCGTGGGGTCGGGTTAACTTCGACTTTCACGTTACAGCTTAAGTGGAACCGAGAGAGTAACACTTAGCTTGAAACAAAGAGCAGTTGCTCGTGCATGCGACCAGCTGAAGACCCTAACTATGACTTGCCATTTGGCGAATTGCTGTTTGGGGGAACAGTTGGACATGTCGCATGTTGAGCCGCCCGTGATAGATATCGCCGTCTGCGAGGATGATGTATATGATAATCGAATCGTTCAGGGATGTAGGAATGTGACGATCGATTGCTGTATGAGCCGTCGCGTGGTAGGCTACTACCCATCGGTTATTCTAAGGGCATGTTAGGATATTCGGAATAGGTCAGGTAGTTTAGGGACGTAGTAGTGTGACTATTGACCGAAGTAATAACACGTCGCATGGTAGGTTATTACTTAGGCTATGTTACTCATGGGAATAACGATGCTAGTTATCAGAGGTGATCATTAACATGATGGAGTTTTGTTGCAATTGGAGCAACTATGAGGACTTATCATCCCATTTGGAAGGGATTGATAAGTTGATTTTATTAGAGGTGATAGTTAACATAACAGAATTGTCTGCCGCGATGTGAGCGACTTTGGTGGGCTCACCATCCTATTGGAGAGGATTGGTAAGTTGATTTTGTCAGAGGTGTGGTGTTAACATGACAATGGGAGTTTGTTGCAATTTGAGCAACTCTGTGGACTTACCATCCTATTGAAGAGGATTGGTAAGTTAGATTTTGTCAGAGGTGATAATTAACATAACAGGATTGTCTTGGTCTCGACTGTAAGAAGGCTGGACCAAATGGAGATCTAGGTCACACCTAAGAACGCTGTTAGTAGCGTCTTGTATAGGGTTTCCTGTCGGAGTATATGAAGTAGGAACAGTTTAGACTCGTGTACCAATTGGAGGATTTGACGACCAGTTTAGACTCATGCACTCGTGGGAGTTCGAAGGAGAACTAAGGATAGTACTTCTTCAAATATTTGCCGTTGATGGGCATCATGATCTTGTCGCCATTTGGTTTGACGAGGCGATAGGCTCCATTCGAATAGACCGTCTCTACCACGAACGGTCCTTCCCACATGGACTAAAATTTGCCCTTCTTCTTGGAGGTGAGAATCATTGGTCGGCGAACGGTCAGTACCAATTCTCCCTTCTTGAAAGATCGACGCTTGACTTTCTTGTCGAAAGCCTTGGCCATTCGAGCTTGATAAAACTCAATGTGCTATTGAGCTTCCAGTCGTTTGTCGTCCAACGCTTCGAGCTCTGTGAGGCGTCGTTGGTGATTATCCTCAGCCATCATCCTCGTTGCCACGGCGACGCAGAGGGATGGAATTTGAATCTCTAATGGTAACATGGCCTCACAGCTGTATACCAATGAGTAAGGCGTGTTTGCCAGTCAGTGTACGAACTGTTGTGCGATATGCCCATAAGCTCTCACCCAGCTTCTCGTTCCAATCGCGTTTGCTATTGGAAGTTAGCTTGGTCAAGATCTTAACAATTGTTTTGTTGAAGGCCTCGGCCAAGCTATTCGCCGAAGGATTATAGGCCGTAGAGGAAAGGTTTTGTATTCGGAACTTGTCACAAAACCTGGTGAATGCATGGCTGACGAATTATGTGCCGTTGTCATGAATAATACGTCGAGGTACGTCGTATCGGTATATGACATGGTGTTTGATGAATTTGATCACGTCGTTGGTCTTGACTTCTCTTAAGGGGACGGCTTCGGCCCACTTAGAGAAGTAGTCGGTGATCGCGAGGATGAAGCGATGGCCTCTTGCCGACGGCGGGGATATTGGTTCGACTATGTCCATCCCCCATGCTTCGAAAGGCCATGACGCCTTTGTCGGGTGTAGGTCTTCGGGAAGTTGATGCATGTAGTTGGCGTGGATTTGGCACGCGTTGCAACGCTTTGCGTAAGTGACCATGTCGCTAACCATCCTAGGCCAAAAATAGCCTATCCTTCGCAAACGATCCCAAAGCTTGGGTCCAGGCTGGTGAGCCCTACAGGCGCCATCATGGGCTTCGCGCGGAACTTCTTGTGCTTCTGCCTTTGAAAGACATCGAAGTAACAAGCCGTCATACGACCTCCGATACAACGTTTTGGTGGTCGAATCGTAGTAGAACCTCGAGGCACGTTGCCAGACGGACTCTCGCTCCTTAGCGTCTTCGGGCAACATGCCGTACAGCACGTAATCGATGATCGGGAGATGCCCGTCTTTCAGGTCGGGCTGATCCGGAACTTGATGGCTGGCGTTCGCTTCTGGGACATCCTTTAGTCGAAAGAGCCTTCGACTTGCCACAGTGACCCATTGGGTCGTCTCTAATGGCTAGGCCAGGTTAGCCGCCAAGGATACGAGGGCGTCCGCATGCGTGTTCTTGGAACGGAGCACGTGCTCGATGCGAAAACTCTCGAATGACCCCACTAGCTTGATAGCTGCTTTGTGAAGTGGTATCAAATCGTCGTTTCTAACTTCGTACTCGCCGGTCATCTGCTTGACGATGAGTTGAGAGTCACCATAAGCCTCAAGACACTTTATCCCTAACTCTTTTGCTAACTCGAGTCTGATGAGTAGCGCATTGTACTCAGCCACGTTGTTGGTGCATAGCTCTGTTAAAGAAAAGGCTCGGGGCAACACGTGGTTATGTAGAGAAGTGAGGACCACCCCCACTCCTGCAACAATAGAGCCGCTCGTACCCACGCGAGACGCGCTGTCGAAGAACATTTGCCAAACCTCTGGTGACGAAGTTACGTTGACTTCGGGGGGTTCATCTGGTAAATCTTCAAATAGGTCGGTCTTCGGTCCTAGCGGGTGACTAGCCATAAGATCGCAGATAGCCTGTCCTTTGACTGACTTTTGTGGCATGAAGTGAATGTCATACTGAGACAGTAGGAGTGCCCATCTGGCCAAACGCTAGTTTAACACCGCCGGCTGTGTCATGAAAACTCGGATGGGGTTCATCCGGGAAATGACGTGGATCATTTGGCCAACCAGGTAGTGTCGCATTTTTTGGATGGCGAACACTAAGGCCAAACATTCTTTTTCGACCATTGGGTACCGCTGTTCGGCACCTTATAAGGTTCTACTTAGGTAGTAGATGCCCTGCTCGTGGCCCGCGTCGTCATTTTGCGCCAAGAGGGTGCCCAGAGAATGCTCCATAGCTCTGATGTAGATGAGGAATGGTTTTCCTAAGATTGGAGCTGCAAGGACAGGCGGGTTCGAGAGATAAGCTTTGATCTCCTCAAAGGCCCGTTGACAAGGCTCGTCCCACACGAAGGAAGTACATTTCTTCATTAGCTTGGAGAAGGGTTGACATTTGCCCGAAATATTTAAAATGAACCTTCGGATGTAGGCCAATCGTCCCTGAAGACCCCTTAGTTCTTTGAGGTTTCGGGGCGGCTGGAGCTCTTGAATAGCTCGTACCTTGTCTGGGTCAATCCGGATTCCTTTCATCGTGACGACGAAACCGAGGAATTTGCCACTAGACATCCCTAAGAATGACTTCGTAGGATTCATCTTGAGTTGATGAGTCATCATGAGTTCGAACATCAACCTTAAGTCTTGGAGGTGGTTGTCTTTACGGTGACTCTTTACGACCAGGTCGTCCACATAGCGCTCGACCGTCTTTCGCAGGTAATCTCAAAAGATCGTGCTCATGGCGCACTGATAGGTTGCGCCGGTGTTTTTGAGTCCGAAAGGCATAACCGTGTAGAAGTATACCCCTATGGGAGTCCGAAATGAAGTGTGTTTTTCGTCCTCGGGGTGCATTTTAATTTGATTGTACCTGAAGAAACCATCTATGAAGGACATCCTCTCAAATCCACACGTACTATCAATGATGACATCCGTTATGGGTAGAGGAAATTTTTCCTTAGGGTACGCAATGTTGAGGTCTCTGAAGTCAATACAGATGCGAATCTTACCATTTTTCTTCAGGACTAGAACAATATTAGCTACCCAGTCGGGGTGCTGTTCCTCTCTGACGAAACCGGATTCGATCAGTTTCTTCACTTCGGCCTCGATCGCCTCCATGATTTACAGACGAAACTGCCTTTGCTGTTACTTGACTGGTTTGGCGTCTGAGCCGATGTTGAGGTGATGCATGGCGACCCGTGGATCGAGGCCGGGCATATCTTCATAGTTCCATACGAAGACGTCAATGTATTCCCATATGAGGGCAATGAGATCTTCTTTTTCCTGAGGAGGGAGACTACCGCTGATGAATATAGGCTTAGGGTTCGCCTCATCACCCATGTTCACTTGGAGGATTTTTTGTCTTCGGTCGGTGGTTCACGTTGCTCGAAGCGATTATTCCACTGAGCGTTGACATGGCGATCCCATGTCTCGTCATAAAGTGGGACCTGTCCATCCTCCGCTATTTCGGCGGGATCAATCGCAGCCATGTTGACCGTAAGGTTGTCGAAAAAATCCCTTACGCTGAGTCTGAGTCCCATGCTGAGGTCGTCGACGATCGGTCTCCCAAACACGCATAGTCGGAGTCTTCGTTGACATAACAACACAAATCTGATGAGGAAGAGGAGTAGCCTAAGCCTCTCCGAGTCCTGTTGAAGTAATTTGAGGGTTTTCCTTTAGGTACGTGAGCGGGTCGCATGACCGTTTTGCACCCTCCGCCGTAATTCAGGCCCTCTAAGCGAGTGAGGTCATACCCCATGTCGCTCATCATGCGCCTTGCGACTCGACTGTATTGTGAAAACTGAGGCGCAGGGTCCTAGTCTTCAGACTCATCCCACAACGTGCATAGGGGGTGATCGATTCGTCTGAAGATAATATCTTTTTGATAATTATTCCGAGCCGGCACGACGAGTACAACTTGCGATGACTTGATCGGCTGTGCCTTCGCGACATACGACGAGCATACAGGAAAGTGCAGGGAGGGATTGCTGTAGAGTTTTGACACTAGGTTATTAGGCGCATCATCCTCGGATGTGGAGCAAGACGACAAATAAGCAAAGTTGAACTTCTCATTCACGATAATCTCCTCCACCTGAATAGCGTTGGTTATATTGTGACTTTCGTAACCGATTACAATTGACTCGAAGTCGTTCAGGATCAGGCTGTCGCCATACTCGGGCTCGCTATCTGCCTCATTGTCGCTCTCCAGTTCCTCGATCGATGGCTCGTCGGGGTCTTGGTACAGCAGAGAGTCTGTGAAGTAGTTTTCGACGCCCTTGTCGGGTTGCTTGTCGGCCACTACTGTTTTCACTTGCTCGTAATTATCCACATACTTCAAGCATTGGTGTAACGTGGACGGGACTATTCGATTGTTATGGATCCACGGACGTCCTAAGAGCACGTTGTAGGATGGCTCGGCATCGATGACGTAGCAGGTCATCTCCGTCTTCATGTCGCCTATTCGACATTTCAGGCGGATTTTGCCGAGTGGCCGAGTCCCCGTGGCATTAAAACCAAAGATAGTCGTAGTAGTCGTGGATAGACGCTTTGGAGGTATCCCTAGGTGTTTGATCAATTTTAGGGGTACGATGCTCAATACAGACCCCGAGTCGACCTGAATTCGATCCACTTTCGACGAACCGACATACCCCGTGAAGTACAGTGGTCGATCATGAGACGTGCTCTTGATGAGCATGTCCTCAGGAGTGAAAGTGATGCAAGAGATCCATTTCTCGGTGGTTTGGCAACACATCGTACATTCCCGCTCCGTGTCTTCTTCCCTTGAGAAGTGGGTGGAGAAGGCCTCCAAGTCGACCAATGCCTCTTGTAGAGCTTCCCGGGTAGGCCTGGATAGCCGTAGCAGGTCGTCCATGGTAATTCGCGCGGAGATGCTCTTCAGCTGCGCGAGTACATTGAATCAAAAAGGTTGACGGCTTGAGCTCGGCCTGTCTGGATCGAGAGGGGTTACCGCGGTTGGCCTCGTGGGTGGTCCTGCCGGGTTCTCTGCCCTCGTGGGGTATTCCTTTGCGAATTCTTTCCCTGCTCTCGTGGCGAGGAAAGTGGTTTCCTCCTCAAAGTCGGTGGGGGCGTGTAAGGACCATGAATTTTGATACTAGTTAAAATAATT
Organism: Asparagus kiusianus; assembly: GCA_022839385.1. NCBI lineage: Eukaryota > Viridiplantae > Streptophyta > Magnoliopsida > Asparagales > Asparagaceae > Asparagus > Asparagus kiusianus. Next base: position 249,456 of record BQKN01000918.1, on the reverse strand, counting down.
TTCTAGTATTTTAAAATATTTAATTATTATTTT